>CM052077.1:35905335-36465335 GCA_020010945.3 Muscidifurax raptorellus | reverse complement strand
AAAATGCGTTTTTAAAACCTTCGCAATGTCCAACCATCACTTTTTTAAGAGAAAAAAGAATTACAATTACATGATATACAACATACTATAATATTAATAATTAACTCCTTTATCCACCAGAAACGTACGTAATTGCTGCAATTCACACGCAGCGGCGATATTATTATTAAAATAACGACAAATCCATAATTATAGATTGTTATAATAAACTTGATTGCAATTGCGCAACACATTAGCGATTAATGAATATAACAAAGTAAAATCTGCTCGCAACAGCGTATACTTCCAAAATTAACTAAAATATACGCGTCAAAAAATTCTGCCCATTCCATGCATGCGAGCACTGCTGCATTCATTTTAACTGATGCACATTCGTCAAAATAATTTAATTATTATTGCACGAAGAAATCAAGCTACAAAGAAAATATAATATACGCAGTAAAAAGAGATTATTTGGTAGAAATGACGGTATTATAATATTTCACAGCTTATACACACGATATATATTATAAAACATTAATATAAATTCCGATGGTAGTAGCGCTAGAAAAATCACTTTACAACACATTTTCCCTTTCTCCCTCTCGAAAAGCTGCAATAACTCAGCGCGAACTTCTCGTTAAAATAAAATCCGAATGATTTTTAAAATTGTTAAAACCACATAATACTCGATCCGGCGGCGCGTGATAAATCGAACATTTTATTCGAGCATTTTATATATATAGCAAGAAGCGCGCATCGCTATAATTATAAAGTCTCTGCGATTGAACTAATTAAAAAAATTCCCTCAAGCTCTCGATAAATCGTTCGATTAAGCAGCCTGTCTGCTTCCGCAGTCGAAAACCGTAAACGTCGATATCACATATATATAACTCTGTTCGCGCTCCAACGATCATCGCATTTGTCGGGGTCTACACGCAGCCGCGGAAAAAGAATTATACGAAAAGAACCCGCTTCTCTCTCTTTCTCGCACACACTGATGCACAGGTACGAGAGCACCTCGTAAAGGAAATTTACGTCGTCTCTATCAGTTCGAAATTCATTAGCGGAAATTCGCAACCAATTAAACGGACTTTTGATTAAGAGCGCAGCCGGAAACTTCCCGGTGGTATTTCGTCTCTCTCGGGAGGAGCGACGAGCGCGACTTACAAATGACTCGCGTGCGTAAAAAAAGAACCGCGCCAGAATAAGAAGAGTACGTATATACATCAGATATTGAAAAAAGATTGCAGCAAATCGTGACTTTAATTTTAGAGCGATAAGAGGTATATTTGCGAATCCGTGTATATATGTATTATCGGCGTCGCTATTTCGAGAATGAGTATTAACACAGGCAACTGTCTTCAAGAGAATGAGCTTTTTATTATTAATGAGCTTGGACGGAAGCGAGGCTCGTATACATAAAAAGCTGCTGCAGCACATTGCCTAATTAAAGAGCCACTACGCGGAATCGTCGGGTTAAATCGTCCTGGCAGGTTCTTTGCTCAGCGCGGCTGTTCCGCGAGCTGCACGCGCTCGAAAAAAATCTTTCCACTAGGTATTATTATTATACACGCTGTGTGCCGCGAAAACTATATACATTTTTTATTGATGTTTATTTTACGTTATGAGATATAAGAAGACTAGTTTTTTTTAAATTGTTTTAATAACGGCGAGTATCGTGGGGAGCGCCGCGACAAAATTATATAAATCAAATTTCGTTTCAAATTGCAAGCGGAGAGAAAGTGAAATAAAGCTTGCGGTGTTCTTCAACGAAGTCAAAGGATACAAGCTACAAAAAGAGCTTACTTTTGAAAAATATTATACACGTGCGTACATAGCTGCGCTATCTCGCGTAAATATATATGTATATACATACATATACACTTACAGGAGCTTTGTTGGTATAGGGTCGGCGTGCGGGTTTATAAACCATAAAAGCTTTATAAGACGATCTCGCGAGAGGAGCTGTGCTTTAACGAGGCGGAGAAGAGCGAATTATATTTTGCTTTAACGTGTAGCCGGCGTTAAGGGAGTTAAGTACTCTTTTTACTTCGGGAATCAACATAAATCAATAGAATGATAAATCTTGGGAATCATAACGAGACTGAATATTATGCAAATTTTCACTGGAAACATGTTCATAGTTATGATTTCGAGCTCTCAGGCACGAAAAGAGCATTAAGTTCGATCGCGCAGTAGAAAATTACATTTACAATTACAAGTAGGCCATCAATAGCGAGTTCGTTGATAAGTCGATTGATTTTTACAACGTAAGTATCGTAATAATGATTTGAATTTTACTTTTTTAAGATTAATGTATCTTAAAAATATGTATGTATTATAATTTGGTAAAGAACTAATGAATTCTTTACTGAAAAATCTATACTATAAAACTATATCTAGAGTATATAGACAATCTTCTTTTATTCAGCTGAAAAGTAGCCAAAATCATACTGTTTTATTTTATTCATTAATAAATCTCAATCATCTAAAACAATTATCTTCATCGAATAAAGCGCTATTGATATGCGATCGCGCAAATAAATCTTAAAACATATTCCATCCAGTATATATCATTTTGATCCCCGTGTGTCCATTCAATATAAAGCCCAACCTCAAAAAAGCTCCATTCCCAAAGCACCAGTTCATGCCATTCAATCCATGACGATTTTTATCTCCCCGATCATACAAACAAGCGCAGCCGCACATTTCCACCTGCGCACGAAAAAACTCTCAATAGCTCGTCATTCAGGTCGCGAGTTTCCTCGTAAACGCTTTATACGAGCGTCGCGCATCCGACTCGTTTATGTCTGTATTACCGAACGGCTTCAAAAAGTTGATAGGTATATACCGAGCGGCTTTTTGTCGCGACAGCTACAATCGTACCGAAATGGTAAGCCAGGATATAGAGAAGCATATCTAGGCGCGTATATACATAGAATCGGATTCCGCGGATAGAGAGAAAAAGGTACCGCGTCGCGAGTCATTAGTCGTTGAGACCGATGCTTTTCGAGAAACACGTGTAGTTCTTACGTGCGTGACGGGGATTAATCGATTGTTAGCGAGGAATGCTGCTTCTTTTTATGATTCTTTCTTTTTTTCTTTTTTTTGAGAGAGAGAGAGAGAGAGAGAGAGAGAGAGAGAGAGAGAGAGAGAGAGAGAGAGAGAGAGAGAGAGAGAGAGTGAAAGGGAGAAAGAAGGCCGCGCAATTTGTGCGTTTTCAGCGACGGCTGACGCTTAAATTAGACTCAGGAGTAGACACGATTCATTTGTCTCTCGTGCAGATACTTTGGTCTGCATATGTTTGGCGAGACGTATATATATATATATATATATATATATATATATATACCCGCAATTTTCATTCAGACTCGCGTGCGCTGCTATTAACGACGAGGCGAACGTCTTGATTGCGAAGAGGAAGAGTTTGATTAACGGTGCGTATAGGGTTAAACCGGAATTTGGGACGATAAATTTCGATTTCTGGTTATTCCCCGCAATAATTTCGGATTATTACCGGCTCGAGAGTTTTTTCGGTTTCGCGACGCTGCTTAAATCGTTTACCGAGAAACTGACAGCTGGCCTGATTTTATTTATACTTCGCTCGTGCGCGTGGATATGGAGGGGACATCGTTAGGAAACTGAGAATGACGCTGCTAATTAATAAAAGGATATATATATGCGTGTGCGGAGAAAAAAATTTTGGGGATGATAAATACGAATTTCGCGTTGTCGATATATAGAGCAGGTATAATATAAACTTACCTCACGGTTTTGCAGAAAGGTGTGCTGAAAAGGCAGTAAATGATTGGATTAGCTGCTGAGTTTAGGGGAGCCAGACTTTGTATGAAAGTGGCGACCGCTATGTTTGTCTGCGATCGTGGAACGTGTCCGTAAACTTGCAGGAGATCAAACACAATGTATGGGCTCCAGCACAAGATAAACACTGCAATAGTTCAGAGTAAATAAAAAAATTTAGAGGATATATCGAGCGAGATATTGGATGTTTGCTATTTTGTACATGTATATAACTATAATATATATATATATAAAAGACAAACGGTGGAACAATACAGTTGATTGCGATTATGGAAATATACGTTTCTTTTGATAGAAGAGTAAGTATTGTATAGAAGTAAATAGAATGGTTGCGGTTCTCCTGCTCGAATATATATTTGAAATGTATATAATCCAATATGTTAATATACGAGTATGTATTCGCTTGTTCTCTAGCGATTATTATTATTTAATAAATCATTTTCATTCAAAATGTAATACAAATATGCGTTTATTGTATACGAGTGTATTTGAAAATACATGTATGTTCAAAACTGTATTACGTTTTGGCATTCTGAATTCGAAAAAATAATTTATTTTCAATTTTGCCAAAACTCATACTTTTAGTTTTACTGCTGTTTACTGAATTTTGCAGAATAGTCTATTGCGTTTTTTTAAATCCTCTCTAAATGAAAGATTACAAATAATCCGATTACAGCGCAAAGAGAATAAAATTACCTACTCATACCCGTTAGACCCTCGTGATCGACCGCTTTCTTTGGCAACAAAAGCGAAAAAGGTGATTTTTAAAAAATAAGCCTTATCTCCTACAAGTTATAATTTATTTTTAATTAAGTACTATATTTGTCGAGGATATCACTCGGGAAGGTCACTAATGTCTCTGGAATAAGAGACCTAATTATTTGATGCGAAGAAAAATCGAATATAGGTATATATTGCACTTCGTAGAACATTCGACATGCAAGGTTATTGTAGTTATATGGCGATTTCTATTGTTGTTTTTTAAATTTGATCCGCCTACTGCATTTAAACTCATATTTATGACGCTCGTAAAATTAATTATGGTAATATTCTGACATCTGACAAGACATCTGACAAGACATCCTTGAAAGTTATACGATTTTTTGCTGAAATATACCACGTACTGAAAATCTACAAGAGAAAAGTAGAACAACGATTTTACACCACATATTCTCATGACTTTTCTATATTAGGTATCTGCAAGAAAGTACGCTATAAATAATTCACGTGAGCTTTATGCTAAAATATATGAATATTATTGACAATATATGATGCAAATAAAAAAAGAATAAAGCAATGAAATTGTTGTCTTTTACAGTATTACATAAAAATACAACGCCTCATAATAAACCAGTGCTTATATTTATATCCCTTAAAATCGGCATTTCCACGATTCCCCGTGCCGTATTTCCGCCCATATCGGCGGCCATAATCGAGGAAATCGCGAAACTAAGCATCCTTCGCCAAACTGGACGACTTACGATCATAGAGCTCTCTCCGGGCTGGTTTTTCCGCCGTTAAACGGCCTGCTTTACGATTGCCTTCACTCCTCCTCTTCACCTACCCTCACTCCTATACATATGTATATATATACTTAAGCTTTCGCCAATGGCGGGCTAACCCTGCCGCGTCACTTTATATATATAGGCCGAAAAATACCACTGACGCACGCAAGTTTCGCGCGAATTCAAGGATTCTGCGAACGAGCGCGCGGAGGAGCTCTTAATGAGGGGCTGGATTATATTGGGAGAGGGATTATTAAGGGACCGACCCCGAGTGCGAAATTTCGTGTTGGAAATGCGGCTTATGTACCCACTCGCGCACCTATTATTATGCTCGCCTTTCTTTTGCCGAGGGAAGCTTTTTTCGCGCGTTCATGTGTATTTATGCCGTTACGTGCGGGAACGCGTTTGATGAAAGAGCGCGAGAAGTGCTTTTGCGCGAGATGGATGGATGGACGTGTTACACGAGCGACTGCTGGAAATGAAGTGATTATGGGTTTATTGCGCAGGATCTTACGTTATATATGATTTCGTTGTTTTGCCTGCTATTGTAAGTATAATGATATTTTCGAGCAGCGCAGAAAATTCCGAAAGTTATCTCGATAATATAGCTGCAGCTGTAATTCAAATTGCCGGCTGTAATATGCGATAAGAAATTCAGCTATACACCAGTGATTGTGATGTTTTATTATGAAATAATGAATTTAAGAGAAGTGATAATTATTGCCCAATAAAGAGTTTTTTTATTTGCATACAAAAGTTACTTTGTCATTATGCGACACGCACAGTATATACGTTACATCATACTTCTTCGCGAAGTTTATCGATATCAGTGTACTCTTTTACTGCATACGGCGATTCATCGTTTCCCGATACCCAAACGGCGCCAGGCTTTCCTTTTTTTATAATTTCTATTATAGCCGATGCAACGCTCTCTGGTCTGTAAGAAAATATAACACTTTTGAAAATGGAAAATTTTAATGGAATAAAATGTATTGTTTTGATTGATCTCTATTTCATTACTTCTGCCTATATGTTTGAATAGCTTCAATGGACACCTCACAGAAGTCTAGCAGGTAGTTTTTCTTGGCATCTTCTTGAGAATTAAGGTTGCTTAGCATGCTGGTATCCGTATGATGTGGGCATATACAAACTATACGTACACCTAATTTTTCATTATGTTCCTACAATAAAATAATGATGACACGTATGATACAATACTTTATCTGTCACGAGTATTTGTCGTAATTACCTTTAACGACCTAACGAAGGAAACAACCGCGTGTTTTGTGGCAGCATAGAGAGGTATCGTTGGATTATTCACAAGGCCAACGATCGAGCCTAAATTAACGATTACTCCTCCTTTTCCGCCTTTGTGCTTTCCCATATGATCAATCGCTACCAGTGTACATTTGACTGTTGCTTTCTAAAATTAATTATATTGAAATGCGTGTTTCTTATTATAATTAACGATCACCATGTACATTTTATTTATTATGTTTTATTGCTGTGAAAGAATTTTAAGTTTTATGGAATGAGCGAAACCGAAGGTGAAACGGTTCAGAACAACATTTTTGCCATACTATGCGCAATGAACACCTTTACGCATCGAAATCACAGCTTAAAATAGATCTTTACGTGCACTATGCGTAAAATACTGCTTTATGCACAGTTTTTCATGATGCGTGAAATTGCTTCTTGCGCACATTCTAAGCCAAAAAATATGTTCGTTACACGTGCGTAAAATTTAAATTTACGTCCTAGTAATGAATCATCAGCCAAATACAAATTTATACTTTGAATAGAACAAAATAATAAAATATATCACAGATGAAAATACTTACAAAATTAATGTCTATCATCAGGTCAATTTTTTTGTCATTAAGTATTCCAGCACAGTTAATAAGTATGTCGACAGAATTTTGCTGTTGGATAACGTTTTTGAAACAATCTAAGATCGTTAAGAAAGCATTAGTTGTAATGAAACATGGCTGATATATTATATATTTTGATATGAGAGAACTTATTACTTGTAAAATTATGCACATTGGTTACATCGCAACTGTATAATGCAAATTTTCCTTTTCCAAATTCGGTTTCTAATTCTTTTACTCTGTTAATCGCAACATCGTGATGGCTTTCATGTACATCCAGTATAGCCACATACTAAAAATTGTTTTCGCATTATTTGATAACATGCAAATATTTGATAAGCTAAATAATTTAATTTTTGACTGTATTTTTTTCATACGTACCTTGGCTCCATTTGTCAGTAAATATTTAACGGTTACAAATCCAATTCCCCCTAGTCCGCCAGTTATAACAACTACCTTGTCACATATTTCCATTTTCGTGTTTAAAATAAAAATTTCTGATTGTAGATCCGAGCTCTTACTCTACACAGCCACAAATGACATCTCAAATATCTAAATTCAAATTCTTATACGAACGTTTATCTCTATTTGATTCTGATACAGAAGTCGTATCTTATCAACTGTACAAGACAATCGGTAACAGCAACTTTCTGGAATTTTTGAGTTCGGATTTTAATAATTTAACATATTTAAACTGCAGAGCCGTATATATAAAAATCATTAAAATTTTTGTAAATATGCTGTAGCGACCCTGGTAGAAAATAAACTATTTCCCTTGGTTAACGTGTTAATGAAACGGAAGGATTTTCGGTCAAAATCAAATATTAAAACCTTATTAAAAGTAACTATAATTATAATAATAGGTTCAATTATACAGAAGATGTTCTTATGAAAAAAAATCCATTTTTTAACAACATAATAATATTAATGTGTCATTTTTAACTCCAGAATTAGCCTATGGATGGCCAATAAATCCTTAACGTTTCTACCAGGAGAATAAAAAGATTAATTGCATAAATAATGCATATTATTTATGCAATTATAATAATGCATAATATTTCTTATTAATTGCTCAAATGTTCATTTATATTACCGTTACAATTTCTGGTACTAATTATGGTATACGGATGCGGAGCTTACAGAATTGCTTATGTATACTCGAATCATTGAATTATGAATAAATAATCAACCAGAACAAAAACAAAATCTGATTTATTTTTTAATTACAAGTGAACCATTTAATCACTTTGTCTGCAACAGAGCTGTATAGAGACTATTTCTAGAGATTCCGGGAAATTTCCGATTCAGCGCCTCGCGATACATGATTGTCATCTCTCTTAAAGTAAAAAAGTGAAAATTCACTATTTCACAGTGAATAGTCACTTTTTGGAATAGTGATAAGTCGGTCACTAGCAAATAGTGAATATTCACTTTCTGAAATAGTGAAAAAATTAACTTTTTCAATTAGTGACAATTAACTTTTAAAATCGTGAATATTCACTTTTTGAACAGTGAATGTTCACTTTTTGAACAGTGAATGTTCACTTAAAAAATAGTTGATTTATTCCAATCGCATAGCACATATTCACTTTTAATTTAGTGAATAGTACATACGCACATGTTGACGCCGTTGAGTTATGACGAAAGTATTATTGTCTGTCGGATGAACACGCGCCTCGTGTTCATCCGACAGACATCAAGCTTATTGGCTTTGAGCACGCTCGTCCGCGAGCGTGCTCAAAGCCAAAAAGACACGTGCAAGGTTAGGTTTCTCGCGCGCGCTCGTCGCGTCCTGATCTACTAATTCTCCGGTCGAAGCAATGCGATTTTTTTGCCTCGTTGTTCCGCCAAAACTAGCGAAGAGCCTATTAGCCTGTATTCAGCCAAACGACCAGCAATTGTAGAGCACTAAGTACTTCCAAAAAGAGCAAGTTGACGCCGTGGAGTTCTCGTCTGGACGATCACGCCGAACTGACGCTCCGCGCCGGCGGCCATCTTGATATTGTCGCGCCTGCGCGGGCAAATCAGTTAACTGCTTAAAAAGTGATTCAAATTCACTTTTTTTCGAAGTTAATATTCACTGTTTTGGTAGTTGAAATAATTGAGCGATTGGAAACAGTGAAATAATCACTTTTTCAACAGTGAAAATTATTTCACTAATAAGAAAAGTGAAATTTTCACTTTTTTACTTTAAGAGAGCTTTTTGGAATAGTGATAAGTCGGTCACTAGCAAATAGTGAATATTCACTTTCTGAAATAGTGAAAAAATTAACTTTTTTAATTAGTGTCAATTAACTTTTAAAATAGTGAATATTCACTTTTTGAACAGTGAATATTCACTTTTTGAACAGTGAATGTTCACTTTTTGAACAGTGAATGTTCACTTTTTGAACAGTGAATGTTCACTTAAAAAATAGTTGATTTATTCCAATCGCATATCACATATTCACTTTTAATTTAGTGAATAGTACATACGCACATATTGCTAATGATATGTTGATTCCAGTATCGAAAATTGCAGCTTTTCAAAATTCAGCAAATGCGTAAAGTGCAATTTTATGTACACTGAATCAAAATATATATTTTTAAGAGTTTTGTTCTGAGGTAGGGATTCCTGAAATAAATAAAAAATGTAATTGTTAAAATTATTTAATCGTGCTTTTATTCTTCTTCTTCGGAAGTAGTGCTGCTATGTTCAGCATCTGCTTGTTTGTCAATAGAACTTAATGCAGTGTACAATGACAAAACACTTTCAGGGCACTTGCCTTGTAATTCATAAATAAAAACTTGTATAAAGAGATAAAAGTTGGTTAGTGATACCGGGTACGTGAGATTAAAAACATAAAAAATCTTAAAAAGAAGGTCAAATGAAGGAATTATTTCTCTCGATTGTTCTCTTGCTACAATACATCCATCTCCTTGAACTTGAAATTGTAGAGTGTTGCGCCCTTGAATGGCAACTATATAAGGCTGAATGGGTGTACCCATTTTCTGTCTTTTTTGGTTAGAAAAATCTTGGACGCTTTCAACATCCTACAATATATACGAAACAAAATTCTTATTAATGTGCAAATAAAAATTAAATTATATTGAAACATAATTATACTTACGGAAACAAACTCCAACAAGCACTTTTGAGGTGTGATTTTAACTGCTACTTCCTTGGTCGAAGTTTTTGATGATTTTACTCTGCCACCTTTGCCACCGTTTGACTTTTTGCCTGCATTTGACGTAGGAATCAATTCGGTTAAAATTAATAAAGCCTTTAGATTGTCTGCAAGTAGAAATATAAGTATTAATGTATAATTAAGTTCATAACAAATTTTTTATATCTCTTAAGGTTATTTTTTTGAAATTTTATTTTATAGTGTATTTTATTTTTATAAATGCTAGTGTTATTTGTTAAATTTATACAAAAATATAAATGACACAACTTACCATCTGGAATATAACCGTATTTTTGTAGTAAAAGAGGATTGCTTGCTTTTGTGTACTTCAAAATTCTTGGAACATAAATTGCTGGAAATTTTGAAATGAAATTTTTACCTTTGCCAGGAAACTCTAATTCAAAATCGACATCAATCTGCAATAAGAAGTTTTAATAAATAAGTAGTAATAATTAGATGTTTTACTGTAAGTGTAAGGAGTTACATACTAATAAAATAAAGAATTATATTTACCAATAATCCATTAAAATCAATGAGACGAGGATATTGCTCAATTATAGCTACAATATTTGGGGATTCTGAATGTATCCAATTTTTTCTTGCAGGAAACGTGACTTTCATACCTTCAGTTATATCTGACTTTGTCTCTCGTGTTGGATGAGTAAACTTCAAAAAGTTAATCTGTAAATTATTACATAAAAACTGTTAAACAGGAATTTTACAATAAATGCTCCGATATAAAATAGGGACAAGTAGAGATTTTTTTCTGTATATATGAGTAATTATTACCTTTTCTAATAATTCGTCTTTGCTCAAATTATTGGAAAGTTTTTCAGAATTTTCAGTATTAGAAGAAAGTCGAGAAGTCATCTTTCTCGCAGCTCCTTTATATTTTTTTTTTGACACATCCAAATGCTTACGCATTGTTAATAAACGGAACAGGAAAAACCCTCTATGGGTCAAAGGATCGTAATAATGTTCCTACAATATCAATAATTTAAAAATATTAATGCATAGTTTACATAAAATACGATGTATATTTTTAAAAATTTACAAATAACATGTAACTTACATATCCTTTTTCAGTATTTGGCTGTTTTAATAACGGAAATTCCTTTACTAGAGCTTTGGCCATACCTTCTAGCGCATTTGCAGGAGGATAGCTATATAATAGTTAAATCAAAATAGTACCTTTAAAAGTTCATTTATTAATAATAATAAATATTTATATTTACGTACTAATTATCATTATGTGTAGCCACAAGCTCTGCAATCAGTATTCTCACTAGCAGTGTTCTGTCTTTTTTTCCTAAAATAGTTCGTGCAGCATTTATTACTTCTTCTCCTTGAGGGTGCCTTTTCAAAGTCATCTCGATGGTTTCATAGCGCTGCATAAAAATCAAAAGGATATTTAAATATAAAATATTACACTGCAATTTTTATTGCATTAAATTTACACCCTTTGAATTTGAGAATGTTTAAGTGTATAATAAATACATATTTATACATATAACTTGAAATGAAAATTAACCAGGGATAATTCTACAGTTATAGCCAAATCCATGATTTAAAGTGTGCAAACTCTCCTTGTACTAATTATATAATTACCGTAAAATCATCCCGTTCCCTTGACACCAAAAAATTATTTTTGGGTAACTCTTCCTTTCTCATTGGTTCATTCGGATTCGTATTGGAAGAATGTGCAACAGGAGAAGTACGGATTTGACCCTTGGTGCGTGTTTCTTGTATATAATTTTTTGGCGTCAATGGATTGCGAGGTATCTTCTTTGGCTCCAAAATTTTTGGAATTCGCAAGGACTTAGGAACAGCATTTTCTTCGTCATTAAGGTCATCAGATAACGGTGATAAATTATCAGCCAAAGCTAAATCTTCATCAACTTTCCTTTTTTTTGAATTTAAAGACAAGCTTGTATTTTCGTCATTTAAGTTATCTTCTGAACTCTCCCGTTTTAAAGAACCATCTTGTTGAATGCAATAGTTGCCAGCTAAAACAATCTGTAAAAAATGCGTTTAATGTAAGATTATATATACTCTACTACTGTAAAATAAGAAAATGTAAAATTTGAAAACAGCTTGAAATAAAAACTTACGGGAGCGTTCCTTTTCTCAGCTTCAATTATTCTTAATAATTCTTTTGTTGGCCCTAGTTTAATTTTCATAAAAAGAAAATCCTCCTGCGTTAATTCAAGGAAACTAATTCCATTTATGCCATTATCTATAAAAATAATATATTAATGAATTCTCACTACATTCTAAAATATAAAAAATGTATAAGCATCAAAAACAAAAACTTGAATAAATAATTAATGAAATAAATAATAATTTAAAAAGGAATTAATATAAATTTCATGCAGGTCCATTATGTAAAGTAATGTAATTTTATATTGTATGCAAATATATAATCGTTCACAAAACAATGTGAACAATGACATTATTTATTAATATCTCGGAAATTCCTACGTTATCTAGTGCCTAATTTGAATCTTCAACTGATGATAATAATGCTTAGTATTTTAAAAAACTATTTATTTTCATAATACTTTACAAAAAAAATATGCAGATGGTATGACAATGAATAAAAAAAATTTCAAGTTTGGCATAGACGTCCGTTTATTTCCGAGATAACTTATTTCAAAATAAAAAAATTAATACAGTACAATACCATTCAAAATTATAATTAAATACCATCTAAATTTTCAGTTCATTCCAATAATAATAATAATAATAATAATAATAATAATAATAATAATAACGATAACTTGATACCATAAAATTATAATAATGTACCAAATAATTAAATTTTTTCTCATAATTATTCAAATTATGAGGCCATTCCACCGAAATTATAACCCATTACCACAGAATAAAAATAACTGTATAACCAAAGGCTAGAAATTCCACGCCATTCCATTAAAATTATAACCAATAATAATAATAATTTAATATTATAAAACTGATGATGTACGAACAATTAATTTAATTTTTTTTTGTTGAAAAAAATACCAATGACAAGCAGTGCAAAAACACTAATTCGTAATCGAGTTTAAGAGTATTTAAAGCATAGAAGATCTTAAGAAGATTTATTATAAAGTATTGTAAGAGAAAAACCAAGTAGTTAAATAAGTAGTAATAGGAAAATATAAATCACTATTTATATTTTAATAAGAGCGCTTGTAATATATAAATCATAAATAAAAGCTTTGCATTTAAGTAATGTTGAATGAGAACAATGAATGACATGAAGGCTAAATGTGTCTTAAAATATAATATTATTTAACAAGACATGCGTGATATTAATGTATGATAATTTACATTTTGTTTACATTCACCAAACAAGCAACGTTTTGTACACAATCTTACCCTCCACACGGCGTCATAATATAATATGACGTAGGCTAATGTACATCTCAGTACTACTCGGTTTCTTCCAATCGCTAAAGGTTTTATAAAATTGGAGGTCATTTCTTTCAATAAATTCGTGTGATTCCTCATCAGGATCGAATTCTATCTGATATGCGTGAAATGCTGTGTCAAATAAAAGTGTCTTATAAACTGAAGCATAAAAATAGATTGCTTCATTTTCTAGTGCAATAATTTCTTCAATTTTTCCAAATATTGGATACTGATATAATGCGGATGCTTTTTGAAGAACTATGTACAATCCTTTACGGAATTCAATTCCATTGATAAAGACAGACTTAGCCGAAAAAACATAATCATCATCACTATAACCAATATTTATTAATTGTAGCCTGCTGGTTGCACCTGAGACAAATATTGTTTTTCCAGAAACAATTTTAAAACGATATGTCGGTACGTCACCGGCACCCCACTTAGCACTTTGAACACACTGACATACTTTTAAGAGAGTTTTTGGCGGGTTTTTAAAGTTATAGACATTTTGTGCACGTAATTTAATTGATCCGTGTTTAGCTTCAAATCTCATACAAGAATAAATTGTTAATGGTCCAGACCATTGTATGCACTCAGTGTAATGCATTAAGTGATGGAATTTATTTATTAAGTCTATGTCAGGAAACAATGAGCGAAAAGTTTCGATAAACTCTTTTATTAGTTCATCAATATAACTGAACAATGACGAAGTCAATTTCGGTGCAAATACAAATTCCATAATGCGCAATAAATAGAGTATAAGTTCCATATAATCGTTATCTTCTTCTATCTTCGCAGATAATAATAAAGGCAAAGCTCTAACGAGACACCACATTTGCATCGCCTTTTGACTTAATGTATGGTCTTTTCTATTAAGCATTGGGCGAGTAAAGTTTGGAGACGGTTTGTTTTTTCTCTCAACATATCCGTAGTTAAAAAAAAGAATTGCTGTATTTAAATAATTTTCATCAAAAAATGCATCTTCAACGATGAATCTGTGAAGAACTAGTTTCACTACCATTGGGCATATTCCGCATAGAAAATCGTGCATTATGTCAAACACTTTATTATTACAAATGTGAAAATATTTCGATTTATTTAATATGCTATCCCCTTTCAATCCAGTGATTGTTTTCGATGCATCAGAAAAATTTCTGCTTCTAAGTAATTCTAAATGTTCATCATAAAGCTGTTTTGTTCTACGTACACCTTTTTCTAAAATTCCTGCATGTAAATCTGCTCTCGAGTACATACACATGCGACAAAAATTATTTGCAGATGGACTTAGCATATTGTAAATTTCATGTACAGCTAAGCCATCGCCACAAAAAGCCATTAACGAACCACGAAGAACAAAATCTTCACCATCGCAATCAAAAACAATACCTTCTTCAGACTCCAGTAAGGCAAGGTCAATCATAAAACGTTCAAGAACTTTTTGAAACTTGAAATGAATAATATTAACATGTGAACATAAAAGAAGAACGTGTATGCTACCTAAATCAGCATTCATATGAGGAGGAAGATTGTCTATTTCATAATAAAAAGCAGCCAATTTATGGACGCCTGTTTTGGATCCAAGACCATTTACTATTTCCAGTTCGTCGTAGTACAATTTTATTCTGATAGCTTGCTTGTATCTCTGAAAAAATGCATGATTTTTAAAATGAAGACCATCAACAAACGATGATAAATAACCGTCTGCTGAGGGTTCTTCTGCAGCTATTAATTCTCTGACATTTCTATTTTTTAAAACCATTTTTAAAACTTCTATTATTGGAACATACTGATATGATTCCATTATTTGCTTACGAACATAATCGTCTATTTCCTTGTCATACACCTTGTCTTCACGCATTCCTAAGGGTATTTCTGAAGGCTCAATAAATCTGCAATGATCAGTTAAAGCTTGTTTCTGCTGGCTCCACGTATGAAGACCGTCAAAAGGACTATCAAATTGAAGCAACTTTTGGACATCATTTTTCAAATCTTGATCTATTATTTGACCTAATCTCAATTTAGAAAGAATTTCTTTTTGTAGAAAGTTTCGTAAATAATGTAAAACTTCATCGAATTCTGTCAAAAAATTTGACATCATAGTTTCAGTTAAGGAACCATTACATTGAAGTCGACCAATCATTCTTATTACGAACATTTTCAATTGATCTTCAATAGGTTCATCTTCATTTTCTACATTAACTTCCAATTCTTGGGGAATTTCATCTTCATCATTAATATTTTCGGGATATTCATTATCTATAACTTCATTTAGTTCTTGATTCACATCATTTAAATGTCTCTTTTTGATATGTTTCCTCAAATCATAAAAATGAACATAACTTTGTTGACAACCATTTTGAGCACAGACATAACCAGTTCTAGGTAAACTTTGATTTAGCGTAATGCCATGTGTACTTCGAAAGTGTTGAGCTAATTCGTTCAATCCTCCAGGTACCAAATTTAAGCAGAGAAAACAATTGAGGTGTTCTATAATGTTTGTTTAAATTAAAACCTTGTGAAATAATTTATAATGGGTAACGATATACAAGATTAACCACGCCATTTACAATAACAAGCATTTAACAAGCTTCAAAATTCATAAGGATTCATTCAAAATTTGTAACGGAAGTCATAAAGCCATACAAAGTTATCTGTAAAAAATTGTCAGATTTTTTTACATAAAAGCACTCCGCGAAATGATATAAATATTAGAGAATAAGGTTATTTCACTGTAGATGATGCTCAGGTATGATTAACTCAGGGTTAACGATTCGTTAATTATTCAGGGTCAACGACAATTCATCGTCTTCGAGTCAAGATTGTTAACACACACTCACTCACACTCACACACACACACACACACACACACACACACACACACACACAGAGACACACACACACACACACACACACACACACACACACGCACGCACGCACGCACGCACGCACACACACGAACTAATATAAAAAAAATATTGACGTAAGGTAAATATTATAATTTTTTGTATTATTTTCATATAAAAACATGTGTGTTAACAACCCAGCTTTGAGGGAGAGCTCAGCTTATTCATTACCCCCTGTGGACGATGCCCAAGTCTCAGGGTGACTTGCACTAGAGTGTATGCACTGTTATCCTGCACACAATGTCCAGGTGCCAGAGTGACCTCTGGGTATGAATATTCAGTAATAGAAGGGAGATATCACAATGGCTTGTCAGAAAATTCAAACGCATGTAAAGTTTATTCAACTTGCATGAAATAACTTTATGAGCTTATGAATATGCAATGTCAAAAAGGTCTAATTTGTGTAATTATTATTTGAGTTTAATTATTATTATTTTTTTATTGAGCTTGTTATATTTTTATTCAACAAGCCCATAAAGTTATTTCGTGTAAGCTAAAAATACGATCAATTATTCGGAATAAATTTAATTAGTTCAGATACACTTCTATATACACACAGTTGAACATGCGCAAGGTACGCATCATATATCTGCCATACACACATACACGCATAGATACTCTTTGTATGCTAACTGTATTTTAATATAATTAATAGTTATTCTCTCACTATCTATATTTACAAAAATTAAAAATGATTTTAGAACATAGTATGCTAATAATGTAATAAATAGAGTACTCGAAAAAACAAAATCTTGATGCATGTACAAGAATATCTCACCTTGTAACTGTTGAACAGCTGTTTGATCATTTATTAAGCTTTTCAAGTAATTGCTTAATTCAGTAGGGTCTGTCAATTTATCCATTGTGTCAGAGAAATTAAAATCTATAACAGAAAATAATCACATGTAGTATTACACGTATATGGGTAGGTTAGGTTAGTTTAAATACTAAAAATTTACATCAATGCAATCTAATTTTCTAATCGAATGTATTACACAGTAATCAAATATTCAAGAGATAAACTTACCAATTTTTTAGCAGCATAGATGTCGAAAATATAAGTAGCCGGAAAGAGGTGCGCAAAGCCAAACAGACACGTCAAGGGTTACGTTTCTCTCGCGCGAGTGCACTCGTAGAGTCCTGATACACTGATTCTCCAGTCGAAACAATGCAAGTTTTTCGTCTTGAAGAGCCAATACAGTCAAACGACTACGTACACTTCAAAAAAGCACTAAGTACACTTCAAAAAAAGCGAGTTGACGCCGTTGAGTTATAACGAAAGTATTATTGTCGGATGAACACGCGCCTCGTCCGCGAGCGTGCTCAAAGCCAAAAAGACGCGTGCAAGGTTGGGTTTCTTGCGCGCAAGCGCAAGCGCTCGTCGTAAGCCCAACTGACGCTCCGCACCGGCGGCCATCTTGATATTGTCGCGCCTGCGCGGGCAAATCAGTTAACTGCTTAAATAGTGATTCAAATTCACTTTTTTTCGAAGTTAATATTCACTGTTTTGGTAGTTAAAATAATTGAGCGATTGGAAACAGTGAAATAATCACTTTTTCAACAGTGAAAATTATTTCACTAATAAGAAAAGTGAAATTTTCACTTTTTTACTTTAAGAGAGTGGATAGTCATAATATTATTTACGCTGCAATAATTGATAAATGGTACAAAAAGTTTATTGCCTTACTTTACATTGTTTTATGTTATATAATTGAAAATATACAATTATACACAGCATTTCAGAATACGATTAACGTTATACCCTGCAGCATAGGCTTTTTTCGTCGAATGAAAGCTCACTGCGAAAATTAATTAAGCTTTCAACGCTTTTCCAGCCTTCAACAGTAAATAACATTTCCAAATGAACTATATACAACGTCGACGCGTTGCGAGAACGCCTCGGGCTTCCTCGCTGCGTACAGTAGGAATAATCGACGACGACTTATAAGCAAGGGACGATGCCGTTTTAGCTTTCTCACCGCGCGCGCTTGGCTTTACGAGACTTTTAATTCACTTGCGGAATTTTATGGTTACGCCTTAGTGCGCAATACTCCGCGAAACGCAAAAATGATTTAGCGCAGTAGTTTGCGCGAGTTTTAAACGCTTTTCGCGAATGCCTTTTTTCTCGCCGTGTATATATATACGTTCGAAGCTCTTTATTATTGTTACGCAGATGCAGTGAGGGAATTATTGTTTTTATTCTTTTTACTTTAATCGAGGCTGGATCACGAGATAGTTGCGAGTTGCGATTCAGAGCACGAGAAAACAAAAAGAACGATATAGATTATATGACGCGACTTTCTTTATGTGCGTCAAACCCGCATTCTCCGTGTTAATTCTCTTTGTGAATATATGCAAATGCCATAAATCTACATTAAATATTATTGTAACGCATACAAAATATATCAGTAAACATATAGTACGTATTGTTATATTGTTGAATGCGACAATATTATTCATATTTCCTCCATATGCTACAACATAAGTTTGCGTATTTCACCTAGACGCAATCACAATATTATGCATGTTTCGCCTATATGCACTCGTATAAGATATAGGCAAGAAGCAGTAAACCTATACAGGTGGCAACAGCAGTAGGACGAGGTGCTGCAGTGGACTCTAGAGGTACACAGCTGCAGTAAACTGTAGACGAGCAGTTCCAGTTAGGAGTTGTACACGTGGCACCAATATTAGACCCTACATGAGCAATTGTAGTGGACCTTAGACGTACAGCTGCAGTAGAATCTAGATGCAGGCAAATAGTAGAAGCTGTATTCGTGGCAGCAGCAGTGGTGGCTGTACGTGTGGCAGCAGTGGTAGATTCTGGTTGAAAAGCTACAGTAGATCCTCGACATACAGCTGCAGTAGAACCCATACGAGTAGCAGAAGCTGTTTGCATGGCAGCAGCAGTGGTGGCTGTAGACTTGAACAATGTAATAGTATACCCTAGACGAGCACTTGCAGTAGACCCTGGATATATATCAGCAGTAGACTCTAGAGGATTAACAGCAGTAATTAATATTACATATATGTATTTAGCACTCTCAAGAAGTAGGAAGTGAACGTGTAGCAGCAGTAGTAGACCCTTGACGAGCAGGTGCAGTAGATCCTGGATGTGTAACAGGTAAATCAAGCATCCGCACGAACAGCAGCTAGAAACAACTAGATCAGAAGCTGTAGAAACTAAACGTATAGCTGCAACACACCCTAGATGAGTAGCAGTGGTAAAAGCTGGGTGTGTACAAGTAGCAGCAGACCCAGAATATGTAGATTAATTGGATGTACAGCTGTAGTGACCTTGGTTCTACAGTAACAGTAGACCCTGGACAAGCAGATGCATTAACAACTGTACGCTTGGCAGCAGCAGTTGATCCTGGACAAATACCTGCAGTAGACACTTGACAAGTAGTTGCAGTAGAAACTTTATGTATAGCAGCAACACTAGATCCTGGATGTGTACCTGCGGTAGACTCCAGATGTACAGCCATAGGATACTCTGGACGAGTAGCAGCAGTTGATTAATAATAAATAAATATATATAACACGTCAAAAGAAAGAAAGTAGCTGCATGTATAGCAGCAGCAACGGGCTCTGGAGGAAAAAGTGCACTAGATCCTGCACATATGACATCTGACAGTAGCAGTATCAACAGCAGCAGCTCTAGCAACAACATAAACAGTCGCAATGATAACCTTCGAACGGCTTTTTTCCACTCGGATAGCGTCTGCTTGACTCCAATAAAAGCCCTCATCGCACTGACGCACGCGTTTCCTATCTCCACTATAATAGTATATTATGACACTATTGTGGGAGATGGTTTTCTACCTTGCTCGAGGTTTTTCGCATGAGCGAAGCGAGTGTGAAAATCGACAATAAAGACAACCACAAAATCGACAATAAAGTTCTCATTTTGAGGTTAGCGTGCTATAAAACCATTTCGCTACACCACATCTTCACGCTTTTTACATTACGCATAAAATAAAACTTTCGCGAGCAGCCGATCCAATTGTTTACATCAGAGGTTATGGGCCGGCAGGACTTGTCGCGAGCCGGCCGAGGTACGCAAAATGTATACGCAGTTGTTGAGCTCGAGAGGCAACGAGCAGCTCGGTTCCTCTGGATGATAACAAAAACTACCTTTTTTGTTCGAATTATGCAAAACAAGGACATAACTGCCCTCCCTTTGGTCATTTTATATATCTGTGAAAAGTTGCAAGTCAATCTGTCAACGCATGTAAAAATGGCATTCGAACGAAATTTTTAACATGCACAAGCTACAGCTACTGATTTTCGTTTGAATGTCATTTATTAACGGCTCAATATTTTCATTTGAGATTTGACATACTGGTAGACACTTCCAAGATGAAGGGCATCGATGTCTTGGTTTTTTATGATTCAGTGTATTTATTTAGTTTCAAGTAATTTTCTACCGAGCATTCGTTAATATCGACTCGGTCGATAAAAGTTGGGCAAGCTCAACCCACAGGGCGTGTTAAATGTATATCTATATATACGATCACGCATGCGCGGTGCACGTATGATCACGTGACCTGCGAGTTAGGTCACGTGACTATACACGAACCTCGCATGCGTGATCGTATATATAGATATACATTTAACACGGTAAGGCCGTCATGACAGGGCTGGAAACCAACACACCCTCTGGGCTAAGCTTGCATGTGAACATTCCTCATACTTAAAGCATAAGAAAATTGAAAAATCAACGTAAGAGGAAAGTTTTTGAAAACTTGTTCTTGATGGCGTATACTCTACCCTCGTCCCTGGTAGGAGAAGAGATGACCGGCCGCAATGAAATAGAGAAAATCACCCAAACTCGATGAATCGCCAGGTAGCTGCAAGACCGAATGGCATTAGAACTGGAGTATTCTAACTGGAGTCTTATAACGTTTTTTGCCGACTGATTTACGAAGTCGCCCAAGGATCGGATTACATTGTACAGAAGATCATCAGGGACCACAATCTCATCCAAATCGTGCGATTTGAATTGCCACACGTGAAATAGTGGGCTTTTGAAGCAGTGCTCGTGGCCATCAGGAAGAATTATTCAAAGTCGCTGGAGGTTCTGCTAGCGAACGGCTTCGATCCAAACGTTTCAAAGACTTTGTATGGGGTGCTGCTGCCGCTGCAGTGTCATTCTAGTAAGTTACGACCCTGATGTTGGAGAACGATTCGGTCAATTTGAAGGTCAAAAGCTTGCGAAATAAGTAGAAACAGCTAGATAATAAAAGCTAATAAAAAAGACAGTGCTTTTCGAGTGATATTTTATTCGATTAGAATTATTTTTGCAAAAGTGAGCTTATAATCTCAGTTTATTCTATTTAAGTTGAAATATTATTCAAAAAATGGAGAAGCTCTGTTTTTTCTCGACTTTAAGTGATTTTTCACTAGAAGAATTTCAATGAGTTTTGAAAATCTTGAAAAAATACAATTATGTAAATTATATATAACATAAACAATGTCAATATAAGAATTATCAAAAATGTGCAAACTTATTACTTTTTATAGATACTAAAATAATAAATGTTTTCAAATCGTGTTTAATTTAACTTTTAATAAAACTTATAATAAAATCAACCAACTAAAGTGTCTCGTAACCTTTCAGCCATGCCACTGCAAGCCGTAATGAAAATGAAAGGTCATCGGGAGTTGACGGAATTACTACTAGCGATGAATGGCCTTCCGTTCCTTGACGTCAACGCGATATACAACAGAAACCTGACGGCCTTGCATCACACCTTATCAGCGGGAACCGACCGGGCCTGGACTTTTTGTTACCTTGTGGAAGACAGGGCCAGCGTATTCGCCTGCGATGATCCCCCGCTATTTATGGCGATGCAGCTCTAGAGTCCGGAATTGGCTGAGTACTTGATTAATCGTTTTGACGACACTTCCAAAAAAAAGATTTCAGAGGCAAAAATGCGCTGCATCACGCCGCGATGGCTCGGGCTGACAATTACAAGGCTGCGATGATGCTAATTCGGCTGGACCTCGCCGTTAACCAAAAAGATGACATGAACCGGACGCCTCTATACATGGCAGCCGGGGCATGTAATCATTTGATGGTGTGTATAAGAAATTTTGCTCGGTTTTTTTGTTGTTTTTCTAATTTTAATTCTTTGTTATTAAATTATCTGTCATCTCAGGCTAAATGTGGCTTTGTCATCAACGCCAAAACTTATTGACTCAGGTGACCCCGCTGATGAACGCCGCGTTGGTGGGAAGAGGAAGCGTCCAGGTGGCGAATATTCTGATGCGTAAAGGCGCTGATGTGAATTAGATGTCAAAGGACACATTGACGGAGTTCATACGAGCATGCCAAATGCAAAACATAGATATAGTTCGAGCTCCGATCGAAGCTGGCGCCGATGAGATTATCATAGTAAATCGTAAGTTTTGCGAACTCAACTTTGGCGCACAGAAAATTATTTTGAAGCACGCGGCAAAAATTCAAGCGTCAGCCGATCAACCCTGTCCTACAGGAACATCTTGATAATCGAACGAAGCTGAGCGATTATTTTAACAACTGTATGGATGAACTTTGCTAGATGAAGTACATCCCCATTGACGAGCAGAAGAACATGTTCGGGAAGTATTTTATTAGCTTATTTGAGAAACCCAATTTTTGCCACGGTTATGGAACAAGGACTTAAGTTCGACAATTGGGCAATATATTTTTCGGAATATGAAATGGAGCTGCTGGAGAAATACTATGAAACGCAATCACGTTTCAAGGCTATTTGTAAAATAGAGAAGGCATTGAATTGCATATCGTATACGAAACATTCTGACGCGGTAGTACGCCAAATTGTGAAACATAGTTACATCGATGATTTGCAGCACTTACTTCCAGACGACATGAAATCCAGCTCCAAGTTATTTGATTAAGTATCATCGTATTTTAATTGTATAATTTTATTTTTCAATGTTAATCATTGACGTATACGATATATATTATAGTATGAATTATGGAATATTGTAGATATTATTATTGTACAGTTTTATTATTAATCAAATATATAATTCAATTGAATTTGTAACTTTTTATTTATTACCTTATACCTGTATAACCGCTCTAGTAGAAAATAGAGCAGTGAAACAGCTCCACAGACGAATACCTATGCAGGACCAACTGCCCAGTTTCAGTGCTTGGGAACTGCTGAATGAACTACTGTACATACTACGCAATCTTAAAAGTTTGTTTAATAAGAATAATTGACGTATTTTTCTATAAAAATGTAATTAATTATAAATTATATAAAATTAACTTATACAGAATTAATAATTAGTTAAAATGTTAACAACACTGTTAACAATAATTAGTTAAAGTTAAAAATACTGTTCTGTGTGGATATTGCTTTCCCACATTTAAACTAATATAACAAGTAGACATATTATTTGAACATGTCAAAATAAATTGTACATATAAAATTACAGCACCCTGCGTGTGATAGTTTTTAAATGAAAGTCAAAACAAAATTGTAAAATAAGTAATCACTAAAAATCTTGTTTTGGCTCTCATTTAGAAACTATCATAGCTAGAGAGCTAAAAATTTATATGTGAATTTGTTTTAGCATATTCAAACAATATATCAACTAGTTGTTATCTTAACTGACATAATTTTTATTTTTATATCAGACGCCTATATGCAAAACTGAACGCTCGTGCCATCGGGTGTGATGCAAGAGACCTA
This sequence comes from Muscidifurax raptorellus, assembly GCA_020010945.3. Lineage (NCBI taxonomy): Eukaryota > Metazoa > Arthropoda > Insecta > Hymenoptera > Pteromalidae > Muscidifurax > Muscidifurax raptorellus. The sequence continues at coordinate 36,440,962 of CM052077.1, read as the reverse complement.
ACGAAAACAGTTAAGTAAAAACTATCATCGTAGTCTGTTTCCACACAATTTCACAAGTTTCTGTGTCAAAAATTATATGTATTACTCGAATGCACTGTATGTAACACCATAATATTAATTATATGCAACATATTGCTTCTTTTATTAGATATCCTATATATATATGGAAATATCTTTGGCGATCCTTTACTTTCATAGTTCTTCGCTGGCTATCTTGGACACACATACGATTGCTAATATTTGGTATAATAGTATATATATATATATATATAGTTATAGCCATATTAAAATTTGAGTTTAAAAATTTTTTACTTTTTTCGTCAAACTAAATCATTTTTTTAGGCATGTTAGAAGCAATTTAGTTATACATACATAATACCTTTTTGTTTGCACATTATCTATAGAACACTGTAAGATTTTTTTCGGAACCCAATTAACTAATTTTTGATCGGTTGACATAGAGGTAGTGCTATATATATATATATATATATAACGGGCGGTGAGACGCGCACGTCGGCGCGGGAAGCCAAAACGCGAGAGAAAAATCATGGACTCGTTGCTGGTGAGTCCCTTATTAGTCCAGTCAGATTAGACTTGAAAAGGCCTGTTTTGGGCACTAAATAAATGAAGGTAAAAGATTATTGGAAGTGGTTTGAAAGGATGTCAGAATATTGGGACAATAGTTTGAGCGCGATTTCCGGCTGTGGAACATTGTTTAAATAATCAAAGAATGTGAGAAAAAACATTTTTTGCGCATAACTTTTGAACCGTTGATGCTATTCAAAAAAAGTTTAATACTTTTTACTAATTTTTTATTATTAAATATAATATTATTTAACAAATGAGTCAAATTAATGTAAATAAATACATATTATTCCATCACCTATGTTTCCTTACTAATGTAAAATTTTTTTATCTAAAATCGAACACCGTAGTTGTTATTCTTTTTTAATTCTACCCTCAATTAAAAAAAGAATCATCAAAATCGGATCATTAGTTCCCGAGAAAAGGCAAAATTTTCTCGCTTTTTCAAATAAAAGACGCTTCGCCAAATTTCAGCCGCGGGACAGCTGTGCACGGTGGAATTAGCGGAATATGGGAAGATTAAAAACTTTCAGTTACTTAAATGAACTTTAATAACAAATATCTTATTCATGTCAATTATAGATAGATGTTTTTACTTGAAGGAAATTGAAATATATGGTTTAGTTGAAATCTTGGGTTTTCTAGTAAAAATCATGTAAAATTAAAAAAATCAAAATTTGTCAGATTTTTAATTGAAAATCTGTAAGGTTTACAGAAAATATAGATGCCTTTTTTCATCCTGCTTTGATGAAGAATGAGCCAGTATTTTTTTTATTACTCTAGATCTCTTGACAAAAAACTTGAAATTTGGACCAAATCACCGATAAAATCAAAATTTTTAGAAACTACTCTAAACATTAGTTTAGTATTAATTTATTTATTCAATCTATATAGTTCCAAATGCATTAAAAAGTTATATTTCAAATATATTGGATACAATTTCAACTTTTTGGAGTTTTTATTAGAATTACTTTTTTGTATACAATTTGCATTTACTTTCAAAATTTCTTTAATGAGATTATCTCTTTTCTTAGTCTTAACTAATTTAATTATTTTAGTAGCTGTAGATAGCCAATTCTTCTCAAATATATCTTTAGGCTTTCCAAAAAACGCATGAAAATCTTCTTGTACCTTCACAAAAATCATTAGTTACGTTAATAATAAAACTTACGACTATAAATTCAATTTTAGCGTGAGAACATATACATACTAATAGATATCCTACAGGACTCGCAAGACTTGGGAACATGCGAAAAAGCGCAGTTTCATCATTTTTTTTATAAAACAGTTTACATTTGTTCACAGCTGTATTATTCCATTTGTGTATGCTGTATCTATGACTTGTATGCTTTCTTGCAGTTCTTCAAACTCTTTCGAATAGTCTTTTTCTATGAGAAAAATGTCAAAAAGAATAATATTAAAAATAAGAATATATATTTTATAGAATTATTTGTATACATACCTTCAAATTCTTTTCTTTTCAAAGCTCGAGTAGGTTCAATCAAACTGGCTGCTACCGCCTTTTTCCGAAGATATTCATACTGCCTTTGAAGAGTCCCACCAGCAGAAAGATCTGAGTTCGATCTCGTATAATATCCTTCTTTTAGCGTTCCTTGACACAGTTGGGCACAATCATCAGCTAAAGCGGATCGAACCGATCCCGTCAAGCCTTGAAGTATCATAGGTTAAATCCAAAGCACTCTGCATATCATCTATTGCATTCATCTTTATTTTAATGTACACATATATATTTCAATTATACAGTCATTAATATACATTAATGCATATACCCATAACAAAGCACTTTTCTTACCTTTGAAACAAAATAGGCTTTCTCTCCTCCGTTTGGACTTGATTTAAACACTTACTATATTTATATTTAAATAAAACGATGAAACGATGCACAAATGCTGCTGTCGCGCGCGCGTGCATGCGCGTGTTTCGTTCATTCCAAAGGGCCTGTGGCGATAATTGCGGTTGCGTCATGGAATTATTGGCGGGAGAGAGCGCCAGCAATTATTCCGTAGCGCTAGTCGCAATCCAGGCGGTAGCACTTGAAACTACTCCAGGCCGCTCGCGCTGGAAATACTGCATAAGGGACTCGCCAGCAACGAGTCCATGATTTTTCTCTCAGTGCGGGAAGGCCTATAGAGGGGACTTGCAATTAGAGGGAAAATTCGAGTGAGTTAGCTTTGGTCCTTGCGCGAAGATACTACGGTAATATCGAGTAACGATCGCGAAGAAAGATCAGCAGCGGCAGCATCACAGCAGCAACCCCAGCAACTACAAGCAAGGAGGTAATCAGCACCTACAGGAGCTCGTGGACTACAGCAGCAGCCTAGGACGGTAGCAGCTAATTAGGAGGCGCGACTAGTACCCCAGCAATTAGCAGCCCACGGAAAGGTCGAGCGGGAGACTCCCTTACCCGAGCGAAAGAGACCAGCAGCGCAAGGTAAAATAAAAGTGCCGTGAATTATTGAATTATACGCGATCGACTGGGGAGGCATTTGGCCCCAGTCGCAGATCCGGTCTTTTGTTTTATGGCCTTCTCGCGACATGACATCGCGAAACACGCGCACAAAGTGGAATAAACGATACTTTACTAAAATCGGCCGAGAGTTTATTTAGTGAACCTTCCGATTCCTTTTCTGTACATAATGAAGCAAAGTGTAGGAGTACTTTGCATTTGTACGGCGGCCATAGGCATTTATCCGCCGAGAAACAGCCCCGTTACAATATATATATATATAACTCGTGTTAATGCGCTCGTCCCAACATCGGACATTTTAAAGTTATTGTTACAAAAGAATTTTGTGATTTTTTTCAAAGAAATCGAGATTGCCGAACTTTTGTTATAGCAATATAAAGAAAATCTCTGTGTATTTTGTATATCTATAGATAATATAGTTTTTTTTAATTTTCTAGAAATATCTATAGATATACAAAATACACACATATGTATATATAGCTTAATTGCTTATAACATGCCTAAAAAAAGGTTATGTTTGGCTAGAAAAGTAAAAAAATCTTTAATCTCAAATTTTGATATGGCTATAACTTTGCAATTAAGGCACCTTAAGGTCTAACATTTATTTTACGTTCTTTTGGGAGTATAGTGAACTAGGAAATAAATTTTGACCGAGATTTAAAAAATTTGGCCACGGGTTGACGTAGAATAGCCTATATATATATATATATATATATATATATATATATATATATATATATATATATATATATATATAACAATAGCAATGTCAGTCTTTCCATTTATACATGTAAATATAGGGTTAGGTTGCTACTCTTAGAATACAATTTTCAAAACTCGTTTTGACCAATTATTGATTCAGTATATAGTTAATGCAGGTAGTTTTTTTATTAAATATTTTATTAAATATAACATTATAGGGAAAAGACGTCAATTATTCTTATAATTCGAACTTTTGATTGTGTAACAGCAGATTCTAAGCAGTGACATTGATAAAAGAAACTGACGAAAATCATATGTAATTTCGAAACTGCTTAAAGTACTAGCCAGTGTATTCGAAGCTGCGCATGGACTGGAGAAAATCAGCGTATCATTTCTACCAGGAAACAATTTTAAAATATAGATATAAATTATTACTCACGAATTTGTAAGCTCAAATGAGATTGTTACTAAATAACATAATAATGCGTTTCTATTTTATTTAATATAAATCCCTTTCATATTAACTACACTGTCAAACTAATTATACCAACTGAGAAAGTAATCTACATAGACGTAACTCGGTTAGACAAGCATAACGGATAAATCACTCGCCGTGGCGTATAAAAATATATAAACGAAGTTTCGATGATTAATGATAAACACGCAATATAAAGCTGAACTATTTATGCCGCACAAGAAGCCACTGGTCAAATATCTCGCGCTCACACAAAAGCCCGCCAGATACATCCAAGCACACAAAAGCTCACTCGCGCGATCGCTTCCTTAATAAACTCCCCGTCGTAAAGCTTCGGCAATCCTCCTAATATATAACTTCTCCCGCGTATATCATATATAGTATAGGCACATCACGAGAGTGTGTATATATAGTTTATATACACCTCGTCAAAAGTACGGGGCGGAAAACGTCGTCAGCTGAAAAATTCGCGCTCGGAAGAGTAAGAGGAGCCCACAGGCGAAAAAAAAGAAGTTATTCTAGCTCTTTCCGGGTTTCGGTATAGACACGCGCACGGTGAACGGATCGGATTTCGGGGAGTTTAGACGACTGGAAAAGCGCAGAGACTAGTGCGATTGCTGATGTGGGTGTGTATGTATGTATGTAAGAACGCTTGGGGGGAAAACGCTTCCGCAATCGTCGCCTGATATTGATGGGCTGGTGGAAATCGTTGAGTTGGGGAGGGTATCTATTGCATTGTTATTCTTTTATTGATTGTTAGAAAATGAATAAAAAAATGTCTCTTTAAATTAAAGAAAGTAATATTTAAACTTTGAACATAATGTATATTATCTTCATACAAAAATGATAAAAATGGAATAAAAAAGCAGAAATAAAAACTCACCGAACACAATGACGAACGTCATCTTGACCGTTTTGATTTTGGCTCTGGGTATGAGGCCTCGAGACGATGCTCTCCTCGTGTCCCTGGTAGGGTCGTGCCTCAGTGCGCTGCTCTGCGACCAGATTGTCCAGACGATGACCATGTAACAGCCTCCGATTATCAAGGCTGGTATGATGAACAGCGTCAAGCACACGACGGTCATGTAAATGCGCCAGTTTGCCGGCGAGCCCAAGTCTATCCAGCACTGATTTTTGCCCTGTTGTAGGGAATAGTATTAAGACTTTTAATGCCTTTTTTTCACTAACTCGGGTGCAGGCGAAAAAGAAATTGGTTTAAACTCTTGAGAGAACTTTTCGGATTAAGCGTAAAAGTCCATTTACAGACAAAGTTAGCTTACTGTTATAAATTCAAGTTTAAGCTTATTTTAATTTTATAATTCACGGATGTTCGTTAAGACATTGAAGTATATTTGTTGACAAATGTGTGTTGAAAAATTTAAGGAGGCTGTGGAATGTATTACTGGGGATTCGGAGATTTTTAGATTTTAGATATTACTTCAACATTTTTGTTCATATCGTAAAAGTATATATTCATAAGCAAATTTGTACGCGATTCAGAAAATCTTTTATAACTTTAACGAACTATACATACTAAGAATATTTTACAAAGCGCAACAAATGAGTTTATCGACAAGCGAGTAAAATCTCAATAGCCATTGTAGCAGCGATATTTTGCAATTACTCCGTGCAAACGCAAGCACTGTTCATATACGTACCTCCACTATTCTCTCCTCGTAGAGGAAAATTATCGGTACGCTGAAAAATACGGAGATGCTCCAGGCAGCAGTGACCAAAGCTCTTGCTCTACACCCTGTTGATTATAAAATATTTTCGTTTCATCAGGCATCATCTGCAGCTGAAGGTTTATACCGTATGTCAGAAAAGTGAAAAGCTATAAAGAACAGCTCGATTTCCATTATACTTTTGAGGGATATACAATAAAACTTGAATTTTCAAGGCCGACTGCGGTGTGCAATTGCACATTTCCCCCGCGCGTGAAATTTTCGAGAAAATTCCTGCACAAAAGAGTTGCCTGATTGCATATCGAATGTATACAATCAAAATATTGTGATTGATACGGCTCGCGGTTTTGTTTGACTGCCACTACAATAATAAACGAACTCGCTCGTTGATGAAATAGGATACATATTGTTATGCGGTGCAATTATATAAATGTAGTTTATTTTAAAAAAAATCACATCGCTTGAAAAACACAGCGCACGTATCAATCGTTCGAACGAAAATCCAATAACACTGGTGCATCGTAAAAATTCCGAGCGCAGATCAACGGGAGGAACATTACGCGGCGAAATTTAATAAAGAACGTAAAGCGCTATCGGCGGGAAAAAAAATTTGAAACAAAAAAACAAGAGAGATCGACGACACCGCGACGGCGGTGCCCAGCGAAAAATATACGCGAATAGCTGTCGAGTGCACGCGCAAAGATACCGAGCGGATTATTCAACCCGAGAAATTTTACGAGGGTCGCCTGAAGCACTGGCAGAGGACGACATTCGTCGCGTCGTCGGTCGGTTCTAGTGAGTTTGAGGGAGAGAGACGAAAAAAAAGAGTATCGCTATATATATACGCTGGATTTTAAGGAGACGCCCGCGGCAAAATTTTTGAATTCTTTTTTGCAAGACGTAAGCGCCGGTTACTGCGGAGACGCGAGTTGGATTTTTTAAATGTTCGTATATATACATATATCGGTGCATGAATTATTTCGAGATTTTGGAAAAATTTACTTGTTTTCCAGTCGAGAAAGTTCTTGGTGTGGGCGACGCTTTTTTTCCTGATACATAGAGCTTAGATATTTCTATTATTATACTTTTGAAAACTTTGTAAACTAAAAAAAAAAATGAACGACGCGAACTTAATACGACAGGATCAGTTTATTGGGAAAATTTTTTACTTTCACATCCATTGTATACTTTCGAGTGATGATTTTTGTTTGAAAGTAATGACCGCAGGCTTCTCAACTGATTTAGGCTGACTGACTACCTATATCAAGAACAAAAAGTTCATTGCGGGTCTCTTTCACAGTGAGAAGCGAAAGTGATTACTCAGCGACGTCGCTGTCAAGTTGAACCCGAAAAGTCCTATATATATATATATATATATATATATATATATATATATATATATATATATATATATATATATATATATATATATATATATATATATATATATATACGAAGCGTCGTGGCGACTGATACCCTCGAAGCTTCGGAACTTTTACGGGAATCGCAATTTATTGCTCGCCGCACTGTCCCTGCCATTTATACGTCTTTCACAAATCCGAAAATATGACTGTATTACTGTTATTATTGACTGTGTAAGCTTTGCAAAGTGAAATATAGTAGCTTTTCTGATCGACAGTTTTGATTTTGAAAATGCTATCAACAACTTTTCAAACTTTAAGTCGACTGTTACCAGGTCAATCGAGCTCGACATCCTCAAAAAAAATCACTGTTTCGTGTGTCCTAAAAAGACATCCGCATCCGTAAATACACCGCAGCCGGTACTTACTCTTCCACTCGGGGGCAAACACATCAATTCCGCGCGCGGCGCATCGACCATAAAGCTCAATCATAAAACACCGGGCAGTAAAACAATAATTCCCGCGCGGCAGGGCAAGGATGCGACGAAATAAGGACTTGCTTATATATATATATATATATATATATATATATATGTGTGTGTGTGTTTGTGTATATACGGTATACTCACAGCTCCTGGAGAAGTTCATCGGTCGTGTTATCGCGTCGTATCTGTCGATGGAAAGGGCGACGAGGACGTAGGTAGAGCTGTAGGTGACGACGACCTGCATGAACCTGATGATCTTGCAGGCGACGTTACCGGCGTACCAAGCGACCGTCGATCGCCATACGATATCCGTCAGGACCGATATTAGACCCACCATTAAATCTGCAACAGCCGAGCATTCGTCTTTATTAGGAGACAGCGCAGTGTCGTCTAGCCGATATCGTGTTATTAGCCGCCCACGCAGAGGAAGCACATAAATATCGTTGATGCGCGAGGCGTATCAATTATATTGCGATGCGTAATAATAGAATGGTTGTAGGATGAGTTTAATTATTTTTTTAAAGTTATTTTGGTCCGAAAATTGATTATTTGCTCTCGCGTTATTTTTCACTTTTAGTAGTATTTTTGTTTTTTATAATTTATTTTTAGACCTCTCGCTCTAAACAGTCTTTGTAGCTAAGGTAAAAAAATTAGGACATTCGCTTTTGGACATATTTGTAAATAATGCATACATATAGCTTTTATTTTTATTCAATTTCAATGAAATGTATATAATGAAATTTTTAGAAGATGTAAAACAAATTGTATTGGCTAAATTAATGAGCTGAAAATTTGAAAGATACTTTCTTTTTTTGAGAGCAAAAATATAGATGTTGCATCTTGAAAAAGATTCTCCGTTCAAATTATAAGTTGAGAATCCCAACATGGGTAGACCAAGAAAACTTTTATTGACTGCAAATTTTTAATTGAAAAGTTGTTTGCATCTCAAGATTAATTAAAAAAGCTCGGCGGCGACAAATTAAATTTAACGCTTTTCCATAACGTACTTATTTATTGAAACTGGGATATATCGATTTCCAATTAATGGAAGGCTAAAAACACTCGAAAACTTTTAAAACTACGTTTGCGTATTTCAATATGAATTCGAGATATAAAAGCCATTTGAAATAACACAAATCGCATATAGCACTGAAATATTTCATAAAATTTGTCTTATATGCAAATTCGAAAAATCGTGTAATAAACCTCAAACTGAAACATTCATACTGAATAAAAGCGTACCGCACACTGGCATGTTTTTTTCATATATTTCTATCATACGCGCTGAGTTCATCGATGCCATAATTATTACCCGTCTCAATACAGAATTTAATTTCACAGATGAATATCTTTTTAATGGCCACAGGTCGAATGAATTTTCTTATCGATACCCATGTTTACGATGCCGATTTATATCGTAATGGCATCGATGCCGTTATATAAAAGCTCTACTATCGCGATTGAAAAGTTCATTTGCAGCGAACGCGCAAGCTCGCAGATATTGACTGGAAAATAGTTATCGACATTTCCTAAAAATACTTCTGATGAATTATCTTCCGCAAAAAGGTACAGCGACGTCGCGCAATGTAAAATCTTTCGTACGACACTATATACCTCTGTCTAAGAAATAAGCAACTTTATTCTTTCGAGAAAAGAAAAAAAAGGCAAAGAACACCTCATCTCCTCTCAGTCTCGGTGATTCCATTCACGAATAGGTCCTTCTACACACGACCCGCAAGAGAGAGAGACAGACTGGCAAAGCAAGTAAAGAGGATCTTCACCTCGGCGAACGCGAGCACTTAAAATTCAATTTAAATTTAATTAGCCCAGGGTATGTAAGGGGCCGTCCCGACGCACGACTGTAATCCCCGTGGCTTTATTTCGATCCAAATTGATGATAATGCAGCCGAGCTGTCATTCGCGCTTCGTCGAAATACTCAGTCTCCGAGCGTATGATATAAAATTGGGGAGACTTTTAGAGGGGCAAAAACTCTTTTCGTGATCGTCATGGGGTTTACGGCTCCGGCGTTTGATTGTTGCCGGCTTTTTTTAAGTATCCCTTCGCAATTTGGCTGCTGCAGCTTTGGCTCTCGTTTATGGGGTGCTTTTTTCGATGTGGGGCAACGCGGGCTGATCAAAGTGGATCAGTGCTATAAGGAATTTATTGCTGCGTGCAATCTTGATTGAGTCCGCGTGTTTTTCCTGTGTACAAGGGTGAAAGTTTTTTTATGGTTATACACGAAAGCTTCGAGTATAATCAATATTCCGAGTGAGTCGGTGAGTTCGATTGGGACGGAGGGTCTAAATTGTGCAAAACTGTTTTTTTGCGGCTGGACGTTCTTCACCTCTGAAATAGAGCATATTTTCATTTCTAAAAATAGCGACATTTTTCAAAATGCAGCTTTGACGCGTATAACAGTAGAACAGCGTTTTGCTCTATTACATACACAGACTCGCGGCTGAAAAGCGCATAAATTTTAAACCGTTGCCGCCTCGCAGCGAAAGTAGCATATATATAGTCGTCCGCAATTTATACCACCGCGGCGGCTTTGTAGGATTCCGTAATTTACGATGAGTAAAACGCTGCTAAAATTCCACACCGATGCGCCCGCTAAATAATTAACAGCGTAATTATCCTGTCCGCGCCGACGCTCGTATATATAAATACACGTATTCTCCCGCAGGCTGATCAAAGCGACGCCCAAAATTTTCCTCCGCCAAAAATTGAGACCCGTGCGGTTAATGCTCGGCTCCGATTAATACGCGACTTGTTTTATCACTTTCGTACTCGCGTGCATGCGTCGGTCCTTAAAAGAGCGAAACTTCCCTGCCCCGTATTCTGTGAGTATATGCGTGACTTTAACGACTATCGGCTGATTGGCCCTCGTAAAGCGCGAATGCGCGGAAGCCAAATTCCCCGTTGGTTTTATCGCGTCGCTCGATCACGACGTTCCGAGTTTTCCGTGAAAAAATATTTTAACGCCCGGACTCCATGGAGATGTGATGTGCGTGTGTACGTGCGGACTATATTCCGATGTATACCGAGCGGTTGGGCAACTTTGGGGAACTAAGTTTTTACGGCTATTGCGAGGAAACGATATCGTGGTGTCAGGGTTGGATCGCGTGAGATGTCCCGAGAGTTGACCATAATGCGTGGGTGGAGCGACTTGGTACATTTTTTTGCATAGAAACATACATGGTTTGAGATTTGCGAATTTAGGGGCTTTTAAGGATTGGACTCTTATGTGGTATATTACTTTTCAGATAACTAGAGTAAATTATATAATAACGCGTTTTACGATCAATTTTATTAGTATATATTAATATTTCAATAAACTTGATTCATTCGTACAGCTGCTATTATTATATCAGCTAGATTTCCTCGCATTACCCGGAATAACGCCAAAGTAGAGCTTCAAGCTCAAGCTCGCGTTCAATCCCGCGATATGACGATTCAAGAAACCCCTCTAAACAATATTTACTTCAAACGTCATATTGTCTACTTTCGGAAGAAAGAAGAAAAAAATCGTTATAAATAAGAATCATCGCGTCGTCGGGACGAATATAAGCTATATATATACAAAAAGAGAGGTTCGCTCTGATAGCCGCTCATCTTATATATACGCGTGTACAAGTCCTACTTATATCCTCGAGTGCGCCAAGCCGCAGACTGTATTCACCAGCAAATCCGTGACGTACAACGTGTATTTTTCTTACTTCTTGGCGTCTCGTTTTCCGTTATCTCTATTGAGCACTCTGACCGTTCACACATATTTTTGAGAATTCTGCCATATAATGGTGGGATTGTCTTCGATTTTTGCGCGTAGTTCGACCAGACCCACGCTATATATATATGATACGCCGCTAGCAATGCGTTTTTATAGGGGGGGGGGGGGGGGGGGAGATATGTCTCTTTGTAATACGACAAATAGCCTGCGATTATTTAGTATTTGACAAGTGTTTTCGCTAATACTATTATTATTGCGATTCATCGATTTCACTATCACTTTTCCAACAGTCCTCTTTTCTGTACCTATATACAATATAAACATCAGCATTATACTTAACGAGAATAAATTGCTAGAAAATCTCAACAGCTCGTATACGAACTTGGGAGTAAATAAATCTCTTCCAAATTTCGCGGAGGAAGAAAATTCTGCTTCGTCGCAGCGCAGATTGATGATAACACGCGCGACCACAAAAAATCCTGCGAATTCGCGGAGAAAATCACTTTCGACTTCCCGACAAAACCGAGCGCGAAATATATACCTCTCGCAACGCATACATATCCGATATGCATTACTATTCGCGCGCGGCAATCCGTTGCTCGAAAAAGCTCTCGCGCGCGATTTCGTCGCCCTTCGTCCTATTCTCCTTCGGCTTTTATGCAGTCACTCGACGATATATATATATATATATATATATATATATATATATATATATATATATATATATATATATATATATATATATATCCACGCCGACGCAGGGAACAATAGCCAGTATGTATGTATATATATATATATAAGAACGTGCCACTACGCGACGAAGTATAAGAAACGAAGGAAACCTTACGGCACAATGGGGACCTCTAGCGCGTATACGAGAAGGTTCATTTCGCCGACGCGGCTGGAAGAGTGCTTCGAGACGTTATGCGCCGAGACGAGACTAAAGAATTACCGAATGCACTTACTCGAATTACCGGGTTTTATTAATCAAGCCCATTGGGACTTGTTCGCTGCTTTGTTATTGGCTTCGGGAGTAATTATAATACGGAAACGTTATGTAGGGTTATAGAGATGATTAAAGTGGAATATATTCGGAAATAAATCGATGTTCCGAGAGCTGCTATAAAGCGAGGGTGAGAGGGATACTTCGCAATATCTTTGTATGAGAGAAGACAAATGCTTATTTTAATTTTTTTTTTTTTGCAGTGATAGTGGTATATTATTTTTTTTTAATTATAATTTGATTCAACTATTACGATCGGATATATTTTTAAATTCTTGCATCATGATTTTTTCAAGGCATATATGCTATTATTCATATTATTATATTATTGAAGTATTACCTGCAAATGCCAGTTGTTTTATGAAGAAGTTCATCCGTGACTTTCTTCTTTTTCCAAATATTAAACCTACGAGCACTGATGTGTTACCAACAACAATCACAGAAAACAGCAACCACAAAACTGTGAATTGTTCAGTCTGAAAACAGAAAAATGAATATTATAAATAAACAAGACATACATTTTTGTATTGCTTTGAACAATTATATTTTAAAACTTAATGAAAATTGTGTATGCATTATATGATTTGTTGAAGTATGTTAATATTTTTTTTAATTATTTTTTAAGCAGACAAGGTTTTTTTCTTGTCTTGTTTTATTACGTACTTAAAATAATTGTAAAAAGGCCTCTGCTAAACTTGTGCCCGTTACGATCCACTTAGCCAATATAAGGAATTTACCCAGAAATTTATCGCCTCGAATTATGCTTTATACTTTTTAGAACAAAATAGAATATATTATTAGCGATGAAACAGATATATTTACCACACCTTTCTCTTATAAAACCTTTTTATGAAAAAAAATTATTATACTTCCCAAGCGTACAGTATCAGTCTATTCTCAAGAGTTATGATGGAAAGAAAGGATAGTATTACGCAAGTATATCATAAAAAGGCTCGATCATTGTTACACATTTCAAGTGCGAAAAAAATCTGTAGCTTGTTTGGAAACATTTTCTGCTAAGTAACGATGAATCATAAGAATTGCCTGCTATAAAGTATCTCAACTTCGCGGCTCTTCAATTTATTATACAAAAAACCTTTGTCTTTGCTATAAAAAATTATATAAAATCTTAGTAGAGGGTTCAATAATTTTTTCTGACAACTTTCAATATATTTCTTTTTTGCTTTAGAATAGAAATATATTATAAATAGGCCGATTAAACACAAAATCAATCCATTATTTACTTATTATAACCGAATAAAAAAACCCCTAAGCATCAATCGGTTATCACAGTTAAACAACCAGTAGCATATATCGATTAACTAAGAAATCAGCGACCACCGACGCTGTAATTGCAGGCCTGTAAATCATTTCCCGAAGCCTGGCGGGGGAGGAACCGCTGTACTACAAGCGTCGATTTATCGCAACGGCGACACGATATCATATTACCCATACGCCGCACTTATCCGTCACATGTGTTTGCGTCACTTTATTTTCCGTCTCCGCGATATATAGGCTCTTCTCTCTTATCCTTCGGCTTCGAGAGAGAAATTGAGTTTTTTCACTTTATAATTCGATATACGACATTACGAAGCCTTAGCTTTCGTTTTCGTATATTTACAGGAAGGGGATGGCCCACGATGTGGATTACTGCATGAATAAGAGGCCGGATTACCACGGGATGCTGCGGTGGCACTTATAGGTATATATAAATCAAAAGTTTCTCGGAGCGTATAAGTACGGAGTTAATTTCAATTCAGAAGTGATTGTTGATTTAAAATCGAGCTGGGGTTCGTTTAACGGATCGACTTTTAATGGATGGGCGTTGGGGGAACTTTGGTTTTACGGATTATCTCGGGACATGTATACCATTTCGCAGTGTAATACGTATAATTTGTCTGTTTTGATTTTCAATTATTTTCAGAATATTAATTATAATTGTTTTTAATTATGATTTCTTGGAGTTGTTATAATTGAATGAATTTCCTCGGCTGAAATATAATTGTTAATCATTCATATGGTTGCATTGAAATTAAATTTTGCGGTAAACATATATAGAAGAAAATACAGCGCAGTAGATGAAACTCGACAGTCTGAATTTCACTCAAGAAATAACTAACCAAATGTATATGAATTACCACCATTCGGGAAATATCTTAACATAATTAGCCGATTTATTGTTATTTCTCGTAAATATTCAACTAATCGCTTGATGACGCCCCGGTGAAATCGAATTTTGATATACGAGGGAAACTATAAATAACAGGCTTAGTAAGGGGACTATCGATTTCATTTTCAATTCAAAATACTTCGTCGCGATTTTTACCGGAATAAATTTTAGTTCACCACTATATATATGCAGGAGAAAATTAATTGGTGAATTGTGCATCTGTATGACTTCGCTCTTATCGTTATTGTAATATAATGAATGCAAAATTAATAACATGTATACACTTATAAAAGTGTTTTCTAATTATTAGAGGATGTACACGAATCCTTTAGTTATTAAAGGAAACCTTCTTCAGGCAAAAAGAATTTTTTTAATAATTAAAGGTTTGCTCTAAATTTTTTAATGTGTAGAGGACACTTTTGCGCGAGTGATACGAATTCATTAAGCTTAGCATGGATTAACCAATGAGTAACTTTCAGAACTAACTTCTATGCATAATACTGTTCTATGTATAATCCTTCTAACAGCATCATAGAGGCGTCAGTACAGCCTCATCCATGACACGGCTAATCGTCAAAAAGCTCAGACAGCTATATACATCGACTCTGAAGTGTGTCAAATTATATACCATCGTCCGTCACCATCAGCTACTTTCATGTAAACCTATTTGCCAAAATGAAGAGCTGCTTCTTGGAAAAACGAAATATCGATTGCAGACGCACATCGGAGGCATAAACGACCGATAATAGAGATGCATCAATGCAAACATACACATACACTTGAACTTGAAACCACTTCACTTCCGATCCTAGCGCGTAATTACGCCGACTTACGCGCCTGTTTGCGCCCACGTATATATATGCGCTCTGGGACGTAAATTTGCGAGCGAAACTAGCTGTGGTACAACGTACGATACAATGAGGGTGAACGAAATTTGGGAAAAAATTAGTAAAGTAACAGACTTTACATACTAATCGAGGCAGGAATAAATTTAAGTGATTCCGAGAGCGTGGTCGGGGCTCTTCGGGTGAGATTGAAAAAAATTATTTGAGATAAAGTTGTTTGCGGTGGCTGAAGACACGCTACTGAGAATAAATATGTTGGAGATGCGTTTGCGAGTTGCATTTTTAAGCTTGAGATTGCTGATTTCAGGACAGTTGAAATTTCGTAGTTGTCGCTTGTTTTTTGCTTCCTCCTAGAGGAAACTTTGTAGTAGTAAAATTTTTGACTTCGTCAAAAACAGGTTAGAAATTCATTTTAAGATTTTTTGAGTTCGAATAACGTACTTTTAGAAAATGTCCGTATGGATGTGTGTGTGTATACCGTAATATTTCTGGAACTACTCAGACGATATCAATAAAATTTAACATGTATATCTATTTTTGAAAAACACTATTTTGCGTTTTTTTTCAATCATCCCATTATAACAAACAATTCAGCTATACTATAATGCATGTAATAGTAAATCGAAAACTGAAAAAGTGAATTTTTTTTGTTCCTCGATTACGGCTGTAAAAAGGCTTTAATGCACTTGAGATTTTGGGGAAAGGTAGATATTTTATGTGCCTTAGCTAAGTACTTTGCGCAGCTTTTAAAACCTTATAGTTTGTAAGATGTGGTTGATTAAATTTAAAAAAAATTTTTTTGATACTTTATATCTTCAAAACTAAGCAGTAGACTGTTAAAAAAAAATTTGGTGATTTATCGTGACAAAAAGTAATTACTGTTAAAATTTTAAATGATTTCGTTAATTGGATCCTGAGTTATAAGCTAAGCTCTAAAATTCGACTTTTCTATACAGTTCTGCGTCCTCCTAAAGGAATTTTTGTAATAGTAAAATGTTCAGCTTTATGAAAAACATGTTAGAAATGCGTTTTATAAATATCGTCTTTTAGTTTAATACCTGAACCCACCAAGGATCTGAATTTTCGTTTCTGAATCAAAAAAATTGTAAATATAATTAGAAGTAAGTTTGTATATAAAATAATATTATATTCGAATGTGTGCGAAAAAATTTAGACTACTCGACAATCTTTTTCGGGGAAAATGAACATGAAATGTACTAATTTTGTTTGTAACAATATACAATTGTAATAAATATAACATTTGAATGTTACAAATATTTAATTATTATACTACAAATTTTTCCAAGTTTGCATAAAGAAAACATTTTAAAAAAGTATTAACATACTACTATCTATTAAAACAGTATTTTATTTATTGGAACTATGAATTAAATTGGAGGAAGCTATACGTGCCAATGAATTGGCAGCGGTTTTTTTATTTTAATGAAGAGGGATTCCTCTTTATTTGTGTTCCTTAAAAATTGATAATTCGAATAAGTTATTTAAAACAATAAGTTTTTATGTATAATGGCACACAAACTTATTACTGTTTTAGTTATAAGACTAATTTGTTGAGTATTTCATATTAGGATGATTACATATGAAAAGTTTTATTAATATTGAAAATTGAAAATATTTGAATAAAAAATCTTGATACTACTACAATCCGAAATATTTTCAGGGATATAGTAGTTTTCTATGATTATGTATAAACAAACAGAATGTTCCAACTTCTCTTAAAGTTTGTTGTCGTTTGTCTATGACATGCATTTTATGCTGTGTCTCGTAAAAAATTAATCGGGTCCAAAGTTTTTTATGCAAAGCATAAAATAGAAACTTTTTAATTTTCAAACTTTCCAACTGCAGCCTGCATCTCACTTGGTCACAGTTATTAGCGTCAGATCACACCTCCCACATTATACACGATTAGCATATAAAACACCTTCAAGTAATCGACTATGATAATACTTTATTGTTGTATACAGCAGGAATAGAAATACAAAAATACAAATTTTAAATTTCCTGAAACAATCATATAACTTTGTATTTTATTCAGTTTTAATATAAATTTAAAGAATATTTGTCTATCAAACATATGATAATTAAAATTTTTATTTTAATAATTATCTTAACCATTTTCCATCTCGCAGATATTTAGAACATCGATTGTTCAAGATATATAATGTTGCACTTGTTGATAACAGATATCAAACTCCACCGTTGGCAAGTATATAAAGTAAAACTCATTTTACTTGATATACTTGCTACCTAAATCGGTTTTCCTAACCCCTCTAAAAATTTCAAATTTTTAACAACTGGGCTAAGTGTTTACCCGATACACAGTTGATGTAACGTTCAGCCATAAGGGGAGAGTCGCCCAGTGTATACTATACCCATAGCTATTTGAGCGTAATGCGTTGCTGCGAGATCATATTTTACGGTAGAAAAAATTGGTGCGAGTCAAATCCAACATTTTTAAAAGTTATCTGTAAATGTAAAACGTTCATTTGCAGTCTATTATCAAAACAAAATGGGTTCCAATTTCATGTCCAGTAGAATAATTAACTCGCAACATAAATATTTTATTAACTTCCTGATGAGTCTATAACACTGTTATTAAAAAGTTATTAATAGAACTAAAATTAAAACAAAATTTACTTTAATTTATACGTTTAAATAATATTCATAGCAGGGAGTATTCGATCAATCAAGTGTTTATTTATAACTTATTATGACGTTTCTGCTCATTGTATCCGAAAACACATAAACACCGTAATGCTATTACAGAAATGTATATAAATGGATTGTGTTTGATGGGCCATGTCTCGCCGCACATTATAAATGAATTCGAATCTTCTTCCTGACTCTATCTCCTGCTTTACTTATACTGGATTTGTTTGTCCGCATCGAAACATTATTTTAATATTTTACTTCCTATAACACGTTATGGCTATTAATGCCATTAATTATTATACTTGAGGTATTAATATAGTTGTATATCCATTGTTTGATGCTGATAAATCAAATTGTCTAACTATCAGATAGCTGAAACATTGCGAGATTTTTCATGTTTCTTTTACAAAGTTCTTTTTGGTTTAGTTTAACAATTCACTTAAATACACTTATAATATTTAGTTACATAAAATTAGTTGCTTATTATTATTGTAATTTAAGGGATTCGAGTCCCAAATCCAATTATTACTCAAATATTGCGCCACCGCGTTGTTTGAATAAAGTCTCCAAATTGACGTTTCTCTCTTCTTCAAAATCTCGGCGAGATAATCGACTTCTCCTAAAATTTCAAGCCGATTATTCGAAAATCTGGAGAGATATCGCACGTTACACATTTTCCTGCCTAAAAATCCAATATAAGCTCTCGAAAGCACATTTCAACGCGCATTAGCTCATTTGAACCAGCTGCGGAAAGCTTTACAAATGCACTTTAATATCCGTTGCACACAAGTTAGCAGCAGTCGTTAAACTTATCGGGCTCTTTGCCTACATCTCCTTTAAAGCGTCCCACTCGTCTTGTGCTTCCTTTCATGCCTGCGCGTCTCTCTCTCTCTCTCTCTCTCTCTCTCTCTCTCTCTCTCTCTCTCTCTCCACCTCGTCGCGCTCATTCAAAGAAAGACGCGCAGATTTTATCCCCCGAGAAGGAGAGAGAAAAAAGGGAAGTCTCCATTTAAGGAAAAAAGAGATATCCTTATAAATAACGGCTCGAGAGAGAGAGAGAGAGAGAGAGAGAGAGAGAGAGAGAGAGAGAGAGAGAGAGAGAGCAGCAGCTGTCAATCCATCTCTGCCTCGGCTCTCTGGTTCATTTGGTCTTCGAGCTCTCCTCTCCGGCCATTATTGTATAACTGTTTCGCTCGAAGGACACTCGCGAGTGCGCGCGATGACTTTAGGCCGCGATAACAATCGTTCGTCGATCTCCAAGTCGATCGCGTGGCTCTCGCCATTCATTTATGCTTCCACCGCGCAGGACTGGACCGAGATCTCGTGTAAGCCCTCAGGGCTAGAGCAAGGCTTAAGGGCCTAATATATATGACTTTTCCTTTGGGGGGAGGAAGATTCGTATGTGGTGCATATATATAGCTATACAAGGAGATTACTTGATCGACAGGGTAATGGCGCGCGAGCTGGTAGCATTGACCTTTTTATTCGCGCTTGCTTGGTACTGAGGAAGATTTGCGCGGTCGAATGCGCTTGAGAATCATAATGGGCTCGGCGTTTAGTTTTAATCACTTGGGCAATAAGGAAGAGTCGGGGTGAGCTTCGTTTAATCGCGTGGAATTTCGCGTGTGCGACGAGAAACGGGTGATGAAAGCGAGTGCACTGGAGTTCTCTGAAAAATCATATAATATATACTCTCATGTATATAAGTTATATTGTTTACCATCTACATAAAATACATATTTATAATAACACCGATTTGCAGTCTACAGCGTTCATTTAATAAGTGAAAAACGTCGTTCGAAAGGTGCCGATTCAATTTTATAACAAATTTGTCCATAGTATATTATTTTACGGGATCAATAATGATTGACAGATAATAACGAAGTTCCTATAAACTAAGCCAATATAAGAGCCCGAGCTCTCGCAAGATCCAAGCCAACACTTCGCGACCGGACCCTGTGGAATAGTTAGTTACAGAGACTCGTCGATCGTCGCAGCAGTGAACCAGCCACGTCGATACAGCAACGCTCGTGAAATCGCCCGTGTCCCTTTATCGCCGTTCTCTCTCTCACTCTTCGTCGACTGCCTTAAATGGCTTAGCTGCAGCAGAGATCAGACATTCTCGTGAATAATTGCCAACAATTTCGATCCCGTATATACCGCGACGCCGAGAGACAATCTCGCGCTTCGAGCTCGAGTTATATATAAATATGTATATACATATACACACAGCCCTATATGATGTTTTGCGAATCCGATGCAAGCGTTGGAGAGTATATGGGACTGCAAAAATATATATCATATAGATGTCACACACGCGATGGTGAGAGTATTAGGAATGTTATTTTCGTTATACATTTGCAGGTATGAATAGCAGTGCCCAGAGAAGCTATAATACTCTCGTATTTATAGAGGTTCAATATGCATATATTAATGCTTGAGATCATGACCATATTTTCCTATATAATTCGATTGGTGACATACTTTCATTTTCATCGATATATACGTATGGAAAATGAAAGTCTAAAAATAAACCGATTCAATAACTTGAATAGTTAATACGCACATGCATCGCACACTTTTTCATGCGTCGCTTATACAAGCAACATTAATTGCATCGAATATCCACTACCGCCAAAGTTATTACATTTAAAACTATATGACAATTATAAAATTGTTAAGCTAATGATATTCCAGAAACTCCCGCTTTCTTCCGACTGTACACTCCAAATGTCGTTTATGCTCGGCCGAGTCACAAAAGAAATTCTTTCGAGGAGGCAAAGAAAATGTGAAATTCCCTGTACGCTTGCTCGCACAACTGTTTGTGTTTATTCTCTTTTGAAAATCTTCGCTAAGTCGCCTTGGTCACAAACAATCCATCACTCGCGAGAGAAGGGCGAGGCTTGAAAAAAATAAAAAAACATTGCGGACAAAAAAGGCCAACAACGCGAGGGGCTACATCGTCGGGTACTTAATATCCGTCTTTGGTTCGCTATGTGGCTCTCAGGTTTTGCTCGACTATACCGGGGATGTGCAATCGCGAATGCGTTTATTCCATTCTTCTACGAGTTTCGTATCGTTTCAGTGAAAAGGCCGTGTTGTTGTTGAAGTTGACGATTTCAGGTCTTGACTATATACCTGTTTGTTCACGTTTTAAGGAAATTGCAAATTTTCGATTTACAATTCGCTACATCAACATAATTTTGTATGCATTTTGTGCACGTGTATTTTAAATTTTGTATGGTTCAAGGAACCTTGAAAATAAATGTTCAAATTCCAGGTACCAAGTTGTTTCCTGTTGGCGGTGGGTTTACACCCGTAATACAGAAAAAGACGTAATTCTCGAAAGAATTATATCCATTCCCATGTTTTGCAAATTATAAAACGCGATTTTATAGTACAGCCAAATGCATAGGGAAGATGTATAACATCAATCACTGATTTTTACAACCCATAAATTCACATAGATGTCACGCCACAGTCACTCCCGTATAGCATTTAGTCATCTGACGAATCCCTTGCTTTCGCAAGTCGTGAACATACGTTTATACGCGTCCATAAAGCGAGAAACGCGGGCACACGATTTCGTCTTGAAAGCATTTCGTTAATATCACCCTAAAGTGCGGATTTCCACGTCGTTCAACATCGCTATATACAACACAGTGTAATTATGTCAATGAAGCACTATAGCTTGTACTTTTACGAATAACGATTGTCCAATATCGTATAGTATCTTAATTATACACGTGAATTTTATCCCATATAAAACGTTTTTGACAAACCACAATCCTCGCTCCTTTTTAAAAGTCGATTCAACCGTCGATTATAATTAAGCGAAAAGTCAAAGCTATATCCAATGAAAATTTCCCAGCGAACCACGTCGAAATGCAGTCCGACAAGCAAACGTCGAAACTCTCGTTCGCGAATCCAATAAAGAAAGTGCATCATCGCACGCACGCACACAAACAAATATTCACGTCTCTCGCTCGCGGTGTATATTTTTCGCGGAAGCTCTGGCAGCGGCGTACGGATTCAACGGGCGATTCCTGAGGGGGAGCAGAGCATAATTTCGAGTCTCACCTTTCTCGGAATCGTATTATCTTTGCATATCCGCGAGAATACAGGCGCTCGAGTGTGCAGAGATCGATTGACCAGAAGCGCGCCTCGACTCGATTCCCGATGCTTTTGCAGTCCACAGTCAACTGCGTATTGGTTTCCCAAAGCGGAAGTTTGCCTAAGCCGTGCTAGAGAGAAAGGGAGAGAGAGAGAGATTTTTTGACAGGCGGATATGTATAATGGAACACGACAAACACTAAGCGCGCGCGGTTGGGACTCTAATTGGTAGTGGTTTCTACGCAGCCCGGGGCTATATATAAGTATATACGTACATGGCCCTTGCTTTATTTTAGAGTTTTAATTGACTTGCGGCTTTAGTTACGTTGTACGAGGTACGAAAATTTTGTAGTACTGTCTTTAGTCGAAATGCTTGCCTTGACTTATTTGAAGACGGATGAGATATCAGTCTTCGATTCAGAAAAAGGTATATAATTTAAGCGTTTTAAGTGAGAAGCTCACTATTCTGACTTTAGAGACGACGCGGTCGCTTTGAAAACGTGTTGAAGCTACTGTGAGATTGTGGTAATTTTTTGGAGTAGTAGCTTACATCTTTGGAAGCGAATATTCCGATATGGAAAATAGACTTGCCACGATATAATGCATTTTTTTCTGTCATACAACCCTGTATCGTTAATCAGTGCAGCTGGATTTTCTATTATATTTTTAGAAAAGAGATGAATGAGTTCCAGAGTATAAAAAAGATAGATCAATCTATAGCAGAATATAAATAATAAAACACTAATGTATCTGTAAAGTTCTCGAGAAAAACAGTGTAAAGATTAAGACTAACTTAAAACGTATTTACAGACTTATATTTACATCAACGTATTTAATGTAATACAATCAAGACAAATTAAAAAAGGATATACAATCTAAAGCAGCTCGAACGAGGAAAACTTATTTCGTTTTCGATCGTTCCGTTTATGTTGAATTCGTAAAAGGGTGTACTTATTCGAAGACCAGAAAGAACCGGTAATAGAATTCGTTAAAAATGCAGACAGCCAAATGAACACAAGATCGACTAAAGTGAAACCTTACAAATTCATTATTACTTATATCTAAGTATATTTATGGTTTATAATATACACTGATAATTATATTGTATCGAAGTGTTTTAGTAACTATTATTTTAAACAAGTGACTGAAACCGAAGATGACAATTTTTTAATTTGATAAAAATACACTTGAACTAGGTTTTACAGATGAAGCGATTCAAAAAGAATTTGAATATTGAATAACCAGATCTATCTATTTTCGATAACTTTTTGATGCTTCTTTTACGTAACTCGAAACTCGATTAAAATAACGTTTTCTTGATAAAATTCACTGATGCGAATAAACCGCTATATAGAAACGTTGAGCGTATCTTTTACAAAAACTTTCTATACATAACTAAATCGTCTGACTTGCAGCAACAAAAATAACAAGTATAATCACCAAGCAGATACTTCCTAATGTATCAGTATATATATAAAAAAGTCAAAAACCTCCGAAAAAACGCATGTGCGCACTCGCACACATTACAGTATATATATACCAACTCCCCTATAAAATATAAAGATACGCTTATACTTACTAAATGATTCATGCTCCACAGTATCTTTCTCCCTCTCTCGCCTGATTTCGCACAACTTGCTCTCCAGGCCCGAAGAGCATTTTCGCCGGAAAAATGTATGCGTACGGTTAATGGCTGCACTCGCGCTAAACGAGATTCAACGATGCAGTTATGCTAATGGCCTAATACTTTGGGTAGGTAGCAGATTCTTGCGCGCGAGTACCCCTTTTGTGAGAGCGAACTGTGCATACAGGTGTATATATATATATACAGCGCGTGGACGCACTTTTTGTGCATCACCTACTCCTTGCGAAATATACCCGTAATTGAGCCTAATTGAAAGCGATGTCGCGAGAAAGGCCAAGCGCGGAAGAAATAATCTGGCACGTGTCGTTTGCCTCGGAGAATGCGAAAGGATGTTTCATTTTTTGCTTCTCTCTGCGTCGGTGTATATCCGACGCCAATGAAAGGAAAAAGTAATGCGAACGAGCAGTCTTTGCTAGTGCGTTGTTGTGTTGAAAAGTGCGTTTTTGAAACGCTTCTGTACTTTTAGTGCAAGAAAAAATGAATGAGAGATTTTCTTTCTAATTATTTTAATGGAGCCGACGTTTAAAATAAGCCACTAAACTTTTTTTAGATGACTTTGACTTCATAAAATGAGCAAATTAACTAAGTGCAACGGAAAAATTGTTGTTTATTTAATTATGTAAGGACACGCTATTTCTTTATTCCGCGGAATTTCAAAATATGTATTACCAAAATTGCTGTACTTTCAGTTTATGTGAAAGTTTTAATAAAGTGTACATACGTTCTAACAATAACAAGCTATCCCACTAATTTTATCACAAAACTTTATTGTAATATCACAGGCCTGATTAAATATAATTTATGAAAAAATTTGCTGGATCAATTTCATCACTGATTTCATACAAATTACCTCCCAAATCCCCATTTCAATTAATCATAAATACAGCTTCATTAAAACTTCACACCTCATAAATAATATTTTAATACGATACCCGGAACACATAGGTACATTGCAACTATTCGCCAAAATGCGATCATTACCCCCAATCCAAGCAATACTTCGACCCGCTCGTAAATATCGTCTCGTCTCTCTTGGAGACTCAGCGCACGTTCGGCCGGTTCCGCGGCATTTAATCGCAATTTAGCTCGTCTGCCAAAAATCCGCGCGAAAGGTATTTATTTTCAGCGTCACGTCGCGCGCGTGGGAGTAAACGCCGCATCGCAATGCTTGTCGGCATTTTTGCGACTCGACCAGTCGCGCGTCTCTCTTTCTTTCGTTACTTTTTTCGAAGTGTATATACAGTCTTCTTCGGCTGAATCGTTGGTTCGCCAACGCGGATTCGTGAAGTTCGGAAGCTCGTGAGGAAGATAAGAATTATTTATTTTTCTTGTCAATTTACGATTTTGTTTACATAATGGAAAAAGCGTAAATTATTATTACACGCATTGAACCACATGCACGTATTATAAAACCGGATTTTCGCATCGATTCGGTCAACGTTTGCTTTTATTTACGAAAAACACGAGGTTTAACGAGTATATTTTAAAAATTGTTCGTATACATTGAAAATAATTGAAGCGCATAAATTATTATTGCCTCCAGCAAATAAATCAGAGCGTATTTCAGCCGTAATCATTGAGTTAAAATGGTTCGCGAGAAAATTCCTATACGTTATAAATTTTCGCGTCGGCGCGAATTTGCATCGGCACGTGGGCCAGCGACGTTGATGACGACGCGACGTATAGGTCGATACAATCCTCTATATGTTTGCCCTCTCCCCCGCACACCGTGTTTGATTTTCCCGGCGACTGTATACTCCTGCTGGTCATCGGAATTCCCATTGCAACTCTATACCGTTTCAATGTGCGACTTATATTTAATAGTATATATCTCTTTTCGTGCGCGCACGGACGTATTTCGGATCAAATGTTATTATTAGAGATGAAAAATATAACGGAACGTCGGTGAAAATAGATCGTTAGTTTACTGTTATTTGAATGGGATGAAGTTGGAAGATTGAGTTTTTTTTGTCGGATTTAAATGTAACGATCGATGAATAAATAAACTGCGGCATTTCTTATGTATGTCGTAGTCTATTAAACATACTGTACAACCGATATTTTAAATTTATCACAATAAAAGTTGCATGAAAGATAAAATATTTCTCATTTCACCGCGCGTCAAAAATTAATTTTTAAGGCTTGCCACTATGGCCCCAGGTAATACTTGTTTGTTTTCAAAGTTTAGGTCCTTGGAAGTGAATCTTGAGCTCGCGGAATTTTTCATTACCTCTTTAGGTGTAGTATTACATAAAGTTCTTCCAGCATGACTAATAGGGGATTTTCTCAGCATAAAATATTGACATTTGATGAAAATTGTAGTAACGTCAAATTCACTCATTTTTTAAGATCAGAATAATATAAAAACAACAAAAGCTACATCATATTCTACTTATAAATAAAATTAAAGGAAAAAGAAGTCCAGTTTCAATCACAATAAACACCATCGATTGCCCCCAACCAAAGACGAAACCTCAGAAACGAAGCAGCAAAAAGTCATTCAAAAGGTTAATAAAATAACTACGGGCTTTATGACAAAGCCCATTAGGATTAAGGCGAGTAAAGAGTAGAAAACAAGTTTTACGGGAACCCGGGAATATTCGAAAGCTTCTCTCGCATCGCATTCCACCTCCGCACGACTATAACACTCCTTGACGTATATATATCTAGTAGGCTCGCTAGCGAAATTGGCCTTGTAAAAGGCGCGAAAGGCCAATTTTCCAAGACGATCTCGCGCAGTAAAGCCATCCGAGTGTTAAAACCCTTATACCACACACGTGCGCATCGCCCATTATATATATATATGTATGTATATATAGAACAAAGCCTTGTATGACTGATACGAGTCACGGCCTGGCACGTCGATTAAATCCGGTTATTTATGAGCCGAGCGACGTTAAATTGCTCTTGAGTAGCCCGCCGCGTGAATATTAACGTAGGAGGGATATCCAGAAGCTTCTTCGATTGATGCGGGAATGTTGAGCAGGTGCAGCGCGCACTTGCGGCTTGGTAATTCGAAAAGTATAGGGGAAATCTCGGAGCAAGACTCGAATGTTTCAGTAATTAACCATTCCCGCGGCTTTGCGAAAAATTCACATTGAGATGGGGATCGACAGGATTTTTATAATATGCAAGAATTTATATATAATGAAGTTAATTAACAGATTTGCGGGTATGTGGTGTATGTATGGATATTAAAATTTACCAGTGAATACGACCTTATAAATCGTTCAAGAGCGTATTAATATAACGTGTAACAAATGTAATTTAAAATTTTTGAATATATAACGTAGAGTTAAAAAAAAAGGCAATGTTTTACTACTAACTTGCTTTGTAAATGTAAATGCAAGCAAACAAGAAAAAGATAACAGAAAATAAATGCAAACTTAAATCTTTAACCACTTGTACGTAGTTTACCGCTAAACCTACGCGAATTCAAATGTCTGCGTACCTCCGCGAGGCACTTTAATCGTTTAAACATTCCCCATACATCTTTCTTCAATAAATCCGATGCGCTGGCACACTACGCATACACATTCTTTACCGCAAGCTCAGTCTTCGTTATTTACGCTATACTAGCAAGATTCACCTTGAATCATAATGATTCTCCTATATAACAAATACACAGAACTTTTTACACACGATGCAAAAAAGTTGTACGAGTTATGACCAGTGGTTTAACAACGATGTACATAGGTATATATGTATAACGAGAAATTACTATTTTTTATGACACAGCTGCGGTAAAGTAGCGCAGGGAGGTTCCTGGAAAAAAATTGTGACCAGAGACTGGGCGTGGAAGTAAAACTTGGCTCTAGGTACTGGATCGCGCGGCAAGTCCGACGAGAGGCAGTCTAGTTATGTACCGCACTTACTCCAAATCGCACTCATTTGCACGGCTGTATGTACAGCTTAATCCTGAAATAATTAGGGTTTATTACTGCGGTGGTAGTTCCCTTTTCTCGAGAATACATACTTACGATGGATATTGCGTGCAAAGTATGCGGTTTTTTTCATTGGAATATATTTATGGAATGATATACGGTGAGATGTGTAAATCTTTGCCAATATACCGAGTGAAATTGTCAGCTATTTTTTATGAGACTTCAGAAAAAATGAGTATATTGCATTGATTTTTTTAATCTGGTTGCAATATGTCAACAAACGATACTTTTTATACATAATAAGCCCGAGGGATTGAACAAGATTAAAGAATAGTAAATAGACAGTTTTAAAGTGATACTACTTTTTAAATATACCTTAATGAAATTGTGATTGAATGTGATTTACATTAGGACTGCATGATAAAAGCTCTTATTTTTTAATGGCACTATTACTTCTATACTCAAAAGTAAAAACCATTATATACAATATATAGTTGAAAACTTCCACTTCGTTTTTCTTGATTCCCTTGGGGGAGTTTGAGGAGCACAACTTTTTAATTAAAGATCTCCCTAGCGCTCTTATTACTTACTAAGCGAAAATTAAACGCTTACATTTTTTATTCACTCTGACTTTCTTGAAAATCGCCAGATAATTATAGATTGTATTGCGGATATGAAAACAATTGGACAAACGCAGGTGATTACAAACGTTTGGATGTACATCCGAAAAAATACATGCAATAGACGATATTGATTAAATTGGAAGTTGTAGAGCAGCGGCAGAACGGCAAACTTGGCCATTAATTTTCTTCATTCAGTGATATATGTAGATTGAGATAACGTCAATGAGATTACAACTTTTCTTTAACTCTTGATAAAAGATTTTACTGAAATAACAAAGCATCAAAGAATCTAAAAGTAATAAATCTCTATTATTTTTTGTATTAATAATATATTGCGTAAACAGGGGGAAAAACTAGCTTTATCTACCGCGACGATTTCTAGCGAGTCTGAAAAAGACACTTTTACCCCTTGCTTTAACAGCAGAAATATAAGTACCCTTATTCATAAATCGGAAGCTCATGGGGAACAGGGTATAACTGAAAAAATTACATATTTTTATAAATAAAATAATTAAATTACTTTATTTCTTCTAGGACATGTCGTTGAAAAAACCCACGTAAAAGTTACAACTGAAAGTTAGGCAAAACAAGCAATCTATGACGACAACGACAACGCCTCCGCGGAAAATTACTCAAGCTCGTAGCCGCAGCCCGGAAATTGTCAAACTTTGTTTATCGAAGAAAATCAACAGAAGTGCACTGTGGTTCCCGAAGCACAGGTATAGTCGGGAATAATTGCCATGTAATATTAAGAACTGTACATGAAGACTTATTTCAATAACTGCCTGATGGACATTTTCCATATATATACTCACAATGTGGTGCTTCTGATGATAATCATTTATGTTGCAATTCAGTTCAATGTTTTAATAATGTTTACTTAAGTACACAAAATCATATTATACTGAAATAGGTACACGCGAGTTACAAAGCTTAAAATATAATTCAATTTTCTTTTGAGAGACTTTGTGAGAGTGAAAACCACTATGTGCATTTAGCTCTTATCGAAAGTGAAAAGATTTTATACTTTCATTTCCATACCCACTTAACCTCGCTTCTTTTCTAATGTAATTATAAACATTATATGAGCACATTGCAATCTTGAGACAAAGAGCCTTATTAAAGAAAATATTCTCATGCACCTTAGATGAGTGCCGCTGTAGCTTGAATTTTATACTTTACTATACCTGTATCAACAAAAATTTGTTTCTACTAAATCAATGATATATAATCTATTAAAAAATCGAGTTATTATTTCACGAAATTCAATTAACGCGGCTGGCTTGAGGCTATACACTCGAGTATTTTTCAGCCACAGTAAATCCGCTTTCAGATTCACACATACATACCCCTCTCAACAGGCATTTTCTGTATATAAACATATATATCGGAAGCCACAATATACCGCGAGTAAAAAGGAAATCGCAAACGCAGGAGAGAAAAAACAAATAAATTCTATATACCTCAAAGATAGCGACTCGGTCTCGGAAAAAGAGAAGGAAGGAAGGAAGGAAGAATAAACGAGGAAGAAGTGATTTAGTACGATTCCGCGTATATTACATCCAGAATCAGTTTTATCGCCTAATAGTGATACAGCCACCCGCACACGATGCCCTGCTACGATAGCCACGGTTCTTATAGACTTCGTTCAAGCGCGTGTGCCCGATAGTATAGAGCGTGTGTGTGCTCCTGACGTGACGGACTTTTTTATCGTCAAAGGGCTCGGGATATGAACTTCCTCTCTCGCAAGCTCATTTATTAAACAAATCGGCTACCACGCGCGCGCGCGAGTCATCCTCCGTTATAAATTCACGTTTTTTTTATCGTCCCTTTTTTTCTTCTCATTTTTAGAAGAACCGTACGGACGGGCGACTGTATAATGCGCGGGTATGTAGGAAACCGTGACGAAGGAAGAAAGTATTTAGAATTAAAATTTTCAGTCGCCGTTCAAGTATCGAACTGTAGCCCGATATTTTATTAATAAAGCTGGTACTAGCACGGATTTACACAACCGCGGGGAAAGCAGTAGGTGTCGAATGATTTCGATAATTCAGAAAGGAATGGATTTTAAAATTAAATTTTCCATATTCAGTAAGCCGAATTTTCTGACGCATTCTTTAATACTTCATATAGATTATATATTCGTGATTAATTTTTCAACACGATATTTATTGTCGCAAAATCCATAGTTTAAACTCACCGTTGAGTTTGTCAAGATTCAAAGAAAAGTACATCACAACCATAATAATCTCGATAAGTATGTTTGCATTGAGAATTTTTTTAGTCGACATCGGCCGCGTGAGTTATATCGCGAGAAGAGGGATAGAGCGTAAACAGTATTTGCAAAAAATAGATGGAAGATTCCTTGACGGGAACGTTTGCCGAGACCCTTGAGACGCCCATGGCTGAGAAAAAATCATGAAAATTCTATAATAAAACGCGTGGGCGAATCGCTGATGCTGAAATATTCGTAGGACTTTCTCTTTATTTGCGCGTATGAAGATGGAGGAACGTTCGTTTCCCGTTTTTCCAATTTAATGCCTGGTGTGAATTAAAGTTTGATGCGTGAACAAGTAATTGATAGAAGCGTATTTTTAGAATGGAATAAGCTTCGGAGAATATTTGTTCGAAAAATATCTTTGTGTATGCGTCTTCTTTTTGTATAAATGCTTGAAAATAGTGATGCCGTTGAAAAAAAATGTAGATATTGGTTTGCAATCCAAAGTAGGCCAGCGGAAAAAAATGTGATTAATATAGGGAAGAAATTAAATGAAATATTAAAAACAAAGAAAGGCATGCAGTTTTTTTTAAAAGGTATAACGTTTGTCTGTAGAAGATAAAGGGATGGTTTTTGCGCTGGGAATTCTATCAGGATTGAAAAAGAGAAAAAAGGATAGCTCGCAAAGCGTATATTGATTGAAATATAAATACCGTCTGTGTTTAGTTTGGATTTAACGTCCATCAAAATTCGTAATGGAATTGTTGTCAGTGAAATACAGAATATAAGAATAGCTAATTCCCGAAAGATATTATTTAAGCACAGCACAACACAAAAGTAGACAATAAAATATACAGATACAGTTCATAAAATCCTTATATATATCTGTTGACATATCCAATAATCATAAATCAGAATAATAACAAAAAGAAGCAAGTATATCGAAATCGACTTACAACTAATACAATTAATCAACGCTCGCGCCCCAGCCAAAAATAACCACGTCGGTATAGCTGCAACTCGACCAAAAATAAACACACATACACCCTTCAAAACTTCAATCCAACTCGGAATCCTCCCAAAAAATCTTGCCTCACCAGCGTGCGCACGCACGCCTGCCATTATGCTGTTGGTTCTCGCGACGAGGGTAAGAAATCCTTTATTACGAAAGTTCCTCTTATCGACACGAGGATCGGATTAGCTGCGCAGATTGTGAGAGACGAGAAATACGAAGGAAAAAAACGGACTGCTCGTCAGGTCGCACGTGATAATATAGGGAAAAGTCTCATACACGGCACTGAACTCGTTTGCGGCGTCGTGTATATAACATGAACGTCAAGAATTCGCGCAGTTTGACGCGTGACTGACAGTGGGCGTCGTTGACATTTTGTCGCCTCTGGCTGGTACTTCCTTCATTTTTTGCATTACGCCAGCGGACCACTTTCGTAGAATTCAGGCTTTATTATATTGCTGGTAATGAACAGCAGGACAAAGTTACCGCGTGCAATATATATCTCAATATTAAAATGCAAACGCAGTAGTGTTACGACGTGTTTACGAAGATAATAATCAAAAACAAATCATTGCTTTCTCGTGATATGAAACTTCTTAAGTTAAACGGTACATTACTAAAACTAAGCGTACTCCTTCGGGAGAAAATCGTTTTCCGAGTCTATAATGTAACTTTGTCCCACGAGTCCATTATTCGTTCGCCGCAGTATATATCCAACGTCCATTCCATCTCTTACCCAATATGTGACTCCATATAGATACATGCGCCAAATCGTATACATAATCGCCGTCTTTTCGTCCGATTTGATTCGCATTCAGAAGAGCAGTCGACTCAGATTATTCCATCAAAATCGGAAAACGGAATCAAGATCACGTAATGTCAAAGGCGGCGTATATAGAGAAGAAAAGGAAGATGGCAAAAGGGAAAAAACGAAGAAAAAGATCGGAGGAAAAAACGGAGAGATGTAGGAAGAGATACGCGCCGTGGAAGCCAACTGGAATGCGTGCGTTCGTGACACCGAGCCACTCTGACGTTACGCTAAGATAGGGGTTAGCCTGTATATCCGATGGAGATAGTAACCGAAGCCGAGAACGCTGCGGAACAATTCTGGAAAAAAGTGGAAGTATATAGAGTTTCCTGGCTGGAAAGGGTGGACTTTAATTAAGAAAAATTCATTTCCACTTCTTCGCTGAATACTCTGGAATGCTTTGCGGCTGCGCGGCGGCGGTTCGTCTGCGGATGTTCGGGTATAAAGCTTGCAAATTGTTTTTCGAATAGCTGCGCACAAAAGGAATAAAACTATTTTTTGGTATATTTGTTTATTGTTAATTTAGATACATTGATTTTTATTTTTTCGAAAAGTTTTTCATTTGGTTTTGGAAACACGCGGATTATTGTCATGTTTTTGTAAACGCGAACCTTTGACGTACTTTTATCTTCTTTTGAACATATTACGAGCCCGATATTTTTAATTTAAAATAGCGAAAGTCATAAAACTATAATAACGAAAATAACAAAAATGGACCTATATTGGTGGGCCAGAATGATTCTAGTATTTCCCTTTTATTCTTTTTGTAAAATAATTGTTGTACTGGCTATCAAATCATATAAAATATGAGGTACAACAATTTTATTTATGCAACGTTTTGACGATTCGTGAAACGAGAGGTTTTACCTTTACGCGAATAACTTTTTTAAACGTTGATTTATAGTACACTGTAACCTAAACCAGCACTTAAGTTACGCCTATCTGTGACCTAAGTAGTCTTTTTTGCACCGTGTTTATCACACGATTTTTTTTTCGTATTCAGGGTAGTTCACGTATGCCTATCTATAGCTAGTTTAAAACTAGTTTAAAACTGAATACGACAAGAAATATTTCTAAAGATATTTGCATGTTCAGTTTGGCACGTGAAGCACTGCTACATAGCATGTTTTATTTTCAATGAGCCAACAAAAGATATACTCGCCTGCGTTTATACCAACGAAAAATAATCGTTACCTCTAATAAGAAAGCCATATACTTCACTCCCACTCGATCGACTGACTCAAAATACAATAGCTTCCCTATAGGTAGTACAAACAAATAAAACGGATACTCTCGATGGTCAATATAAGATCAGAAAACGAGAGGGACCAAATCAAATGCAAAAAGTGGGGTAAACACCGAGACTGAGAAAAGTCGAAGGGGACGCTGTGGTAAAGTTGTATATATATATATACACGCATACACGCAAGGGCTTGCGAAAAGTTCATAACATTTTACGAGGAACGACGAAATCGCGCGGGAATGTGTCCGGGTGATTTGAATTCCGAAATTGATCTGGAGCCGATGCAGGGGGGAGACAAATATGGGTACCCGCATATGTTCACGCAGGTGAATTAAAGACGACGACGGCGAATGAGAAGAAGGAGATTCATTTCACGATATATATATATGCGTGCTCCCACGCATTTTGGATGCTTACGCGTTCTTATACGGGAAGAAGAATTGCTGGACAGAAATAACTTTCTCGACCTCGATTGAACTATTGTCGAGGGTAACCAGAAGAATGGTTTCGATATACACGTAGATATTATAGATTTGCCATTTTAATTATCTTACGCTCCATTTAGTTCTAATGCGGCTGTGTTATTAACTAAAGAAAATTCATTACTAAATTCATACGTTGACGCATTCTAGTTTAATGGTTTATCAAAACTATGTTCCCTTAACATTTGTATCGAACAATCTTGTGTATAACTGTACAATTAACGACCTAAAATCGCTAGGTATTCAAAAATAATCAATTTGAATCGTGTGCCATGTCTATCCCTAATTCCATGTAGCTTTTCGCTTGTTCTATGCAGTTTGTTAACTCTCTTCAATCCCTTTGACAACTCTACTGATAATTATGAAGGACTAAACGCTCAATTCCAAACGCTACGATAATGCAATGACGAGCAATCACCATTTAACACTGTACCGTATTGTATACGATACGGTCTCTCTCGCGTGAAATATTCTCGAGAAAATTACTTTTCCTTCCGAGCTTTTTCTCCCCCTATACTCTCTCTCACACACACACACGCACTTGTCTCCCGCATTCTGAGGTTGCGTCAATGGGGCGATTTCGCGTTATATAGCTGAAAATCGTAACGATGTTACATAGAGGGTTCGAGCAGATGGGGGAGAGAGAAAGCGAGTGGTTTATCGGCAAACTTGGCCGATTGGAAAATACATCGATTTCCGATTTCTTTGCGGCTGATTCGCGAGGTTAATTCGATTTTCTCTTTAGCGTGTTGGGTATAATTAATATCCATTGGCATTGCTGCATCTGTTTTTCTATTAACTTGAGAATACAGAGTATATAGGTTTAAAACAAATTACACATCGACGTAAACTGAAGATACTTCTTCTTTATCTGACTATGTAGATTATTGTTAATAACCAATTTTATTATCAACATAATTTTGCTGTGAAGAATAAATATAACAATTAGGATTATGATAGAAACGTCGGCTGATTCGTTATATAGTATAATTTCTCGAAATTACCGTAGATACTACAGTAACAGTATTACAAGATATTTTGCTCAATATCTTGCTATAAACAGAATTCTCGATGCACATAACTTTGACTTAAGCCCGTTGACACAAATTCCTGTAATATTATCGTATTCTGACACTATATATAGGTATAACGATTTGACATGCAAACGACGGCACGATTCCATAGAAACCTCTTTTTCCTTTAAGGGATGTATAATGCATGCTTCAGAAAAAGCCCTCTTACACAGTATATATATATATACACTCGTAAAAGTAATAACTAGGCCATAAAATGCAAATGGGATTTATACAAATGCTTTACTTGAAGTACAGTCGATATTGAATAATTCTATCGTACATGTACAAGTCGTGAACGAAAATTAGTGCAAAGTTAATTTGGCAAATTCCGAAAGTGAAATTAATTAGAGGTAAGTCCAATTTTGTTGGCACATCGCACTGTACTGGAATAAGAGACATGGTATGATAATTTAACACATATTAAATTTAAAAAACGATGTTAATTTAGCAATAATAATCAATTAGTATACAGCAGCTAACTTTTTTAGCGTCTGCCGTATTTCCAAATAAGGCGCCCGCTATATATATATATATACACATATATAATTAAAGTCTCAGGGTCTCGTATACGGATATAAAAAAGTTAAACCATCAAAAAAGAACGGCACTAATTAAGTGACCAAAAAAATACGGGAGGCCGAAACGGAGGCGCACATTTCTTGTTTCAGCTCAAGTCCAATTACCCGTGAAACCTCGAGTCGACTGCAGCTCGTCAGTTCCCCCCTTTGCATCCGGAAATATAAAGATCACAGTTCAATCGACTTTGACTATAACCAACTAATTAAGAGTTCAAAGCTGTGATGAGATTGAAAACATTTTAGGAGCTTCTTTGATTTTTTTTCTCTTATCCGGTGCTTCTTTCAGGAAGCTTCTTTCGCATTTGCGGTGTGTATATACATCGAGTTTTTGGGCTTCGATTTATTTCGAGGTTGGCTGTAATAATATTCGTGAAAAATAATTGTTTTCAGTGGGTTGAAATAAAAATTGATGCAAGATTAACTTGAGATTTGAAAAAGATTTTAGTGAAATATATCAGAGGCTTTAATTATAGACACCAATACATAAAATACGTATGTTACAACATTAATTTTCGTGTTAGAATAATCCACTTTCGTAATTCACTATACTGTTTGGTAAGATGAAAGAGTTTCTCAACGATGAGCATCAATCTATGTCTTGTTAGACTGAACAAGAAGTCCCCATCGTGTGGGAACGACGGATTCTCTCAATTTCCTGGTACTGTAATAGAAAATTTGATATAGAATGAGAGAGTTGGGATGAATTATTTTTAGTACAATATATACTAACCATTATTCTAATGTAAAAAATAAAATTCAATAACCATTTTTTATAAAGCGCTATAATAATACATTCTCATTAAAATGATGTCAAAGTGTATATTAAAGACAATATACGATAATATATTATTTACGATTTAATTGGAACGATTGGTTTAATTATATTCTCTGCGGCAAAATATCCATGTAGGAAGTTGTTCAAATAGATACAATTAATTTCTCATGTGCCTATTTTTATTCAACGATTTTCTTCCAATCAATATTTTCTACATGCCTGTATTATATTCTTAATTTAGATTCACTATAAGTGTTGTATCGTAAACATTATAGTAAAATTTGACAAATAAATGGTCATTAAAAAGTGTATTTGTCACTCAAATTGATTAAACTATAGTTATATTATATTAGGTGCAAAATGAGAAGAAAATATGTAAAACTTATATAGTTGGATTACGAAAAGCAGAGGAAGAACCGCATAATATGATTCGAATAAATTAACATTTTACGATTGTAATCCCTGGCAGATGTGATATTCTACTCTGTACGGTTTAAGGTGAATATGACACACGTAAGGGCATATTTTACGACGGCAACGAGGAATTTCACGTAAAATATAGCTTTCCATAAGTCTAAAAAAATAACAAATTAATCTTTTATTGATATAGGGCTGTAGCGATTTTTTTCTACATTAATAGAGAGACAGATAAATCATTATATAGTTAAAAGTCACTTATAATACTGATTAATTAATATTAATTACTATACAGAATTGAAATTAAAATCTGAAATTTTTGTAATTAATTTATCATAACCACAATAAAGAAAGAACAGAACTCTAAATATTTATCTACATTACAACTCGCTGTTAAATGCAAATAATTATTGCGTTATCTGGAATGTACCCGCAGCAAATCGATCCACGTATACCCGTAGCAATGCAGCCTTGCGCATGAATACACTTGCGATTGCGTATATAATTGCCAGACAAAGCGAGAATCATCTCACAAAGCGATGGAATAAGTACATGCGAGAGATAAATTGGGTAAAAAGTCGAAGAGATAGATCGAAAGCAAAAATAGATTAATGCCACGAATTGCTATAGTTTGGCTGAAACTGAAAAAGCTCAAAGCTTGCACGCAGGCGAATGGCCTCGTAAATAAAGCGCAAATTTATACGACTTGCGGAAATGCACTGATGCCCGCAAAGGAAGCGCGCCAAAGTATATTGAACGTACACCCTCGCATAGCTGCTGCGAGTGTTTGCATTTTTTCTTCCATCGGTCGAGCTTTCTCGGACGCGCGGAATTCGAATTTTCCGATTTCAGTTGCGGTCGTACCCTTTCCCTCACCGCGAAATACGTTCTGACATTCGAGCTGCGTATTGTGCAAGATTATGGTATTTCTTTTGACGTGACTATGGTTCAAGTGAACGAATATCATGCGAGGCTTGAAAAATTCATTTTGTTTGTTCGAGAAAAGGGAAATCGAATATCACTGAGAATTCGATGCAACTGGCGAAATGTATACGATTTTCAGAGGAAACGTCAAATTTATTTGAGATGTTGAGAAAGGCATTATTGGTGCTGAAAATTTTCTGATTAATGTCGGATTATATTCGCTAATGACAAAACTCTGTTATTATGGGTATATATAAGATATACTCAGCTTTGCTGGCGTAAGTTCGCGCGCGTATATACTATATACCTAAAACTTGCGAAAGACTGCACTTTTTCGAGCCGGAATTCCTCCTTCCATAATATCGCATCTGCGAGTTTTCCAAAGCCGGGAACCGGACTTTGATTTATTAGCTCGACAAGACAAATTGAAATATTTTAATAATGGAAAAATCGATTCTTATATCACGCGACTTTCCTGTTTCGCTTCGTGTGAATATATGCGTATAGATACGTATACGTAAATTATAAATTGCAGTAGGGTGATTAAGCATATTTGAGGGCTTGTATTTTTGGATCAGTCATTGATTATATTTTCATTGTTAAATCCACGTTTTTTTACCTACGCACTTATATAGCTGAGCATTAACTGCTTGCCATTGTATGAAGTAGGATAAAATAACAATCAACAAGAAAGCTGAACCGTATACACCTTCGTTAAGAAATGTCCATAAAAGGGTTCGTTATTACCTCCACGTCTATATAAAGTCTTACCTTATCGATCATGGATTTATTATTGTTTCCCTTAACAACCGTAATTATTACACGAAATTCAGCCTCGTTTATTACGAGCTTTAATATATTTGTATTATTTTTAACAATAATATCTTTGTATAAAAAATCATTTTCTCTACGCCTTTGATCTAACATAATTTACGCATACATCGCGGTATCGCAGTTTTAATTACACGGATAAACTCGCATGCAAGCTCAATCGACTTCGATTTTCGAAAAACCAACAGCTCGCAATTTATATACAAACAATGTCCATCAGCGATTGTTTCTCTAACGACATGGGGGATATATAGATCGTCGTCTCTTTCCCAGGCGCGCAGTACAGTCGCCAGCGAGAGATTTATCGCGACAACGAGTAACGATCCTCCTTCCACATATACGTATGCGCATAGATGAGCCTTAATGGCGCGTGTGTATATATATACACGAACGGCTGCAGTAGACTCGGTGCGCCTCGATAAATTTCGATCAGCTCGCGGAGACAGCCTCGTGTTGGCTTTTTCGCGCTGATTGTAGTCGAGCCTCGTTGCGAATGGCCGTTTTAGACATCGTATAGGGAACTTTGAGATTATTATATTGGCTGCAGCTTTTTGAACTTGTTATAAGCTTAGCATCGAAGCTTCTGGGCAATGGTGAGCTTTTCAAATAACGATTCTGGGAAATGTATATATGGAGTTCTTCGAATCACGAACGAACCAAAAATGAAACAAAAAATATAATTCTGTAAATGCGTATCAAACGTAATGATTCCGTCAATCTTTGTCTATTTTAGACGGGATAAACTGATGGGGTGTATATATATCAGTCAGCAAAATTGAGAGCCTTAGTTATTGTCCGGAAGGTAAGGTGCATCAATATGACTGATGCGCCTACAAGAGAAATAGGAAAAAATTGATTCTAAGCTACACGCGTAGATATAAAAAATAACAATCTAATAACTATTAATATAAGCCCGATGACGCATTTCTCCTTGACGTAAAACTCGGAAACGCGAGAGGAAGATATCGTCACACGTGAAAGATAAAAATATAAACTTATTATTCTTTTATTCAAACGTTGCTCCACTTTTCATAAGAGAACGTAAGCGTTAATGATATAATATATTTAATATTTCATTTCACCGTTCCACATACTTGCCAGTATTTTGAACTGCACAGTTTAAAAAAGATTATATTTGTCGCTGATATTTTGCTGTATCTTCGAACTATTATAAATAAATAATTTGGCCCACCGTTCAAAGCAAAAAAAAAAGATTGTTAATATAGCTTTTCCAAGCATTTATTTTTTGTTATGTTTAGGTACAGATCCAAAATACAAACGAGTATGGAACAATATGGAAACGGAGTATATCGAGTATATAAATTCGAGACGCATCGGATTAATTTTCTTTGGGTAATGCGCTTGACTATTCAGAAACATGTATATCGTGAAATTTAACATGACTGTAAAAAAGGGCGTGATAAACCCTACCATCCCCATATAAACCAAAAAGCTATACTACCGTAGCGTTGTATACAGAAACAGCTCGAGAGAGTATATAAGAAGCATCGAAAAGCCATCAAACAAGAGCCGTTGTTCGAGGCAGCTCGATGAGAAGATAAACAACCCTCATTGTGACGCTGAGCTATAAGATCATGAATGAACGGCTCGAGAGGATGCAAGTCATCGTATATATATGGGTGATTCTGTCGTAATATGCACAAAACAGGCTTCCAAAAGTTTATTGCCTGAATTTATATATTTGAAATTCTTGCGCGGTCGTTCGTACCGTATGTTTTTGACAAAATCAGAATTACGTATTTCTATATCAAAATGTTTTTCTGTGTTACAGAATTGAAAAAGTAGTAATTATATACCAACTCAAGTCACAATTTCTTTATTTGCGAAATAGTTTTTCTTCAATATTGTCGCTGTTCACCCTTCTTTCTGTTAGTAGTTTCACTTTTTTCTGTGATTGGTACATCAATAGTTTCGGTATACTAAAAGCTCCATAAGTTGGACATAAAATGTGCAAAACCCACGCACATAGTGTGTATATATAACCTGACTCAGGATCGTCCTTCGGGTGAGAAACGAGACTCGTGTCCGAAAAACACAAGAACCACTAGCAGCAGCAACAGCAAAGTTAATGGTGCTATCGGACCCTCGAAATAACTGTTACGTGCGATGTATTAATACGGACGAACAATATATGTTCTTGATTGTGCGGAGAAGAAAAATGACGACTCGCGCGTGCGAAACTAAGGATGTGGGGATATTCGAATTTGCCTAATGGCAAAGATTGTGGATGTGTGCAAAGGGAGGAAAGACGAAGCAACTGGATCCCAAATTGCACTGATGAGCGGATGTAGCCGCGGAGAGAAAAGAAAGTCGTTGTAGGGACTGTGCGCTAAAAATAGGCTGTGTATAAATATATATCTATTCATTTCGACTGTATATATTTATGGCAACCATAAATCACGCGACTCTATTAATTGACGAATGGAAGTCAAAAGGTATGAATAAAGATTTAATTTGACTATAATATGCATTCGAATTTCGCATTTATATTCGAAATTTCAATAAAATTCACACGGGATATTCCGGTTGTTTACTAATATGCAAATAATAAAACTCTAAAGTCTTATTCAACTGCGCATGCAAAACAGATAATTGATTGCAAACGCTTATAATAATTCGTGCTGCTTTTCGGATATAATAAGATAATGAAGTGTCCATTAAAACACTAATGTCAATATTTGTTTAAAATTAATTCGAGATCTATACTATGTTACTCATCGAAACGTATTATATCACGCACGAGCTTTCCGTGTTGAACGAAGCGAATATTCACGCGTTCCGATATAGTTCATTCAGTATATTCGGACCTCAATTTGTATGAAAAAGTAGAACGTATGCGTCCAAATATTTATAAAAAAAAGAACGAGCATAACCACTCGACCGCAAACATTTTTCGCAATTTCTTTATCCCAGACGGTTTAAAAAATGTCAGTACGATGAGCACCTCATTCGTTAAAATTTGCCCGCGTTCTCCTCGTCGTACACTCATTTTTCACGTAATATTTTTTCCATTACACAGGTGAGAGAGCATAAAACGTGTGGTTGAAGTTCTGCAGACGCGCTTCTTTTATACACCGATGTACACGTTGCATACGTGTACTAGCTTATGCTCATGTGCTCGAGAAGGTCTTGCCAAAGGCGCGGCGAGTTTTCCCGGCCAGTGAGGAAATCGATCGGTTTATGTTTACTGCAATATTGACAGCCGTGGAAAAGACATTGCATCGTATGGAAATTGCTCTAGGAAAAAGCGTTCCAGGTTGGAGTTTCATTGTTATTTTCACGCGCAATATTTGTTAGAATCGAGGTTCGTATAGCGTTATCGCGATTCAAGAAATGGGATAGCTATATAGCGCTTGTCTGTTTTCTTGGATCTAGCGATTCGATCTGAGAAGCATTTATTTTTTACGGAGTAAGAGATTCTTATATATTCTGACGTTAACAATTTCTTTATATTTTTTCATACCTTATATACTGATATTGTAATGATGAACATCTTTGTATGCTAGAACTAGATGAAAAATATATGTAGGCAACTTTTATACATCTCGCAATTAAAATATATAATTAGTATTTTTGTGTCGCATTTCTCAATTGTTTCTATGTTATACGCTTGGATAGCAAAAAATTTGAATATTTTTAAAGCCTAATTTACTACAACCTGACCTATGCATATCTATATATTTCAAATACAATTTAAAAATCATTGTACAGTTAATCCCCACGTACGAATTTTTCAAATTTAGCATCCTAATCAAACTCTCTTCATTCGCATAACTCGTTCTCGATACAGTCGCATACCTAACTTTCTCGGCGCGCAGTTCTTCGCTCGAGATTCCTTCGCGGCATCGATCGGCGCGCGTATAAAATCTAATCCCCGCGACGCGTTTTTCTTTGCGTCGTTTCGCGGAAAATTCGCGAACGATATTAACGCACAAGAAAAAGATGACAGAACGCCGCCGATATTCCTTCGAGGACGATAAATCCTCGCTCGTGACGCGGTCTAAGAACGACGCGGAGAAAATGCTCGAGAGGAATCAAAGACGAGATGTTATTTCGGGCCGAGCCGATTAAGCCAATTCGCGTAAATCGACTATTTTGCGAGGAGGTATCTCGCGTCGAGGGTTTTCATCGCGTTATAACTGCTGTTTAAATATACATATATGTAGGACATTCCACGTCAACCCGTAGTAAAATTATTTAAATCTCGGCCTAAAATTTTTTCCTAGATCAGTGAACTCCCAAAGGAGCTTAACAAAATGTTCAGACCTCAAGGTGCCTTTGTTGCAAAGTTATAGCCATCATATGCAAATTTGCGATTTAAGATTTTTTTACTTCTATCGCAACTTAAATCATTTTTTTAGGTATGGTAGGAGCATTGCACGTTTATACATACATGTATACATTTTTATTCGAAAATTTTCTCTAGAATACTGTAAGATTTTTTTCGGAACCCAATTAACTCAATTCTGATCGGTTTACATACGGACAGTTATATAGATATATATATAACTTGTGTTGTTGCATTCATCCGAGCATCGGGCTAGGCTCATTTTGAAGGTGTTGTTACAAAAGAATGTTGTGAG
Organism: Muscidifurax raptorellus; assembly: GCA_020010945.3. Taxonomy (NCBI): domain Eukaryota; kingdom Metazoa; phylum Arthropoda; class Insecta; order Hymenoptera; family Pteromalidae; genus Muscidifurax; species Muscidifurax raptorellus. Next base: position 36,397,529 of record CM052077.1, on the reverse strand, counting down.
TATTTTTCAAAGAAATCGAGACTACCGAACTTTAGTTATAGCAATATTAAGAAAATCTCTGTACATTTTGTATACCTATGGACATTATCCAAATATCTGTAGATACAAAAAATGCACAGAGCTTTTATATGTATGTGTGTGTGTGTGTGCGTAATTTACATCTCTTCGAATTCGGGCCTATATATGTGGATAATCTCAAGCATAGGACGTCTATATAACTTAGCAATTCCCCATGACACTCAATTTAGTAAGGCTCAAATTAATTCTATTAATTATCTGTATAAACAGCAGCGCTTTCCACGAACGTATAGACGAAGTAATGGGATTGTGAAAAAAGTGCTAGAGGCTGAGTGTTTAAAAGCTTTTACCCTAGCTATATGGTATTGAGAAACCTAAAGCGGGAACATATATACATAGCTAAGGGATTACCTCGATTTCCAAAAACTATATATAAGTGGAGAAACTACCAGCGAGAGGGTGAGACATTTTTTATTGAGATTGAGAGAGATTTATGCAGTTTGGAGTGTACTTTGAGCGGATTAACGGAATCCTCTTTATTTTAATGAGGTGTAAAGCTCGGAATCGAACCAACGGGTAAAGGACGGATGATGTTGTTTGGTTTTCCATATGGACTGCGATTAGAGAGTATATAGTTTTCATTAATACTTCTTAATACAGGCTTATTGATTGCTAATACATTGAGATATACTGCGACGGCAAAAATTAATAGTATAATAGGGACTATTTTCGATTACATCCATCCAAAACTGCAAGGGTGGCAATTGTGACTGTAATTTTTTTATCACAATGTTTTCTCATAGTGGCTCCTTAATTCATTTTTCAAAATAAAAATAATTTTGAAAAAGTGTCTGCAAACTCATACGCATTTCCTAAATATGAAATATGCTCGGCGCTTTGTGCAATTTTTCCTCAAGGAAAAATTTTATCACTGAGCAAGATAATAATCATAACTTTAAATGAACATCCTTAAAATATGCAATAATTTAAGCACCCATAATTAAGGCAAGTATTTAGCGCTTACATTAACGAACACAGCATCAAAGATAAACTTTGCTAAAGCAATGCAACCCAACTATGTTTCAGGGTTGAAATTCCAGACTTCTATATATAGTCTGGAAATTATTCGCTATATGCGCTTTTCAAATTTTTAACCAATTTTCCATCATCTGCGCAATTATATAGAAATTCAGAATACTTGAACTACGCACGTATTCGTTAAATTCAAACGGCTCAAGAAAATTAATTTAATCATTATATATAGAAGCATAATTTAATGTTATATCTTACTGTGCCGAGAACACAGTGAGTAAAAGCGTGCCAATTTCATAAACAAGTAGTTCATGTCGATAATAGCCAGACGCATATCGTATCCGCGCAGTCAATGTTCGTTCGTGAAAACAAACTTCCGTAAGATGTATAAGCCAGAGGAGAGCCGTTTATTTCTCAAAAGAGAACAATGACTTCGCGCAGCCATTGTATTCAGAGCAACGTTAAACGTGTAAGCATAATTACTTGGAAGAACCCGCTTGAATAAGGATATAAAGTCATTTTTTTTATTTTCCGGTAATTCAGAGTTAATGTAGAACAAGTATATATTTTTATGAATTATTATTATTATTAACGAAAATTTTCTGATTTACTAAAATCTGCTAAAGAACATCTATACGTCTAGCTCTAAAGAATCTAATGACGCGTGTGTGACTCGCATCATTCCGATTCTCACAGAAATAGCTAACGGACAGCTGCTTTTTCACGGGCAAGACTTTCATCCGAGTTCCATCAGGCTTCCTTTAACACCTATATATATATATACCTACAGGGCAAGCTTCAATATAAAAACGGCGCGTCCTTGAAACTTCTTTTACCGCCTTTTTTAATGGTGCCTGCCCTCTTTCTTTTTATTGAGGGATTTTCGTTCTCGGCTTCCCCATTTTGCACCAGTCGATATCAGGAAACGTCATCTTCGTGTGCTCCTCGGGCTTATTCGAATTCCGCGAATATTTCTTGGTTTTTTTTCTTTCTCGCACCTACTCATATACAGCCCCTTTTTGCGGCACGCGCTACCCTATATCGCATACTTCATTTCGACCCTTTTCAATCGTAATGTGCCGCGAATTTTCTTTGTTATAGCTCCATGAGCGAGAGTATTTCCGTATATAGCCGATTGACTTTTATTTCGAAATAAGTGTACTTTCGGTCATCTTTCTGTAAAAGCTTATAGGCACAACTTTGAAAATTAGTTCGAATCAACCATCAAACTGAAACTCTACCACGTTACTGTAGCGGCTAATTTAATAGTCGTACTTGAAAATATTATCAAAGTTTATCTGATTGAAAACTTGAGATCGAAAAAAGAAGCTTCGAATACCGCACCAATCACTATATATATATATATATATATATATATATATATATATAGTGATTGGTGCGGTATTCGAAGCTTCTTTTTTCGATCTCAAGTTTTCAATCAGATAAACTTTGATAATATTTTCAAGTACGACTATATATATATATTGAATATATATATATATATTGAATACACAAATGAATAACGCCCACGGAAAATACCCATAGCAAATTATAGATCACCCGGGAGCAAGATAAGCATATATACATATTTACGTGTGTCTATATGCACATACACACACACGTATAATCATCGAAAAATGCTATCGAACCCGCACAGCAGTACATACCCTCGAGTATGCCTGAATATACATCGAGCAATGGTCAGCTTTCACCCAGTACGCACATAATACGCCCGGGTTTCGCGCAGAACACAGGAGATATTATCTCGTCGCGATTCAATTATACGCCTCCGTAATTACGCGTTGGGTCGTAATTGTCGAAGTTTATATCCACCTCGCGACGATGACGCCGAGGACGACGTGAAAAGCAGCCGAGCGACATATTGTTCAGAGTCTCATGGCTACGTGTATTGCCCCCAGCGGGACTGTATACCTAATACACCATGGAGCTCAGCTGCAGCATCAACAGTAGTCAACTTCTTTAACGAGCCAACTTATACATGCGATCAAGGTAAACGTTTTCGCTCTTTGATGTGGCCGCTCCGTTGTTGTCTTCTTCGTGCATATAGGTACACACACACACACATATGACTTACGCTGCGTCGTTCGCATCTCGTCGCCGTTTGATTGCACTATACCGGGCCATGTGGACTTGTAGTGCGTGTGCGTGTGTATATTCGTGACCTGCATACACGCACGCGCATTAATTAGAGATTCGCGCTTTGAAGCCGGCTGATTTATACAGGCGGTGTTGCTTCGTAAATTTTCACGGGATTTTTCATTAATACGTCAGTCTAAAAGAGAGAGAGAGAGAGAGAGGCTGTTTTGAAAGGCTGGATTAAATCCTGAATCGCGTTTGAGAAGATTATGATGGAAAATAGCATCGCGCGCGGAATTTCGATACTGTACGTGTTCTGCTTTCGCAGCTCAAAGCAGTTTTTGTTTAACTTGGCCGAAACAAGTCTGTGCCACTATATAATAAAAGCAAAGTTTTTTGGACAACTCATTTACGCACGCAATCACGAGATTCCCGGTATAAACGCATGTACCGGTACTTGTATATATAACGAAACAACTTGACACCTTTGACGCATGAGTCAATTGCCTACTGTACTGGATTAAAAAACATAGCTAGAATATTGTTCCAGTACCTGGAACGTATAGGTAATGAATTTTAAAAAGGGATAACGGTAGGTGCCATTTCATACTGGGAATTATATAAAGCGCGAACTCTTTATACATGGACCGTGGAACTTGTACCGGTATTAACGAATTGCGACAACCTGGTAAAAAATTAACGAATTTTAGCTAATATCAGCTAATTATTGGCTAATTCTTTAATACAAAAATCTTTTTCTAACGAGAGAATAACCCATACATCTCTATCTATTTGCCTAATATAATAGATATAGTGCACATCAGCTTTCGAGATATCCCCATTTTGAATCAAGCAAAGCAGCCTGTAAAGAGCCTATCAACTAATGAATCCGAAACCAAACCCGTAAGATGCCCACCCAAAGGATTTTGCTTCGTACATGGATACCTTCTCGCCGTATAGGTTCCAATTAAGCGATGTAACACAATTAACCGACTTACAAAACAACACTCGAGCTATATAATTACACGTCAGCCTTATGTATTATACTCGTGCCCACAACAAGATTCTCCTGTATATACACAAGCTACATCTTCGTTATACTTATTGATATATATTATGGTCACTATAATGAGCGTCGAACAATCGCTGCAGCACATGTCAGGGACGACGTTATATACAAATCAATTGCCCACGCAATACTTGCGTTTGCGAGGGCGGCTTCACTTTGACGCTTTGTTGCGGATGCCAATTAGGATAATAGTGCTGAAACCTCATTGAACATAATAGCATATCGACACGCCGATAGTATATTCGATGAAAAATCGCTCAAGGTAGTAAGTAAGCAGTAAAATTCAAGTTACATTGTCGGTTATAATTATATCAGCGAGAACACACATAAGCGACGCTCACGCGCACGAAAGCGAAATTTCGAAGAAGAAGCCAATGACTAGACGCGCTACAAAGTCCAACTCGTACACACGTGTTCTGCATATATTCCGAAATTCCACGCGGGCGAATGACTGTACAACATACGTTTGACACGCTTTGGAAATTTAATAACTGACACGTCGGAATATTTTCGAGACGGGCGTCAATGCCCGCTTTGTCGTTTTTGCCGCTTTTTCTTAGCGGTTCTCGTCGTTTATCTTCCAGCTATTCTTTCTCTTTTATATATATAACTCTATATCCCCCGATCTATTTTCTCTCGCGTCGCCGCTATTATATACGCAGTCTGCTTACGCTGATTCTTATGTGCGCGCATTGTTTATAATACGCGATCCGGGCGAGTTTTATTGCGCTCCATATTTGCCGACCCGACTCTGTAATATACTTCCGCAGTATAGATTCGTTATTTTTTGTTATGTTCGAGTATTATAACAACGATATGGGCGATTTTGTTTTTTGCGAGGAACGAAATATATATCTGTCGAAATAAAAGGATATAAGAATAACGTTTGCAAAATGAATGTTTTTGAAACGCAAAAAATGTTTTTCCACACGCTGGAGGTACTTCGTCGTTAACGCACGAGCCGCGGAAAATCAGAACACGTATACAAATATACAGACTCGGGGCAAGATTAAAAATCAGGCCGTAAATAATTTTACGACGCGCGCTCGATCCGATAATGTTTTTCTAGGGCGAAAGTTTTGGCAATATTTAAACTCCGATAAGCTTACGACTGTATGTATACTACGGTGCTTCGGGTCATTCATTCGAAGCGACTCGTCGAATCTTTTTAGTGCCTCGGCTTATTTGCCATGATTTTTTTATCTGCCCGTAAAACGACGTGTTCGGGATGTTTTATCTAAGTAAGAAGCGGAGCATCTCGCGGCAACGAATAAAACGGGAAACTAGAGCTTAAAAGCTTTGTGGCTTTATATGTTTCTTCGGGTCGTTAGGCCCTCGATTCCGAAAGTGCGTATAACTCGCCGTAAATCGCGACACAGTCTTTAAATGCCATATTATATACATACGATCGGCAGTCCTGAAGGTAAAAATTACTTGCTTTTGATACAGCAAACCGACGAATTATTCTGAAAATTACGAACGCCTGATGCTGTTCGATACGCAAATCAACAGGTGCATCTTCTAAATTCTCAATATACTCCCGAGCTCGAGTAATTAACCCGAACGCGAATGGCTCTTCAATTTATATCTGTTGCCATCATATCAAAGAGCAATTATCGATATTTAACGATAAACAAAGTACACACGAGCGCATATATACGTTACAGCTGAATTTCGTTCACCGCCCAAATACACGAATGCCTCGTGCATCAGATTGCAGTCACGCGAAATATAGCTATACTCAATAATTATATCCGGCACAATAGAATACAATTCATTATTCCAGAAACGTTCACCTGATGCATGCACAATAGTCAAAGCCGTATTCAGGCTTATAATCGGCGGCATAAACAGGGCGATCGATTAATCATTCCCTGTACCTTTTTAGCCCGCCGTCGCGCATTTGCCGACCTATATCTATCCACGAGCTTCCTCTCGGCGGCAAACTCATTTATAAAAATTGCCTTTCTCTCGCGCACTTCCACTTTTCAAACTATATATTTCTCATCCGCTCTCGCGTTTTTTCTTCTCCTTTGTGCGCGAGTTTGGCCCCTCACGCGGCCGTCTTATATATTCTCTATTTCTGAGTTCGCGCGCTCGTGTACCGGCTTTTTATATTTTCGGCTCTCGACTCGGTTTGTCATATATGCAAATCTGTGCCCGCGGCTGCCTGTAACTCTCCTTCTCCGTTCCTCATTATGTTTACAAAGTAATAATTCTCGGCTTAATGGTCCGGGCCGTGAAAAATTGATTTTTTGCGGCCGCTAAATCTTCCGAGCGAGCGTGTCGTATTGTGTTATTTATTTTATATCGCGTATATAGGTTCATCTTAAAAATAGCAGTGTATTGTGCGTTGTATATTGTTGTGTCTATTATTAATTATACGCGCGTATAGACGTGCGTTATACGATTATAATATGACGTGCGAGTGAATAATCGACTGACCTGATAAAAGTAGAAAGGGTCGATCTCGTCGGTGATGTTGCGCTCGATTATCCGACTGATGTTGCTCAGCGCCGACATCTCGGTGCTGAGGTATCCGACGATACTGGCGTCGATGATACCGCCGAGAGCCGTCTCGATGGGCCACGTCGACGCACTGACCCATGTCTCCGCGGCGAGATCCATCCTGATGTCGAGCTCCTTCGATTCCTTTGCATATGAGAAGATCCTTTGTTATTGTTGTGAGCGACGGATCGATATATCGACGCGTCGATATATTTTTATCGCGATGTAACGTGTACGTTGTGTAATAATGTTATACTCCTTTTTATGCACGTGTGGCTTTGATTTTGAGTCTATTTTTATTTTCGAAGCGTATTTTTGGCTGCGCGATCGAATTTAATAATAAAGTTGTTTGGTTGTATATTTTGCATGGAATCATCGCGCGTAGGATGCGCTATTATTATGATAATACGGTTTATTTTACGGCGTAATGAGGAAAAACTGGCTTATTCAACTACGTTTAATATCATTTATAAAATAATAAAAGAGATTTTCTTGCGATTCCTACATTTTTAAATCCGCTTGAGAGAGATTTGCAAAGGAGCTTTTTTCGCGTAATCTCTTTGTACCAACGTGATATCTGGATGATGGCATTATCTTCAAAACTATGCCAAAAATTATTATATTTGGTATACTTCATTAAATGAAAATAATTTTATTTTAGCAAAATATTAGTTATTGTAAACTCTCCAATATCCATACATTTAAACATTAATTTTCAATATTGATAAATACGAAATACAATCTTAATTACATATTTGCAATTGAATTTTCCCCTGGAATAACTTTTGATTTAAAAGAGAAAAGAAATCCTTTAATTGATTAAAAATTAGTCCATCTTCTTTATCAGTCAGACTAACAACCACAATAAAAAATAATTAAATAATTCGCATCGTTCACTACTATATATGTCAAAGTTATAATTAAACTCGCTTTCAAACGGTATTTCATACCATAATATAACTACATCGTAGTATATAGAATCATAGCGCTCACTCGCACGATTGGTATGCATGATGCGTCGATTTTCTTACAGAGTGAGCCCAGCTAACTTTGACACCTCATTATCATAATTTTCGTATGAGAAGTACCTCTACATAATATAGTCTTCTGCACGCGTCAGTTTGACGAAATTCTAACGATAACTCGATCATTCAAAGTATATCCGTCGTCGCAATAATAATCTAATAATACAATTCCACCGCCCGTCAATGCGACAGTATCCCGCGCGTCGAGAAAAGAAAGCACCGAAACGAATTCCCCGAAGGATTTCTGCGCACCGAATTCATGCACACTTAACTTACCTTGGATTGCCAAAAAGCGCCGGCTCAGCAAAGCCGCGACGACTCAGCGGCACATCCCCGTAAACGCCGGGCAGACCTGTCCGGTGCAGGCTTTCGCCCTCTTTTTGCGCGAGTGATGATCCGCTCGACTAGTCGGTTTGCTGATTCCGATGCCTACGTGGCCGGCAGCCATGTCTTATATCTGCAATTATAAAGCGGTAAGTGCGTGAGAGGGATGTGTCTGTTAATTCAAGGTCGTTTTATTATATATATTGTGCGTCAGGCGCGTGGATAAAAAGTTTGAACGATATATTCAGTTGAGGTCATTTGGAGAATGATTTAATTTGGAAAATGTAATATACCGACAAAGGCACTGATTAAATATTATTGTAAACGCGTGATCGCGTTTGAGTTTTGATTTTGTGGAAATAAAGTTTTGAAAGAAAATAGACACTATGCTTTACGTCGGTTCGCTTTTCGTTGTAAATTGAAAGTTCTGGATCGACGATTTGAATGTAAAGGTACGATCGATAGGGCTTTTAAATCTTTCGACAAATTCGAGATAACATACAATATTTATAAAAAATTCAGATCAGGAAAACTTAATCTCTCGATCATTATGCGCTTTAAAAAACAAAGTATATGAAAGTTTGGACTTTGCGAGGCTAATAAGATTTAGGAAATAGCCGATATCGTTGAATTCCGACACAACCGCGCCCTAGTTTTGTAGCGTGACTCTTAATGAATGAAAATGAGAAGTTCAATCAATAGAGAAAATAATTGAAGAAAACTACGTCGATTTCATTGACTATAACCTATACGGAAGCAAACGATAAGTATAGAAGCAATTTCACTCGGTTCACTCGCAGTAATTTCAGGGTCGCCGTCAACAGCAGAAATTCAAACGCGCCGGATTTCTTTAATGAAACAGTTTTATATCGATCGCGCGATTTAATTACAAAAGTACGAACTTTCTCATCTATAGGTAAATCTTATGAGAAAGCTTTTAAGCACTTATAGTAATATCGAACAGTATACACAGTCGTTCGATTGGAAGTCTACAAGTTTTAAGGCTCCATATCGCGTTTCACACATCAAACAGTATACGAAAGGCAGTTTAGTATGAATGACTTCATACCCTGGACTCGAATGTAATTCAAATAAAAATGTTCTTCATAAAAGGCTAAAACTTAGCTCTATAGTATATACATGTTCCTCGCATAGTTTTATAGTGTTCTTTATTTCTAATTTGAATCGCTACTACTCGAGCTGATGCTCTTTCAGTCACTTAGACTCGTCTTTGAGAAAATAAGAGTAAGGTTTCCCGTAAAGTTTGTTCATTCACAAATTACCTTTGCATCAGCAGTGCTCAAAGAACTTTATTATGAATTTAAGTCAGGAAGCTTGTGCAGAATGCTAAAGCAGAGAGTTTTCTAAATTGGGAACCTCTCATCAATGTAAACGAATTATGCCGAGTATTCGAAAATAAATTTCAAGATACAAGATTGCTTATACCAGCTCGCGTCTGTGCCCGCGTTTGACAATTGTGTAATTCTTTTTTCTATTTTAAATATATTTCAAAATTTAAATGTCTCGTTTTTATGTAACGTTATTTAAAATGTAACGTTATTTAAATAGTAAATCTGCGCGTCTTTATAAAAGCATTCTGCGCTCAAAAGACTAGCAGATAAGCAACATGCTTGGATCTTAATTAAGGAATCAGTGCGGCTGAAAATTAAAAAAAAACATACAAAAAGGTGCGCTGAAACTCTCTCGTAAGAGGCACACCCGACGTGACTTCCTTCTCGTAAAAAGCAAAGAACTGCGGTGACGACGTCCTCTCGATATTCTTCCGTTTCATTTTCATTTCCGCGAGATCTCTCGAAGCACTGCCAAAATTATGAAAGCTATATATATACACTATTCGCACTTTTTCCTCTCCCCTTCACTCTTTATCTTCCATTGCATTCAATTGGGTTTAAGTGCGCGAGCAGAAGGAGCGGACGATTTAATTTCGGCGTTTTACGAGTCTTTTCGCGAACGGAAAAAGACGGTGATATATATAAGGTATGAAAAAACGTGGTGAGAAATCGCTTTCTTTCTTCGTCTAATTCCGCTCGAAATTTGCGATTCGCCTTACTTGTTTGGTCGGAAATTCATCGGATTCGTAAACGATGTGCTAATATAACTTAAAGGTGATCCCTCTCTTAAAAAAGTCGTGAAGCCTATAAATGAAGTTAGCGTTGAACGGATGATTGGTCGACAGATATATCCGGGATAGATGGCGCCAACATTTAAAATTTAATATTTGAATTTGAATTGTAAAGAGTTTAATAAAAATAATAAAAAACGATAGTATTTAGGTTAGTATTAAATTTTGAGATTAGTTTTGTGACAATTAATTATTATGCCATAAAATAAATAGCAAATACCTAACCTCAAAAATTGAAGAGCACATAACCTACATTGCATTGGGCGATATATGGTTTGTAAACCATATATCGCCGAAAATGTTAACGTTTGAGTTCTTTTTAGAATGTACAGAAATTTTAGAATTAACAGAAAGACGTGCGTAACGATATTAAACACGCAAAGCGCGGTCGATTTTCCTAGTCTGTGCAAATAAAAGATGGCTGAGATTTGTAGAGGTGTGTGCGACACATGATTTCATTCATTTGAGCGTCTCTTTTATGCTGTTGATTCAATGAGCTCGTGATCGAAATTGGATATATCTGCAAATACATGACCAAGTGGAAACAACTCAATGTCCAGAACTTTAGAGAAAATTTATTCTGTTAGAGCACTGTTTTCTGGTTCCACTGGAGTGAAAAACCATGCTGTTATAGGAATTTAACTGCACGGGAAAAAATTAACGAAAATTAGCCATTGCTAAAGGGTATGTGCTGAATTCCTGGAAGAGAAAACGGAAAATGCATATTACTAGGATTAAAGTATCGGAAAAGGGCTTCAATTTGAGTGCTGATAGAGGATTAAGAATGGTTGCTTAGATCGAAAGTTGTCGACATTTGAGGACAGCGAGAAGTCATAAGTATTTCGACTTGTTACCAAAATTAGCGCGATTTTTCTCTTTTTTAAAATGCATATAACTTTTAATCCAAACGGTCATTTTCAACCATCCTCAAAATGTTTAGACATGGAGTTGTTTCCCGTTGATAGATGTTGCAGATACACGCAGTTTTAGTTGTATATAATTAGATGTTCTTACATATATACTTATGCTAGGCTTTTGAAATATATTATTAAAGGCATTTATCTTCATTAGCAATTGCTTGGTTACTAATTTAAATATTACAATCCTATATCCCTTTGTGAAATTCAAAGGTACGTATATAAGATGGATAATACTTGTATTGAGTTTTATAAAAATTAATTTCGTATACAAAAAGTGGAAAATTCATTTCGAATTTTACCTATTTATATTTTGTTTAGAATCGGAGTTTCCACTAAATCCCCCTTTATCCTACGTTTGCGTTATTAATTGCGATATTTCTATAAATGAAAGCTTGGATCGAACATTCGGGATTTACCCAAAACACGTGTATCAAAAAAAGCTTAAATATATAAAGAATTGTGTAAATAACAATCTTGCTTTCAATCTAGATTTCCGTCAATTATTTTTAAGTAAATTAATAAGTTGCCTTTTCATAACCAATAAGGTGTTTCGCTGAAAATCGCCGAGACTGTTTAAAAGGCCGTTTTTTGAGATAACGAAGGATCGCTCTATATTCGAGCGAACATCAAATATTGACGTGATAAAAGCAGACAAATTATTTTTATACCAAGAAAATCGATATTTACGCTGATGTATAGCTTATTAAATCTCGATAAGTACGCAAATAAATAATAATTACATCAGTATTTTTTCTCAGAATTCTATAGACAACAAAAGAAATGAAAGTATACAATAAATTTGCATACAAAGAATATGGATTTAAATAACGTTCCCCTTCAGAGTCGTATTGTTTTGTTATCAAACCAAACGTTCACGGAAGACAAGATCAAATCGAGCTTTCACCTCAAGGATGACGAATTTGCGTGTACTTTCGCCCCAAAAATTCTACATAAAATTTGATGTGTACACTGGCAAAATCATCCTCGCGTAAATCTCTGAGCAAAACAAACACCCGGACAAATTTTCTCGAATAAAATTTGATGTATTTCTAAGGATCAAAGGCAACATTTGCTTCTCAAACAAAAACAGCGAGAAAAAAATTCACACGCGTCGACATTTACAGCGTATGTAGATGGCAAAAAAAATTCCGCGGTGCAGCGTGAAATAAAAGAGCCACTCGAAAATTCCCGCCTCGATATCTCTCTTTCTCGCGGATGTTACAAGTTTATTTTCTCCCTCGCGAGCCTATAGTCCATCGCGAAGGAAAACAAACAAGCCTATAACACACACGGCTATACCGACTGAAATATAAACTCCGGCGACGTGGGGTTACTATAAAAAAAGAGAGACAACTAGCTACTATTATACACGTCGAGGATGACTTGAAAACCGAAAAGACGGAAGAGAGCTCGACACGAGGAGTGTGTGTCTCTCCGAAAATAAAGCGACGATAAAGTTCAGTATAGTGCGAGCTCCGGGCACTTAGCGAGGCTTCCCCTTTTGCTCTCTCGTTCGCGTATTTTTTTTCTCTTTCGCTTCGACTTGATCTTCTTATTCGCCGTATGCATATATACTTATAGAAACGGGCCGACGCCGCCTCTAATCGTCGGCTTTTCGCGCTTCGGCTTATATATATTTTTCTTTTTCTTATTTCCTATATACACCGCTACACGGGTGCAGCCCGCGTTGGAGTTTTATTTCTCTCTGGGAGGGAACTGAAATTGCGCGTGATTTTGTACATATTATGTGCTTTACGATCGCGTGAGCCGCCGTATCGTGTGTCCATGAGCGGATTTGTTTTTGATTTATTTTCCGTTGTAGGGTTTCGGCTTTCATATATGCTTCTTGCGATGCTTAGAAGAATTATAGCGGACGTGCAAGGTGTTTAGGAAATAGCGAGCTGCGTTGAATCAAGCTTGATTATATGTTTCGTAGTTTTTACCCTGGTAGAAAATTAACGAAAAAATTTCGTTAAGAGGTTAAATTTGATTGACCATTTTTACCTAATTTTAATGTAAAAAATTAAAGTCAAACTTGGCTAAGCCTGCACTATATTTCTCAAATAAAAAACTATATTTTTCTCTCTTTTCTGGCTTGAATACGTATGTATGATTTGTTGGTTTTCATAATTACGAGATATTATCTGTAATTTTTAAATTATAACAATTATTTGACGCACTTTAAGTTAATATCTTGCATGCTTTTCAACAAAGGAGTTATATATAACCGTTCATAGATTTCATTTAGCTAAAACTTGCCTAAATTGTTTAATATTACCTTATTCTTAGTTTATACTCCATTAACGTTTCTACCAGGGTAAATTTGAAATTATATACTCGGGTGGACTGTGTTCTACGTCAAAATAGCAATACGTGAAGGATAAGCTGTACCATTATTCTATGCTAATTTATATTGATTATCTATTTAAAAAAACGTTTTAGAAACGTCGAAATTACTTTACGCGATGTTGTTTTTTGCTGTTTTTACTTTTCCTATCAGAGTTATATTCAGTTACGCTGAAAGAAAACGAGCTTTAATCTGAACTAACGTAACATTGGAAATAGATATCTCGATCTGAAGTCACATATACGCAATCAAAGATGAAAATCATAAGAACCAATTTATTTATAAGCTTTGATTAAAGTATAGATCAAAGCTCGTTTTTTTCCATAAAAAATTTATAGCGTACCGATGACAAAAGAAGTGATATAATTGCTGTATAATTGCGTTTGAAAGGATTCGCGTCTTTTATGAGAAACAAATATATATATATATATATAAGCCCGAAATTAATTAATATGTTGGGAAATGATACCAATATTACGTACGATAATATCATCGATGTTCGCGTGAATTTCAAATTGACGCGCGAATGAATATTCTATCCAGTAATGGCTTAACTAATAACATACATAGCTAAGCATATGATGTATATTTACTCACCAAAAACCAATTGATTATCTGACGCCTAAACGCGGTAATAGCACAACACCCTCTTAGAAATATAAACTGTTCTCAACAAACAATGTCACTATATATATATATATATATATATATATATCACTTATATATATATATATATATATATATATATATATATATATATATATATAAGTGACTACTTAAGCATCTTATATACGAGCCATTGGACAACGCGCATTAAAAGTCCAACAGGTGAAGACTGCGGGTGGGATTATTGGCAAAGTCGTAAGCCGCTCGCGACCAGCAGCACAGTATATAATGTGTGGGGGGAGCCATGGCTGTCGTCAAAGAGTTAATCGTTCGTAATTAAATTCCCGATGCTGTCGCGCAAACCGTTGGGCAAGGTCCACCTATTTCCGAACCTTTACGGGCAAAACCACGGGAGAATTACTGCTTATACGACGCCGAGAGATTTCGCGTGGTAATGAAGTAATAAAAGTTATACGGGCTTTTGAATTATTGGATCGTTTGCGACGTGCTTTTTTGGTGATAGTCCGACGATTAGGTGTGGCGTCGATTTGGGTATAATTCGTACTCGCGCGTTTGCTCTCGTATATGAGGCTAAGGAATTTGATATCCGTATTGTATATACGATCTAGATATGCAAAAGTATGATTGTAAATATAGCGCTGTGTAAAAAAGTTTTCTTTAATCGAAAGCTTATCTAAAGCGTACATTTGCAAACCATACGGAGGCTTTATACAACCGCGCGCATTTAATATTTAATAGCTGCTTCAAAGACAACATCTGCTTTAAAGAGAATCTAATTTTAGACCAAAATAACAATGTTAGTCCTAATGAGGATCACCTGAATTCAATCCGAGCTTGCAAGCTGGTGCTTATCAGCGTTTGGTATCTAACCGATAGCTATAATTGGTTGGAATTCAGAGAAATATCTCTGCACTAAAAATAAAGTACACCTTATAAACACGTATTACTGCTTTATAATCTGAAATCGTTTGAATCTTTGTAAATAAAACCAAATATTTCAACGTTTTTCTTTAAGTATTATCATGCAGGGAACATCTCAATTATAAACTCTTAAGGAATTTAATTTCACACAATGCCTTTAAACGAGTGTCCGAAAGAACAGGGTGTTAAACTAGAGCTAATAGCTGTCTTAATAATTTTACATTTTAGTTTAGAAGTACCGTCCTTTAAACCACGCAAAAAAATTACTTAAATTACGCTTGCTATATCAGTGATCGATTGGGCCATTCGCTTTTCAATTTGCCTCCAACCAATCCATTTCTCTCATCCCCAAACCCGCAGCAGCATAGTTGTAAAATTTATCGTCGCGCATAAAATCGCTCGTCACACACCACAGAGCCTCACATTTTTTTATATCGTCTCCTAATTTCCAATAATTCCACCGGCAAGATAAAAAATCCCTAATCGACCATAAATATCGAATACCTCCGGAGAAAAAAAATCTATAACTCACCGCGCATCATCTTACGGCCATCTGCGATCCATAATAAGCGAAAATTCAGCGGCGCCGAAAATTCCTCAAATACATATCGCTCTTCGCTCCTATATCCCTTGACGTATATAATATATCGCGTTCGCGCGGAAATTCAAAGTCTCTTCTCCGTCGAGTCTCACACCCACACTCGCGCACACTCTAATACATTGCATAAATATCGGCGATCGGCGTCTCTTTCGTATATACTCTATACACCCTCTTTATAAATTCCTCCACCGCACTGTCATAATACATACGCGAAAATCGAAGAAATCCACAGCTCCTCCAGCGCAATGATTTTCGCGCGAATATAAATACAGTAAACGTTCAGCCTAAGATATACCGAGCGAGCAGTGCAGCCAGTGACTGGTACTTGCCAGATACGCGCGCGAAACGCGACTGAAGCATCGTCCGGGACTCTGCTTCTCACTTGCGGCTCTCGTCTTTTCCGGCGCGCGCCGCCGCCGGCAACCCCATGCGCGCGCGTCACTGTATGCAGCGGCTTCGCATTTCTATACGGGGTTGACGCTATTTTTTTTTCCTCATTGATTATACACGCTGGGCTATACTTAGCGTAGACGCGAGGTATCGCTGATTTTTGGATCGATTATTTCCGAACGGAAGTGTTATACGGGCTTGACTGCGCTCGTGTGCTACGCGTTGTCGTGCCTTTTTAAAGAGGATGATGCCGGCTTTTTTTAGTACGCGGGAAAGTACGATCGATTATTGTCTTCGGCAGAGCGTATAAGTGGATAGACGTTTTAGGACTGCGGTGAGAGCAGACGAGGAGCTGAGCGAAGAGTGAGAAGAAGAAAGTCGAATTGTATACGGTGCTCGTGGAGAGAAAGATAGAAATTCAGAGGCGAGATTTGTCTTTTTATTCGACTTTGTGCGCTTTGAGCCGAAGACAATAATGTTAGACTTCAAAGGTGCCGAGAGATAAGGAATGGCGCGTCGCGTTTACGACGATTCTCATGCGGCTTTGTATTTTCTTACAAGCGCGTGTGCTGTAGGGGAAGTCTATGAAGAAAAAAAAGTGTACTGTAATTGCTTATTCGGTGAGAGATGATTTCGGAGAATATTTGTGAGGTACACACCGCGTGTGGGAGTATACTTGAGTTCGAAAATGGAAAATGTTTTTCACGTATATAAAGGCAGTTTGACGCACGAGAATTTCTCGAACAAAGCGCGGAGTTTCCACGAATTGACTTTGATTAATCCTGCAGTGATGTATTAATTACAATCCATCACAAATAATGTGTCAAGTATAATAATATCTTGTATGTCTGTACTTTTCGCGTTACGAATGCTTTTGTACAAATGTTGATATAATGAAATTTTCGCCTAAATGTATAGGCTTAACAAAAGTATTATATAGTAAAATGAATGAATGATAATGTCAGCAAAGGTGTATATATATATTTTTTTTGCAGAAGGTATACATATTATTTGAGCAAGTCATAAAGACAAAAGATTTGAGCAATGAAAAGCATGTTATCAGTTTTTCCCATCTAAAAATCACCTTTGAACCTCCGCTAATTCCCAACGATTCAAATCAGAAAGCGGAGCAATTATACAACTCAGGCAACAGTGCAAAAGAGCATCACCGACCTCACGTCTATGCCGCGGATTAGAGTATGTACATATATACTAAATACACGTGTCCAAGTTGATAGGACCTTGCGCGCGCGCGCGCGGTGTGCCTTCGAAAGTATATTAGTCGCATATGCGTACGTGTGCGCATGCTGATATATATATATATATATATATATATATATATATATATATATATATCCAAGAATTATTACCGGTACACGTGCGCCGACGCAAATATGCGTGCATATACGCGTCTCCCTCTCTATATACCTGCGTTGCATACGCAATCGAGGCGGTCCTCTCTCTCTCTCTCTCTCTCTCGCGAAATTCCGCCGGAATATAATTGTCCTCGGCAAGTAGTCGTTGACGAGAAACCTGCTGCTCATACGTGCGCCGATGCAGCTGCGCGGAGAGAGATGATCGAGAGCATGTGTGCGAGGGTTATTGAATAAGGCGCGAGGAAAATGAGGTATGCGAGGCGTACTTGAGCTGATAGTGATGAAAACGAGGGATTTTCTATTGATGCGCTTGCGCGTTTTATTTTATATGAAAGTAGATTTCAAACTGGCTTCTTAAAGTACATGATCTGATGGATGCATATTAAAGTTAGAACATTGATAATAGTAGTATCGAAGCTCTGCTATATGCGTATATTTTGAAAGATATATTTGAAGCGAAAAGCTATTTTCAGGATTGGACTCTCAGGCTGAAACGTATTTTTATAATATTCGATATGAATGATATATTACGCTTTTTTCTATGGAACATTAACCATGTGCGTGTCTTTATTTTCTTACTTTACAAAAAATGTATTTTCTTAAAGAGAGTTTGAATTTGCATTGTAACTGCCGTGTTTGCATACCTTCGTTCCTCGCATAATTATATATGCATGAAAATTGAAAAATAAGTAAAAGTTTGATTTTGTACTCCAAAGTAATTAATTTTTTTTTTTTTTTTACTTTCTCGATAATAAGCATACTTCCATTAATTTTGCAAAGCACACGAAGAGTATGAAATATTTTAATTAAAATAAGTATATATCAAAATTCTTTTTGCACTTCAATCATAAATTAATTTAAAAAATTATCCGCCTTTTTAAAACGTTTATACTTCAAAAAATGATAAAAGCACCATGTTCGTTAATAATAAATTTTAAAACAAGCCATATTAATACCTTTCTGAAACCGTTGAAAGATAACAACTAATCAAAAATAATAACAACGCAAATTTGCTCCCATAACTTCGTCCCGTACAACTTCTCCGCAAAAAAAAGATAAACCAGAACAAAGAAAGAAGAAAAGATCCTTATTACAAGAAATGAAATTCTCCGTTGCATTGACCGATACCCAGCTGCTAACTCATTATGCGACACAGAGAAAGAGCGAGAGAGGAGAGAAAACTCCTGATGATGAAAGCCAGAAGCCGGTGTTCCTCATTGATATGAGGGGACGAACTAACGGCGAACGAAGTTTACCATTTCGGATGACGTGTTCCAGAGGTAGAATAAAAAAATTCACTGGCAAATCACTCGTCTACTCCATTTCCGCTTTTGCACTTGTCGAAGGACCTACACAACGATCATTAATATTCATGTGGCGTACTTTTTTTTAAATTTTAACATTGAAAAGTTATTTATTATACTAAAAATGTATAAGTATATATAAACGGTGTGGCATCAATGCCATGTAGACCATTATCTCAGTAAATTTTTAAATAAAAATTCATTTATTAAAAACGGTGTATGCATATGATGTTAATAAAATGGTTATAAAAAGCAATGATTTATTATGCGCATAAAAAGAGCAGCGAAACCAAATTTCAGAAGCATGAGTGGCTTAATGCACATGTAATGCATTTCAAATAGGAGAATATAAGTTAAGGTATAGAAATTCATACAAATGCCGTTGTAACTGTTCTTTGAACCAATGGTAACCCTCATTTTATGAAAGTTACACACATCTGCAGTGTTATTGTAAGTTCTTGTTATAACTGTAAATTTTGTTAATATTTTTACACTGAAAAACTTTTCCAACAAATATGAAATGACTATAGCTCTGCGCAGTACGAAAACACAATATGCCACACAATAAAAGTGCCGTAAACTATCGATAAAAATATAAATATTCCTAGATTTTCAAACAATATGTACTAGATTTGTATACAAGTTCAATCTTCATTCAGTATAGCATTTTTATTGGTTTTCACTTTTTACTATATCGAAGAATATATGAACTTTTATTCGAATTGGACGTGTCGGGCTTTTTACTTACTGCATAAACACAGTTGGTAAACGCCTCGCATACGAGATAAAAATCTTGACACATAGATAACATCATCATCTATAGTCATTGTTACAATTGCCAGCAGTATAGTTTAATGTCAATATATATGCCTCAATATAATAATCTTAAATTTACTCGTGACAAGCGTACTCTATAAAGGTTTTTTCATTCAATACTGCCTTATATATATAGATAACAAATAAAGTCGGTCATTAAACCCTAATACAAATGTATATCTAATATAGCCAATCAACATAATCGCTTGTAGTCGAACGTTCCAACGAGGACAATAACATTGTAATGACTCAGCGCCATATATTATATTTTTATACGTTTTTTGTACACGCACACTTGTAACCATTGTAAAAATTCAAGCAAACAATGCCAAGCATGATTTTTTTTGAGAACATAATACACAGTTGACTGTAAATATTATGGCTGAGAATAATAATTTGTTCAAGATTTTAAAAGTTAAATAAAAATTGCATTAGATCATAGTCTATGGAAATCTTTTATAGAACAAACCTGGGAGGCAGAACCTAAAAATTGTCTACTCTAGAATTTTATAAGTCATTATACAATATGTAGTATGTAAAGTAAACTTAATTGTACCATGAAATTAAAATTTTCTTGAGAATATAATAATCTGAAGTTGTAGCGGTTGGTGTATAATGTAATACTGAAGATATGGCTTCCTGTTACTAGCAGCAGATAGGATTATAGATGGCATAAGCCCAATGAGCCCTATAGAACGAAATGAGAAAAATCCTTCCTTTGAAGTTGACCGAGCAATATAAGTTCACTTTTGAGAATATGACACTACTGAATAATAAATACGAAATTGTATTATATATAATTTCAGTTATAAAATACTTTTCTACTAAGATAATACACTCAATGAGACGAACATATAGTAGATATACTTATAATTATTTATTAATACTCGATAAATTTATTTTATAGGGATGTATAAGAGAAAGGGTGCGACTATAATATATAAAGATTATTAAAAAATTGATTTAAAAAATAAAGAACATCCTTTGGTATCACCTTTGTTTTGTAAAATATCTAATACAGAGCTTTCATCATGACTTTCAAATCTTTCGTTTCAATATTCGGAAATAAAGGTTTGCCGTCCTCCGCTTTAAAATCTGCATAATCCTGAGCGTATTCCACTTTGTATCCAGCTCGCTCTGCTAAAATTTGAGATGCTGTTGCTGTGAATACTGTCGACGACACCGGGATCTCATATTTTTTACCTATATCATGCCTAACAAAAATATACTCACGCTTTTATAATGTATAAAAGATTATAATTTTATATTCAAATACAATAGTCTCAGATAGAATAAGAGAAGACACTTACCGGGCTTCAAGCATTCTCAAACCTAATTTTTTTCCACGAAATCGAGGCGCAACGCACAGTCCCAATGCAGCCAGATACTTGTCCACTCCAAATATTTTACGAGCGTCCGCTTTATGCGTCACCTCTACTACAAGATTTAAGGTCTTGATAAATTTTTCGGACTGCATTTTTTTCTACAAAAGAAATTATATATAGCGTGTTCTGTTATGTCAACTGCAACCACAATAAAAAAAAAATATTTTTGATAAAACACGCACCATTAATTGTTCTACTTTTACAGCTGTTTCATCTGATTCGACATACAACATATTGACTGCAGCTAGATCGGATATCTGACCATCAGAATCAATTGTGTAGGCAGCTTCAACGATTTCTTGCTCCTCCAATGCGTATTTCCAAAGAAGAACAAAGTCGTGAATATATTTTATATCATCCTTGGCACCTGCATGAAAACGCCAAGTTCAAAATTTCAATTGAATTCGCCATCCAGAACTGAATGGGAAAATGTAAAGTTACAAGTTAATCAAATTCTGCACTATAAATGTCGCTTCCCAGATTTTCGTCTAAATCTGTTTCCCGGGAAAATCGTGGAGCTTAGATCGTCTCAGAACTAAACTCACCATAACTCTTGCAAATCGGCTCGTCCGCAAGAAATTGTTTGATCATGAGCTGCAGCGCCTCTTCCCGCCTCTCTTCGGGCACCTCTTGAATGGACAGCCTAACGGGTCGCTTCGAGCCGTCGTCGAGTGTTTCCTCTCCGTCGACGATCCTCCAGACGTTCACTGGACCCGGGGGACGTCGCCATCCGAGTAGACGTGGCTGATCGACTTTATCGCTGCTCATCTCACCTGCTGCTATGCTATTTATGTATTGTACACGTGAAAAAGCGACGATAAATCCGGCGCAATAATTAGCTCGTTATATATACGTTTAAATCATTGGAGCATTGGACGACATGGGTAAGTGTACAATGGTTTATTCAAAGGATTATATATATAGAGAGGTATAGAAGATAACGCGAGAGTTTATGCTGGATCATGTGCAGGATTAAAACTTTTGAGATTATTGAAATATCCGATGTGTAATCACGTAATGAAGCGGAACGTTTGCACTTGCGTACGTGTACTTGTTGTTTCAAGAATTAATTTACCGGAAATGTGGAGCGTATAACGCTGCGTATTCAATAATTGATTGCAAAAAATCTGGAGCTCTTTTAATATTTACCTATTAAGCTGTCAAAAACGTAATTCTGTGACAAATTACAAACTACTTATTTTATTTGAAAAATTGTTAAAATAAGTTATTTTTGGCATCTGCTGTAAACAAGGTACACGACTCGCTATTATTATCCATGATGATAAGTAATATAACAGAGCGTGCGAAAATGTTTCATTTTCAATAAGGAAAATAGTATATTGTGCAGCTAAGAATTTTTTCTAGCGGGGGTGATGTTTTGAACACGATAATTTTCTTTTCCTTCTGCTAAGAAAAACTCGATTTTCTATATTTTTACGTTACATGCATGGAAACTGGCCTTTTTCATGCATGTAAAAAATTATTGGTATCAGTAAAAAAAGACACGGTAAGGTACTACATCTAACTTTAACTTTATGGTAACACTTACTAAACGATCATCAGATAATAAGCAACAAATTGATTAAATTAGTTGAAATAGATTGAAATAGAAGAAAGCGTATAAATATAACCAAAAATATAGTTGATGCGTATTTTACAAAGCTCTTTGTTACTGTAACCAAGTATTTTTTCCGTGTATATGTTGTAACAAGGCGAATGACGCTTGGCTATAAGCATGACATGAACCACTACTGACTATATATCCAAAACTATAACCTCCAAAGAAGTCTTATACCAACATGAACTTGCTTCTCCAAAAATAGCCCAACGGTACACCAGCACTGAGCAGTAGTTCTACTCCGCGAGATCCAAGCCGATCTTCGTCAGTAAACTAAATCAACCAGAAGAACATGCCGTACAACTTTTCCCGACAACAAAATATATCGAATAGCTGCGATAATTAAGAAGTGAAGTGGCCAGATAAACAACACGTAGGTACTGCAAGCGCGGCATGCGCTCGACTACCGGATCGCGCGCACGATTCCCGCAAGTTGTGTTATGTAATAATAGATACGCGTAGAACACAGCTGATCTATATAAGTATAGCAACGTAGGGCTTGACGAATGCGTAGGCAGCGTATAAGATAAAATATTTTATCTTATGATGGGCTGGTCGTTATATTTAGGCGCGAAGATGCGGACTTATTGTGTTTGGCGGTTACTTATTTCGAGTGGAAATACTGTGGCGTGTTTAGAGTGACTGAAAAATTTATGGAATTAGTTGCATTAACTATTTTATTTAATTCTTTGCACTGACTTTTGGAATGTAGGAGTTACATATTTTTACAGTATTTTGTATTGTATGTAAGACAAAATGGATTTAAATATAGACGACTCGTTCGGCAAGCCAGATCGGCTAGGGATCAAAACTTGTAATTAAAATACCTACTACTCATTTAGATCATATAATGTATAAAATGTTTATAAACTATTCACAAGCAATGATATTTCACAACACTTAGCGACAAAAATACGAAAATTGCACACGCTATACAATTTATTATACAGATTCGCCACGATAGTAACATCAATATCTTAGTGATAAAATAACTTGCATATTATCGACAATTACATAGAGACCTTCTTTGAAATTTTTTTAATCATTTTGTATATTATTTTCCTGTCTAGGCTTTGGTTACTTGAACAATTTTCAAAGAAATACTTTCTAAAAATAAAATTCACAAAGTTGGTCCCCTCCAACTAACAATAACTATGATATTAGCCTTAAATCAAAAATCTTATAAACAAATACTACTGAGGCGATTTTTATGCAGCTTAATCATTTTTCACCGCAGTTCCTTCGTCATTACCTTAATATCTTTTGCTTTGATACACGGAAAGAGGAGCTGTCCATCGTCATCAAAAACATTGCTGAAGCATCGGCTATGTTTGGTCTCGAATCCTGCACGCTCTGCTTGTTTTTGAGACGCAGGTCCTGTGAAAATCGTGGCAGTAGCAGTGATTCCATACTTTCGACCGATGTCGTTCCTGCAGTTTTTTAGGCATTAAATATTATTAATAATATGTACTTTCGACTTTAAAAAATCGGTGATTTAAGATTTATTTTTTACCTGGCTTCAAGTAAGCGGACACCGATCTGTTGACCACGAAAAGCTGGAGATACGCTCAACCCCAGCGCAGAAATATATTTATCTACTCCGTAAATTCCACAAACATCTACTTTTTCTGATTCATCGTGTATAAACTTGAAAAGCTTCTTTGCTTTTTCGCATTTGAAATTGATCTGAAAAAAAAACAAATGTCACTTCCTGCTGCTCCATGTACAGTGACTTGATATCGTTCTCTGATATATAAAAAAACTTCAACGATAATGTGATAAAGCTGTATATATATGTAAAACATAATCAATATGTCGAGATTATGAGTCAATGAAGTTTTCTTGTTATCATGATACGTTTGATATAATTTCTACTATGATGATAAGTTAAGAAAAGAAACAATGATTTCTTTTCTCATAAGCAATAAGTAATATAAAATGATAAGTAAATATATAATCGAAGAATTTAATGTTTCTAAATAGTTTTTAGTAAATGCTTAAATAATTACAAATGAAAATTAATATTCTGATTAAAATATAAAACGCTTTTGAATAAAATTGTATGAATTTAGACTAATATGGTCGGCGATCTTTGCATGCAATGCACAATCTGTATAAATAGATTTATTCCCTGATAGAGGATCAACAGTTCTGACCGATAGTTCTTTTGGCTTAAGCAAAAGGCTAATGAAGGTAAGAATGAAGGCTTTTGAAGTAAAACTCGTCTCGTCTCATCAGCAAAATTCCTTCAAGCTGACCCTTTCGCCGATTGGATGATCTAACATTGACTTTCCATTTTGCAGTTTTCGCAATTAATCTTCAATATATATGTTCAAATTATAAGATCTGTGTACACATACTCTTGATTATGAATTAAATTTATATAATCGTGCAAGAATTGTCTCGAACGTTTAAATACTCGTCAGAAGAAAGTTTATCGAGTTGCATAAACAATCGAATTGATCCGCCGTAGTTAAAGGGGCGCGCAATCAGCAATTTAGGAGAGTAAACGGGAATCGAATATTTAGCCAATTCATCTGCTGTTGACACAGTTGAACTTCATTATTCCCAGATTAAAAATTGCTCGTGTAAATAAGCTACGCCAAAAAGTGCAATCTAATACCAGAAAATCCACAACGATTCTTATTATCAACGTTTGAAAAAAAAACTACGATACCACGAAGTTCTCTAGAGCTTCGCTGAGCTCTTTAGTCTCGACGAACAGCACGTTAACTCCGATAAGTTCCAACAACGATCCGTCCGAATCCAATTTGAATGCACCAACGCTCAAGCCTATCTTCATCAAATACTTCCAAAGTTTTCTAAAATCTTCTACTGCGTCTTTACATTCCTTCAGCTCTATAACATAAACAAAAGTGCGATTCCTCTCTCAATTTTCTTGACAAACAAGAAATAACAATATGCGACCAGGTAGTTATAATACTATATAGATTAAAGCATCATCGTTAAGTGCATCATACAAAAACTCACTCAAGCTTGCGCACGTAGCCTCATCGGCGACAAAGAAGTCCAGCATGTGCTCGACGACTTCGTCATATCTGTCCTCGGGAACATCTTGAATGGAAAATCGAACACGTCTGGTCGTGCCCCCGGCCAGTCGCTCTTCGGCCTCGAGTTGCCGCCAAACGTTGAGTGGTCCGGCAGGTCGTTTCCAATCGGCGGCCACGCGACTCCCGTTGCTTTTATCGCTCATCCTCTCACTCTATCCTTTTTTTCCTCCCTCGTAAAACGTCAGGGATAGTTAGTCGTGATCCAGGCCGATGGCGCGAGTGTGTCTGCGTTCGAGCCTTTATACGTCTGGCCTGTAACGACAGATGTAAATTTTGGCGTGATGGCGTTGATACGTCGATGCGGGAGAAGGTGTTAGCGGATTTTCGTGTTTATTGGCTCGCTTACAGACTTTCGAGATTGTATGCTGTGATTGTTTACAAGAATAAAAGTTTCAAAAGCTCGAAAAAAGAATTTCGGGATAATGTAATGCGATTATAAAAATTCCGTGTACATCTCCGCAAAAAAACACGTTTACGGGCAAAACTTTCGACAAAGGCAAAACGAAAAATTTCGTTTGAAGTTATTACACGAACATTATCTCTGGCCTGCGTTACTGTTTGAGACTATGCATACACATATGTATATGCGCGAATCTTTGTTCACCGATTTATGAGGATATCTCAAAAAGAAAGACGTCGCGCCGTAATTCCAGACATTGGGTTGGAACTTTATGACTTCACGACTTTAGCAGGGCAGATGATTTACGAGTGCGCGACACTCGTCTATCGTTGGAATACTTTATGCATGCATGAGCGCAAGCTACAAATTTTTAATCCCTTCGCTTTATTTGAATACTTTGAAATCCATCCCTTTATATGGGGTGATTCTTTTTATTTATTGCGGTACGTTTAACTCATAATTATCAAATATGATATTGATACCAGTGTAAGATGACTATGATATAAATGGGAAAATCCATAAAAAATATTTAGTTAGCAGACAGATTAAAAAAAATTGTGATCCTGCGAATTTGGTCCCGACACATCTTTTCGTGGGCCATTCAAACTATTCGAAAAGTAGCCATTGTTTAACGGCATATACTCAATTTCTAAGGCCGTAGACGAAAAATGTTATGCGATTGACTTATGGTGCGTCTAAGTCCGGAAGTCTAAACTTCTAAGTTTAGAAGTTATCAAATTTGAGTGTAATAAAGTAAGATACCGTGAGCATGCTGTATAAGAAAAGTGGACGAAATGAAAAATAGGTATACATTGTACAAAAAAACAAGACTTTTGTTAACTAAAATGATGTAATTTAAATTATATTCAATTTCAATTAAAATGTATTAATATTTTCTAATTCACATAAAAATACAGTATATAATTCTTTATAGACTGTACAAAAAGCTCGAAATAAAGTTGTGTATATATGCAAAGAATACTAGACACATATGCCATTACAATTAAAAAATGATAAAATTTTTGGAGAATAATCTATGTTAGAATTAGCAAGAGATTCCTCGTTTGGAACAAATTAAAAATTAAAAGGTGGCACTCATAAATTGGTCAAGGTCGGTACCTCTCCAAAACAATTTTATTGCTCTTAAACAGTTTACTAATAATTAAATATTAGTACTTCTTCACTTATAAAGCTATAAATTTGATACTACGATCTCATAAAAATTTAGTGCGGATACTATCTGTTCTCTGAACTAAAGTTAACGATTTCTCGCTACGTTACGCATTACTATTATTTTAATGTGTACATTTTTTGTGATTTTTAATTTATACTAAGGACTTGAGTATAACCATAATTGCATATTCATCATTAAAATCTGTTAGAAGACACCTAGATTTTCGATAACAAATCAAATTCATTTAATCAGTAGTAGTACTATTTAAAAATAATCACGTGGAAAATTTTTAAAAGTTTAATTGTATACAATGTCTGCACATAAACCAAACGAACTGACTTTATATAGTATGTACAAATTGTTTTTGCATGAAACCAATGAATCTAAAGTATTGATTACAAACTAAAAAAATTATATAGAGGAAAAGTGATCATCGCTGATATTAATAATTGAATAGTATAAATAAATAAAGACGTGTGAATGTTCTCTACTTTTATAGTGCAGTATTTCTATTTTTAAGAAACAACAAATAGTTCTGTTGCCGTGAACTTGTGCCATTTAACATTGTATAATGATTAAAGAACGATGACAACGCTTCTGACTTAAAACAATTAGTATGTACATTATAATTTCGCGCAGATTGCTTACAAACCAAAATGTTTCATAATTATTTTTCATAATATGACAACACACTTCAATGATTTTGTCAGATCCTTTTCCATTATGCTCATGTATAAAAAATGTCGTCAACAATTAATTTCTTTACCATAGTCACAATCCTTTATTTGAAACTATTACAAATATAAAATTAGATTTCGGGTCAGTTATTTTCGGAGACAAACTGCGTAACATCTATACGTATCCTTTGAAAATATTCATTTATAATTTTCCTCCGTTTCTATGATATAATGAAGAGAATGAAACAGGATTTGTCACGCAAGTTGAAGGTCTCCACTATCACTTGGCGCGCAGTATTTTAAGCTCATTAATTTCGAGCTGAAGCACACTTTGAAGGTAAAAACAAATGCAACAATCAAGAAAATTTTTAATATAACAAATGAAGGGTTTATATCTGATGATATAAATATATTTCCAGTATAAAACTATAGGATTGGACAATTTATAACCGGTGATCACTGTCAACTACTCTGACCTCCGTTTTCATACCGTCGTTAGTTGTAATATACATGGCGATATAAGTTTCTACAACGAATTTTATTTTTGTTTTTCAGAACTTTACTTTTGAAAATGCTCTGTTTAAAAGACTGCGTATAATGATTCAATAAGTGATCGCATAAAGAAATCAGTCTTAATGAAGCTGTTGCGGAAACCAATGAACAGAATATTTATCACAGGTATTTCTATGTGGATTTCCTTGTATTATTAAGACCCAAATAATATACAAAGAAAACCTTTTTTTATACATTGGGTCAAAAACTTTCAAGCGTCATGAATATCACATCTCATCCACACATGCAAAGAAAAAAATCAAAAGCGAGAGACGATGATAAAAACATCATGTTTCAAATATTTGTAAAAACATGAAAATTTGCGTATGCATAACCTTCAGTCAGAAAAGAGTTTTATATCCATCAATATCAGAAGGCTAGCAAAATTTGAAAAATGAAAATGACAGAGCAGGTAATGTATAAATAACGTGTATTTAATTTCGTCGAACGTGGGAATCCGAATATATTAGAAAATTTATATGTATAATTCAAAAACTTTATGAACGAGATTAGTGAGTATGTAAAACGTCCGTCATATATATTATAAGAATGAAAAATGTGATCTTAGAAAACTTTTTTCCGTTTAATATTATTATGATTATTGACTACCACGCGTGCTCAAACATCATACTTACTTTAAAAAATCCATTTTCGCCCCTAATCATACAATGTACTGTAATGCACAAAAGTGCTTCGTCATTTATTTTCCTTATCACACTAAATTAAAAATGTGAAACTTATTTCCGAACGAAATCAAAATATATAATATGTTAATATTCTATAATTTATTTCATCCGATTTTAGTAGAAAAATATACAATAACTCCAATTCGTAATAGAATCACGTCAAGTCACTAGTCGATGATTTGTAATAGATAAACCTCACCATCGATTCGATTGCTCGATAAGCCGAATAAATTGCGTCACTAGACAAAATTCTCACGATCACCTCGTAACAATCATTTATGCATCTAAGCGAAAATCGACTGCGTGCTTATACCGCATGTTCTACGGCTTATTCACAAAGTGCTCTTTACCTCGACAATTTACATAGTGAACTCAAGAGGACTTGATACCCAGGGAGTTGAAATTGGATCATCCGCTGTATCGTGATGCGCTTGATGAGTAAAATCTCTATTGTACCTGCAGGAGTTAGATGCTTTTGCGTGCTTTTATATTCATTATTAGCTCTAAATTTTTAGCTATTGAAAGTTAATTAGGAAATAAAATTATTCTTTTCCCTATAATTAAACTTTCTACCAAGTTTATCGACGAAATTAAATTACGAAATATTACTAGATTATAATGGCATGAATATTTATTTAGCTTCAATAATAACTCAATCGATATTTTGAAAAACCGTTCAGGAAGTAACAAGTTTAAGGCAAATCATCGGCAAACACAAGTCGAATCTCATAACACATCATAACAAAACGATTAGATTCTTTATCGATAAGAACGACGTGATCTAATTTTTCTTCCGCAAGAATCTATGTAATCTGTCGAAAAACACGTTCAGTCGCATACAATTCCAAAACTCGACACTTCCAGTTGCACAAAATACGGATCAAAACTTTATTTTTACGTACTCACGTTAATCCGGTCGGGCAGCAAGTGCTGAAAAAGCTGTACACTATATGGATCTTCACGTGAATCTGACAATGCAGAGCCGATATACATGACCGTTATGTTGACACGTTATCTTTTTCATTCCCCTTCCCTTGTTATGCTGTACACGTGAGCGTCAGCGTGAGAGAGAGAGAGAGAGAGAGAGAGGCGGACTGCTCTTCGAAGAATGAAGATACTTCCTCTCGGCTCTCGCAGCATCCAGGATGAGACTTCGCGCGATGAACAATTTTTTGTGGTTAATTCTTTTCTGTTTAGCAGATTTTATAAGGAACAATTTTTACGCATCACAGGTACAATCTTTGCATTTTTCATGTTACGTTACTACAAAACGATATAATTAATATCAATTTTTTTTTTCATAATTAAATTATCAAAATCTTCATCTAACATTTTCAGATTTAAATTGTTACATTCCATGGGAATCATCCCTTGATTTCATTTCCCCTTCACGAAATATTAATCTGATCTCGATAACGCAGCAATGTACTCATTCATGTGCAGAAATATTTTCTTCGCATAATACCTATACGTTCCAGATCTTAATACCATACAGTGACCCAGGAAAGTAGAATCTCCAACGCTCTCCTATTGAATAAAAATAGAAATGTACAAAGATTCAAAAATCACATTACGAGATGATCCGGTGCAGGCGGATCAGCGTATTATTCGGATGCATATAAAATGCGAGCGATATGTACGCATGGAAAGAAACTCTCAGCAGGGTATAATATACGATCGTGACGTCAATGAGTGTTTATTGTTTTTTTTACGCCTCGCGTAATTATAAGGGCAAAGCGGTGAACTATAATGACGGAGGAATCTGAAGCTTCTCGGTCGAGGGCATATTATGAATTACGACTTTTTGAAGTGGCTGAATTGGCCATTGTTAAATGGATGTTGCACGCTAATGATAATACATCTCTAATTATGAAATATAGCACTCAGTTGATGATTATAATTTTAAAGAGGATCGTCAGTATCTCGAATTAAAATTTAAACGAATATTTCTTGAAGAAAGAATTTTTATATGAGTGTGCCTTGTGTTTTTTTTCTGCAAGTTCCGAGACTATACTAATAATAACTAGTGGAATTGCTATAATTAACTTTCAACAGAAAGAATCCTATTTTATGTGTATTTCAGAGAAAAATTAATTAAGTATATATACGGAATTACATTTATAACTTTTGTTTGAAGATTTTAATTAATTAATCAATAAAGATACTTTTGAATCAGAAGTAAAAGGGATGAAGAATTATTGCAAACGTATATAACAAGTTGAAATTGAAGCAACTATTATATGTCGAGATTACTACCTAACTAATGTTGAAAAAGTGTGTAAATAATATATAAGTTCAGTTACGACGATCATGCAAAACTTATAGAGTTGACATATCTAGAAGTTTAACTGAAGAGTATATATTAGCTTCAAGATACTCTATAGAACTTATAGTCTCATTATAGGAGACACTGTTTCCGCGGATCCGGTAAGTTTTGCCTTGAAGTTTTAGAAAACCAGCGGCATAGTAACAAGTGCTTCTTACAAAGCGCAGATGTATAATTTTCGAATCATACAATTCTCACTTTTTTCCAGTACACTATACACGCTTAACAAGTGAGTATAAAATTATCGCCCAATAGCTAATATACTCGCTTATACTTTCCGAGAAATGAAATAAAGTTTATAATTGTTGAGACACATGTATTCCTACATATATGACTATACAGCATATTTCACTCGAAGGAACGAAAATTGCATTTCATTCTTACGTATAAAAAATGAAATTTTTTGTACAAAAACATTGCCTAAAAGAAACTATATAAAGATTTTAATAAAGTAATATTATT
Source organism: Muscidifurax raptorellus (assembly GCA_020010945.3). NCBI lineage: Eukaryota > Metazoa > Arthropoda > Insecta > Hymenoptera > Pteromalidae > Muscidifurax > Muscidifurax raptorellus. The sequence goes on along the minus strand of CM052077.1, from coordinate 36,365,660 downwards.
CATCGATGCCTGAGAACAATAATATTTATTAGTAATCTCTTCCGTATATGCATCGCGCGTTGTTTATTTAAACTTTGATCTGTCGACATATATTTGTACATTATAAAAACCGCGCTCTAAAAAAAATCAACATTTCTGTGTAATATAATTACCGTTAATTAATTCCTGTGCAAATACATTACAAAACTCATTTACTGCATAGATTAATCGTATAATCGATCAAATAAAAAATAATACTTATTGACCTACCTGAATTCACAATCAACACAAAGAGCGCGCGCGCACACAGTCGATCAAGCCATACCCGTACCCGTTCGCAAACTTCCGCAAATCCGACTAAGCGCTAATACACTTAGCAGAAGCAGCTCTCACTCGACTTGCTATTGACACGCGCGCACTTCCCCACACGTCGACACCGATGCACAAGCGCTCGAGTGTCCGCAGCGGAATCGCAGCAGATCAAAAGTGTGTATATATATATATTAGAGCCGGTCTTCCGTACTGGGAAGCTATTCACTCCGCGTGGATAAGTCCCTCCGCTAGTGCATTACGAGCGTCTTCTGTATATGCATCTACGAGTATTATATATATATATATATAATACTCGTAGATGCATATATAGACGTCGGACGTCGCGATTATGTTGAGCGCATTACGTAAGTATAATGTCAGCGCTCTGCACCGGATGATTGGGGTGTATTACTCGTATATAGTTAACTCATATATATAGGAATTAACCGCACGCTATATAGGTAGTAGTGGGACGTAAGTTGAGTAAAGTGTTTGAATAGACGGAGAGCTTTTCCGTCTTTGAGGGCAAGTTCAAGTCTGCTGAATATTTCTCGTGTTGACTCTTATAATTATAACTATGTTTGCTTGAATTGTATTGGTGCAAATCTTTTAGTTTACTTTTCCGACTATTATAATATAGTCACACACGGGGTAGATGTATAATTATTACTATACATATAAATATACGACTTTTATGAATTGAAAAGTATATGATCATTCCTTGCTATATCATACTCGCTGTAGAGATGGGACGAATCCTTGCAGATATCTTAGAAATGTGACGAAAGCAGTCTTCAAAAAATGTTGAATAAGAATGGTCTCACCGGTTGGAGGCTCTGGTATCTCCTTGTTATTACTATAAATTATTAACATAAGCTGAGAATAAACCCATGTATGTAATATAATAAATATCTATTTAAAATAAATAATCTTTTATATACATCAATTTGAAATATAAACTGTGGAAGTGATATAATCTCGATAACTGATTCTTAAGCTAGACTGCTGAAGTTTTTAACAAAAGCATAAATATGGCTATATTATAATTATTTATAAAATAAGCGCGGTTTATACATTATACATCATTAGACAATGTGTTAGAGCTCTAAAAATTATCAACTTATATTTATAAAAATACAATCAAATGTTCGGACCTTAAAAATACTTTTACAACTATTATTTTGACATTTTTTGTTCACAGACATATTATTTTGCTAACAAGACAAATTTTGGCGATATTCTCGGATCAGACCAGTCTTTTCATCATTATCTTCGCGCACTTGGCTTTAATGTTGGGAAATTCGGGATTGCCTTTATCGTCGACAGCATCCGCGTAATCCATCGAACAAGCCTCCTCGAATCCTGAACGTTTTGCCTGTATTTGCGAAGCTTCCGCTGTAAACATTGTGGACGTCGCTGTAAATCCGTATTTCTTAGCCATGTCGTATCTAGGAGATAATGTTTAATCTTCGTTAATATTTTATATTAATATGTAAATAATGTATCTAAAATGTATTCAATTTCAATAAAATAAATAATAAATATGCGTGTGTATTTGTATAGGGGGGAACGTAGATATTTACTTTGTAAATTATAATAATATATATGCGTTTAAACATTTTTATGGAGTCAATAAAAAAAATAAGCATCTAAAATAGCCATTGGTGACTATTCAGTACGGACAGATCCAGTTTTGGAATTTTAATTTTTATCAATTCAATACACTGTTACATTAAAATATTTATAGGTAAACACACTGGGCAACTCCCCCTATATACTATATAATATTGTTACCTTGCATCCAGTATATAACGTCCAAGTTTTTGTCCTCGATATACAGGTAACACACTGAGACTTATCGAACTAATGTATGTATCAACGTTGTATGCCTTAGTAACATCAGCTTTCTTTGCAAGTTTTTCAAAAAAGTTCCAAATTTTCATGAATTTTTGCGACTTAAACCCTTTCTAAAAATGGATTAACTTCCTTAATATACATGCAGAGTATCAAAATTTGAATACAAATAAAGTATTCAATAAAATTGGAATCAAGCAAGACAAAAATACGAACGACCACTTTTAACACACAAGCGAACATTTAAAGTTATATATAGAAAGAAATTTAATCTCTTACCTTATACTCGGCAAAATCTTTTCCTGTCTGTTCATTGACAATAAAAAGTGAGTTAGCTCCAACCAATTCTTCAATTTTTCCATCAGAATTAAGTTTATAACAAGCTATAACAACTCCCTGATTCAAACCATATTTCCAAATAGTTTTAAAACCTTCGACTCCTTCTGGATCATCTTTGATATCTACAAAAAATGAAAAGTAAGAATAGCCATATATTTGAATTTTCAAATTTCAAATAAAAAACTCGTTATTTGAGATACTTGTAAAGTTTTTCGTATATACGTACTCAATGATTTGCTGAGCGGTTCTTCTGCTAAGAAATACGTAGTCATAAGATCCAAAAATTCTTTTCGTCTATACTCATCATCGGGTACATCTTGAATGGAAAATTTGACAGACTTTTTTGTTCCATCTTTCAAAGTTTCATATCCATCGACGACTTTCCAGACGTTTAAAGGCCCTGTCGGACGTTGCCAGCGAGCCATTTATCTTCTAGCTATATAACTGATACTGTTTACCCGACGTTGATAAAAATTAGAGCAAACAACGTATATACAAGATAATATTTGGTTGAATACGCGTATTTAATAGTATTTTTTGACATAAGTATTAGATAAGGACAAAAAACCCAGCTAACAGCTACTATCGGAATAAGGTAATGATTAACCGCAAGGTTACGTGGTTTCGGGATAGCAAAAAAATGCATTCCTTTATTGCCATTGAAAATAATACTGGATAAAAATTTTTCCTTTCTCTAATAGGAGGTTTTGCAATAGTAAAATTTTCAGTTTGCCAAAACTTTTGGAAAAGGTGTTTTAGAAGTTTAAATTTTTGTTCGTAAAACCATCATATTTCAAAAGGTAAATGATAGAATGATTTGAAAATATTCATAGCTATGCAGAATAATAATACCTGCAAGCTGTTAAAATTTCAGTTTGAAAATAAAAAAAATAAATCAGTGTTCTATGTACAACGTTTACAGGAGTAACAAAGGCTTAAAATCAATTAAAATTTTGGGACAATAAAAAAAGTTTTAATTTAGTACATGATGGCTTATGAGCTAAAACGTCATTTTCTATAGATATATAGTACTTATTATACAACTTAAGGTTAATGAGTGAAAGATTTTTTTTTACATTTACTTTACCCATTAGTAACCATTAATACATTTTTTCTCCGTATAAAGAATTGATTATCAAACGAAAAAAGAACTAAAATGTAACTTTTAATATCATAAGCGACTTAAAGTTGCACTTAACACTCATTGAATTGTAATGTTATATAATACTTACTTTAAATACTTCAATCAAAATATATGAACTGTAGTAATGTTAGCCTAGTACGAATTTCAAGCATTTTAGGACCTCGTTAACTTTATAATTTTATGAAAGGATTTTTAACTACTCGTAACTATTCAACAAATCAATTAAAGCATTAATCATTGGGAATTTTTAGTTTTTAGCATAACTGCTGTGCTTTGATTGAAGTAAATATTTATTAATTCTAGAATATTGTTTTTTTAATTGAATCACATTCGCTGGCAAAAATGTTTAAAAAAGGATGTTTTGTTTAAGCCTAAATTACTAATATATTTGTGAAGTTCGCTAAAAATAACCTGTATGCGAATCAAATTAATAAACTTTTATTAATTAAACATTATACATTGACGGCAAGTATTATGTTCTAGTGTAATTTGCATATCACCGAGATAAAACTCCAAAGACTGCTTTTTAAGTCACTTATTCGTGAACGTACACACGATCAAATATACTAGAAAATATTATTTATCCACAATGAATCAATTTAAATAAATAATATTATAAAAAAACACTATGACAGAATTAAAAAGTATTGATATACACATGCCTTAATAATTTAGTGTACAACCCCGGTAGAAACTTCAGCATATTTCTCGACAAAATTATATTAAATGAAATATTCTTAAAGTGTGTGTTTTGCGCACTATCGAATCGCGTCCGTGTGCTCATGTATGTGCGTCCGCGCTTTTACCCCACCAGCGTTCTGTTTATATCTGCTGTACAAATTAAGTACGTTTATGTATCTATGTATACGAGAAGGGCGGTGCCCGTGCTTAACCGCTTAACTGGTAAACTGAGACCGTTGCGAATTGTCGCCGAGAGCAGAGTGTCTTTGCGCTGAGGTGGCTGCTAATTTGTATATCAGGAGGAAGTGAAGGTGGAGAAAATAAATAAATTATCGGAGTAAGCCCAATTAGTTGTCTGTGTTTTATTATTGCTATCCGCAGCCTGATTGTTCGTTAAAAGGTTATGGGCCCAGGCTCGCGACGAAGATAAAGAAGACTTGAAGCTACACGGAAACTCGATTATTAATAAGCAACTATTGGAAGAAAAAAAGGAACAAAATGTCTCACGAATACTCCAACTACCACTTTACCAAATTTGACGGCACGAATTACCAAATCTGGAAATTTCAGATGCGCGCAGTGCTCACGGCGAACGGTGTTTTTGACATTGTGCTCGGAACCACGAAGAGAGTGCAAAACGGTGAAGCTGGCTATTCGAAAGAAAATGAAATCAAATGGCTCAAGGACAATGCGAAAGCAATGTGCATACTCTCTTCGGCAATGGAGGTAAATCAATTGGAATCATGCATTACATGCGAAACTGCCCACGAGATGTGGACGAAAATGACCTTGATTCACGAGCACAAATCGGCCACGAACAGATCTGCATTGCTGCAAAAATTTTATACATGTAAGATGGACACTAGCGAACCAGCTATCGTATTCGTGACAAAAATACAAAATATGGCAAGAACGTTGGAGGACCTAGGCGAAAAAATTTCGGAGGCTGGCGTGATCGCGAAGATTCTCGGTAGTCTGCCATCCAAGTACAGCGGCCTGATCACAGCCTGGGACAGCGTTGATCCTGACAAACAGAACATCGACAATCTCCAAGAGCGATTAATTAAAGAAGAAAGACGACTCAGCGAATCTGAGGAAAGCGAGACGAGCGCGTTATTGGCTTCAAATCCGCGATATCATGTAAATAAGGAAAATAAAGGTACCAATCACAACAACACAAACATGAGAAGCGAGAGTAATCGAGACTCGTCGAGAATAACATGCCACTTCTGCAAGAAGCCGGGCCATGTTATGAGATATTGTCGTCGTCGCAGAAGCTTTAAAGGTAAACAAACTTACACTAAGCCAGACAGATCGGACTATACAGGCGCTTTTATTACGTTCACCGACAATAAACCCTCGCATGGAAGAGATATCGCAACACACGAACAAATAAAAAACGTTATGAAGCTGGACTCGTCGGAAATTTGGATTGCCGATAGCGGCGCATCACGACACGTCACGTATAGGCGCGATTGGTTCTCGTCTTTTAGCTCCGAGCATGGTGCCACGATTGTACTCGGGAACAATAAGGTATGCGACGTAAAGGGATCCGGAGCAATACCGATCGAGAGATTTTTAAACGGAGAATGGCATCATGGATTGTTAGAGAACGTCTTATATGTACCGGAGTTAAAGAAAAATCTATTTTCCATCGGCGTCTGCACAGGTCACGGATACAATGTATCTTTCCGCGAAAATACAGTTGAAGTTTTTAAGGACGGCTCCGTTGCAGCTCAAGGAATAAAACAAGCAAACCAAATCTATCGGATGTATTTTAGACCTTTAGTTCAATATGAGGCTCACCTGTCCACGAGCATCCAGAAATGGCACGAGCGAGCCGGTCATGTGAATCGAAGAACTCTCCAAGATATGGCAAAGAAGGGCGTCATCAAAGGAGTAGATTTAAGTGACGCGGAGGATTTCGTGTGCGAAGCTTGCCAGCTTGGCAAAGCTCACGCACTTCCCTTCAAGAAGGACGGCGAACATAGACAATGGAAGGTAGGAGAGTATATACACAGTGACGTGTGTGGCCCGATGTCGACAAACTCGATAAACGGCGCAAAATACTTTGTGTTATTTAAGGATGATGCGTCCGGTTACAGGCTCGTATATTTTATCAAACACAAGGCCGACGTTTTTGATAAATTTAAAGAAGTTGAAGCTCTTATTTATAATAAATTTAATTCACGAATAAAGGTTTTGCACACAGACAATGGCCGAGAATACTGCAACGGTAAAATGAAGAAATTCCTCTCACAGAAGGGCATTAGACTGGAGACGACAGCGCCATATACGCCCCAACAGAACGGAAAAGTTGAGAGAGAAAATAGGACCGTAGTCGAGAGTGCCAGAACAATGATGCTGCATCGCCAGGTGCCAAAATATCTGTGGGCTGAGGCTGTGAATACCGCCGTGTACGTCCTCAATATGACATCGACTAGCAAGCAATCGAACACAACGCCATACGAGTGCTGGACAGGCAGGAAGCCGGACTATTCACACCTCAGAGTTTTTGGAGTGCCGGCCTACGCCCATGTGCCGAAGATGTTCCGAGACAAACTTGATGCAAAGGCAAAGAAAACCATCTTTGTAGGATACCAGGACGAATCAAGGAACTACAGATTATGTGACTACAAAACAAGGAAAGTAACAGTTTCTAGAAATGTAACGTTTGTCGAAGAGGAGATGTGCTGTAACACCAACCGCGAATCTGCAAAAGTAGCTCTGTCACTGCCTTCATGCGATGGACCAGAGATCGTTGAAAATCCCGTTGAAAATGTCTCTCAGGGGATTTCCAACGATTCTGAGGAGAGGGCTGATAAATCCACTGTTGACGTGCACCAAGAAGCATCAACAAGTGTAGAGAAACCGGTCAGCAGCAAGAATACTCGGAAAACCGATGCAGTGGATACACCGAATTTCTCTTCATGTCGCCAACTCAGGGTAAGAGAAAACGTCAAGAAGCCTAATCGGTATGAAGGATATGTCACAGAGTTCGAGCCAAGAAGCTACCGGGAGGCTGTGCGATCGCCGGATGCCACGAAGTGGGCTCAGGCCATCCAAGAGGAGCTTCGTGCCCACGAAAAAAATAATACATGGACTTTGGTAGCTAAGCCTGAAGGACGGAAAATCATAGACTCGAAGTGGGTTTTTAAATTTCAGGAGGCGAGAGCCGGCAAGGGAAGTCGATATAAAGCACGGTTATGTGCGAGAGGATTTAGGCAAGAATATGGAATCGACTTTAATGAAACGTTCTCTCCGGTCATTCGATACGACGCACTTCGGGTCATGCTCGCATTGGCGGCGCATCAGGACTTTGAGATTGCCCAGTTTGACGTCACAACGGCTTTTCTACATGGCGAGTTGGAAGAGGAAGTTTATATGCAAATTCCTGAAGGGCTGCAGATCAACAACAACAATGATAAACAAGAATATGTTTGTAAGTTAAACAAATCCATCTACGGATTAAAGCAAGCAAGTAGGTGTTGGAACGAAACGTTCAAAAGCGTCTTGTTCAGTTTAGATTTTAAATGCAGTAATGTAGATAGTTCGATTTTTATAGCGACGAAAAGGAATGTAAAAATATATTTGTTATTATTTGTAGATGACGGGTTAATTTTGACTAAAGATACAAAAATATTGAATGAGACTTTGGATTCCTTAAGAGGAAAATTCGAAATCACTATTGGCAATGTTGATAATTTTGTCGGGCTGAAAATTGTACGCGATAGGAAAAACAAGACAATGTTTCTGCACCAGGCGGATTATACTATGAAAGTTTTAGAAGGGTTCAATATGTCAGATGCAAAATCTGTAAGCACTCCGATGGAGAAACAAACTAATTTGCTAGAACGGCAGAAGCATTGTCAAGAAAGCGAAAAATTGCCGTATAGAGAGCTTGTCGGCTCCTTGATGTTCCTCACTGTTGTATCGCGTCCCGACATAGCTTTCGCCACGAATATACTTAGTCGCTCCTTAAATAATTTTGACAAAACCCATTGGGAGATAGCCAAACGGGTGCTCAGATACCTGAAGGGTACATTGTATCTTGGAATCCGGTATACTTGTAACAAGAGCGAGCCACTCCTTGTTGGCTATTGCGATTCGGATTTTGCAGGCGATCAAGCAACGCGAAGATCTACATCCGGGTATGTTTTTAAAATGTGTCAAGGTCCAATAACCTGGAATGTGGGTCGTCAAAAAGACGTGGCACTTAGTACGACTGAGGCCGAGTACGTGTCCGCAAGTTTAGCGACGAGAGAAGCGATTTGGCTGCGAAGTCTGTTGAGGGACATCGGGTTTCCCTGTGCCGGTGCAACAATTATAAACGTTGATAATCAAAGTGCAATAAAGTTAGTTAGAAATCCGATTATGCACAAACGCACCAAACACATTGATATCCGGTGTCACTTCATAAGAGAGAAATACGAGAGAGGAGAAATCGACGTTGTGTATGTACCAACGGGAGACCAGCTCGCGGATATATTGACAAAATCACTAACGAGAGATTGTCACGTGAGAATGTGCGAGGGGATCGGACTAGTGCATCTTGGTGCATAGAGTGCGTTTTTGTTTTATTTCGATAGAGTGCGAAAAAGGGGAGAGTCTTAAAGTGTGTGTTTTGCGCACTATCGAATCGCGTCCGTGTGCTCATGTATGTGCGTCCGCGCTTTTACCCCACCAGCGTTCTGTTTATATCTGCTGTACAAATTAAGTACGTTTATGTATCTATGTATACGAGAAGGGCGGTGCCCGTGCTTAACCGCTTAACTGGTAAACTGAGACCGTTGCGAATTGTCGCCGAGAGCAGAGTGTCTTTGCGCTGAGGTGGCTGCTAATTTGTATATCAGGAGGAAGTGAAGGTGGAGAAAATAAATAAATTATCGGAGTAAGCCCAATTAGTTGTCTGTGTTTTATTATTGCTATCCGCAGCCTGATTGTTCGTTAAAAAATATAATAAAATTGTTTTATAGATTTTCCAGAATTTCTAAATATGTGTCATTTTAACATGCATGACCAGAAATTTTGCGCAGAATCTGCTCAAATTTCTATGAAAAAATGTATCATAAATACTAAGATCTGCACAATTTTATGCCACTAAACAAATTAACACCATATTTTAGACATTTAAATAACTTACCTTTTAATATTATGGAATCAGATCCTCTCTCTTTTCTTATTGCGAATATACTAGAAAGTAAATTACAAAAATTTGATATCGCAATTCGTATTTATATCCTGATAACGCGTACAAACACAATACCTGGTGGGGGACTTCAATACTTTTTGTAGTTGTACGCATATAGGGTATATAGATAGTAATATGGATATTCAGCACTTTACTTTTTCATATGTATACTAATATTGAATAACAATTATTCAAATTGTAATTATATAAATATTTATATTATTATTGATTTCAACATTTTTACATCTGAGATTATTATGAAAAATAATATGTTTATTTATTATAAAAGGATGTCCGAAAATTATCGATATAACTTGAACAGGTCGTCAAAAAAAGTTTCGTCTACCTCGGTAGAAAAATTCTTCTATAGGAAAATACTTTTTTTAAGGTGCTTTAATCTCTTCTATTTAAACGTAAAAGTACACAGCTCTGTTTTATCATTAGTCATTTGAATACTGATATATTTACTTGAATAAATTAAAGTTTGTGCTGTTTCTTCAATTTTTACTTACAAATTTAAATAGTATTAAACGTACAATATTTAGTTATCTTAGAATAAAACGATGAATTTATATTAACTTTTGAGGTATTTTTATAATTTTCAGTTTCAATACTTCATAGCACTTGCTTATACAAGAATCGGCATTGGTATTCAAATAGTGTAGTGTACGGAGATTGCTACGTTTGGATGCAGTGAGAGAATGTACAAAACTGACATATGCTAGTATGGACACTCACAGAAATCTTGCTGACTGTGATAAAATTACGATTGCATAAGGCATAATTTTTGTGGAAGGTTATTGGTGTTTGTCTACTATGATTTGAAAAAGCAACAATTTTAGATGTCAGCATTTTAATATCTTCAACTCAAAATCTTGTATTAATTTTTAGCAATCTCGGTTTCCAGAAATATTTTGGTTTTGAGAATATAAATGTCACTCGAAAATTAGGATTAGATTGTTTGTAATAAGTGTAAAAATCTGTGATTATCTATATAAGGCGTATTTTTCATACCAAATTAAGGAAAAAATAATATAGTGTATTGTTATTGACAATTACAGTAGTAAATCTAAATTACAATAATCAAGGGAGAACTGCGAAAATTAACGACTCCTTTTGGGAGTTTAAATAGATTAGCGCGCTCAGAAGGTTAATAAAGATGGCGGCCACAAAGTTACTTACTACTGAAATACATGTCAGGATTCCCATGGAGCTTTGCTAAAAAAATGGAGTCACAATCCATATAACATAGCAAACTCATTTTTTGGAAGATTTCTTGTATGCAAAAGGAAAATCTATTTTGTCCTTAACATTAGTCAACCCCAGTGCTTCATTAGTTAGACTTACATACAATTCATGATAATTATTATTTAAATATTGCTTTAAAATGCTAAGCTCTCGCGTCTACCAAAGTAAACCAATAACTTTGTTGACACCATGTTATTTAGTTCCCGAAGCTGCCACTAGTGTTACATATGACAACTTCAAACACCCAACAATATATAACAACAAATTTGAAGGAAAAACGTCAAAGTTAAATTGCAAGTTTATCAAAAGTAAGTAAAAAAAATAATTAAAATGTGGAGTTTAGTTGCGCTTATACGCACGAGCTTGAGTTCATAACTGGATCACTTGAAAGAATCTAACTAGTAACGCTTCGAGTTCTTCGTGTGAGGCACAACTGCTGACGCTTTTTAAAAAGTATATTTTATTTTAAGGCAAGGATTATTTTCAAATAACTTTTTTTGCAGAATGCTTAGGAATTGAGATACAGATAAAGGCCGCGTTCGCGATTTTTGAAAGTAGCTCCATTCAACGTATATTTTGGAAATCAGTCTCAAAATACATAGGCAATAATGTGGTGATAAGGGGAGCTCCTACAAAAATTTGTTAGCCTGATTAATAAAAGTATCGTAAAGATAATCGCATGATACCATTATTTTTTTTAAACACGTAAAAGTCAAGCATAAAGTGCTCGCATTTTAGTATGTGCAAAATTACGTGAGATATCGCATCTTACACATTTTTGGCTAACGAATATATAAGGCATTTGCGTATCGCGACCGTGCCTAAAAATATACATTATGCAAGAATAGTTTGTTTGAATATAAATTTTATTCTTCTTAATCAACTTACAATCTTCTTAAACTAAGGTTGGGTGACTATAACACTTGACTTTCAATTTTAAGTAAATATTCCTTCTTCTGTTAATATATTATAATCACAATTGCATCATAATTGTTTGTAAAAAAAGTGTAATATAATTAAATGTATATAGTAAAATAAATTTCTTTGACTTTTTTCTTGTAACTAACTGTTTGTGAAACAATGATGAATTCTATTTTCATCGTCGTTTCACAGATAATTAGTTTTAGTAAACAATTCATCTTCGTATAACATAATCTTCACAAATGATACTACATTGTAGTAAGTAAATTACATTTTACAATCCATAAAAAAGAACTATGATTAAAAGTAAAAGTGCAAAATTATAATTAAAAAGAGGCATTGCAAAGCACGGGAAGAACCCGAACGTGTACAATCCATCTTAATGAGCTTAAACCGATATTTGCATTGTTATTCATCTTATAAATCAATCAAATTAAAGGATATTCATTTATCATTCATACGTACTCATAAAACTAGTTTAACATAATGTCGATATCGAATAAATGTCAACGGACTCGTATAAAAATATCGTGAAAGATGATGAACATTATTCCAGGTATTTGATCATGATCTTCATATCCGTACCCTCGATGCCCGGATAGGCAGGCGTTCCATCTCTATTCACCAGATTCGCGTAATACTGTACGTGTGCGACTTTGAATCCAGCTCGCTCCGCCAGAACCTGTGATGCTGGCGACGTAAAGGTTGACGACGTTGCCTTGATGCCGTAATACCTTCCTATGTCCGTCCTGAAATTCGCAAAAAGCTTTTGTCAATGCAAAAATGGAGTTGAGAAAACATTACGCAAATTAATATCAAATGATAATCTCTTAATTCGATGAAATATACGATAAATTATAGTTTATTTAAATTATCTGTGAAATATATGTGTGTCTGTTAATAAAATTATCTATGTGTGTATGAACTAATTTTTAAATATTTACAATTCTCAAAATCAAATTGCTTAGATCGATAAAGACAATTAAATAACCATCAAACATTTTCTAAGAATATAAAATTGTATAAATATTAGCTTACCTAGCTTCTAAAAGACGCTGTCCAAGCTTTTGTCCACGATAAGCATATGCGACACTTAAGCCAGTAGCGTAAATATACTTATCCACTCCGAAGATCTTACAGACATCTGCTTTAAGCGACAGCTCGTAATACATTTTAAATAAACGAATCGAGAGTGGCGATGAAAATTTTTTCTACAAAAATATAATTTAAAGGAATTTGAAAAAGTCACTATCAATATAGAAATGTTATAAAGTGTTAACATACATTACTATATTTAGAATTCAGTTTTTATATATTTATTAATTTTATTCGAAAAAAAAGTTTACTTTAAAACCATACGTATGATGGCGCTTTTTTTGTCGTGTATATTATATATTAAAATTTTAAAAGCGTGACAAATCGATTCACTTCTTAGCTCAGATTAATATGAAGATATAAAATGATAAAATCGTAAAAATGAAACCAATCGATAATTTTCTGACTCACGTTTCGCAAGTGATTAATTAAAACTGAAAATAAAAAGTTTCTCTTTAATATTAAACATTCTATCACAAATCGTGTTGATTTCGAAATAATTTTTTTCTTTAAGCTAATATATGTCTTTTCCTTTCTTATCTCCGATAAGCATAACTGAAATAAGGGAATATACTTTGCAAGAAACTTCATGCTATACACAAAGATTAGATTCAGTAACTTCATTACACCTTAAGCGTATTTAAAAAAAAAATCTTACCACAATATCTACTAAACTAAGCTCGGAATAATCTGTTATCACAAGCAACATGTTGACTGCGGCTAATTTTGCTAGCCTTCCAAAATAATCGATTGTGAATGCACCAACGACTAAACCTTGTTGAAGACAATGTCTCCAGAGCATTATGGTATCCATAAGTTTTTTGGGGTCATCCTTTATTTCTGTAAAATTCGAAAGCAAATATATAAAAAAACGTATCTTTTTGAACCAACGGTATACATCGCTCAATATACCCGGATTCTGATAAGTTTTTGAATATACTAATGTTACAGCCGCACTTAATTAAATTATACTTTAAAACTATGTGTATTAGTATAATATACCAATTATTACATTATTCATCTCAGTATAAATGTCTGTGCATCGATGATGAACCGATCTTTATACTATTTCGTGTAATACAATAATAGAGAAGTTAATTTGTAGAAAAAATTGATTAAATCCAAGCGACAAATCAAAGCAACAATGTATTCTTTTGATATATCAATGAAGATATGCAAAAAATAAGGTTCTATGTCTCTAACTAAATCGCAAACACAACATAAAAAAGCATATAATCGAGCATATATTTGTCGATTACGCATATGTGCAAGAATTAAAACCGTATCTTCTTCGGCACTTACTCACATACCCTGGATACCACAAAACCCAATCATGAACGAAAAAGTTAGATTGCAAAAAAATACTTGAAATAATGATAAATACGAATAAAAAAAGCTTACTCAAACTCTTGCAAACCGGATCCTCGTTCAGGAAGTAAGTACACATATGCTGGATGACCTCCTCGTGCCGATCAAGCGGTATCTCCTGGATGGATATCTTGATGGGGCTCCAGGTGCCGTCCATCATCATCTCGTAACCGTCGATGATTTTCCAAACTTTGAGCGGACCCGGCGGCCGGATCCAGTCGGGCTTCTGCGCTTGGCTAGCCATTTCTTATTGACTCTGTAAAAAATTTCAGTTGCATATCAGTCGTATATTAGACTGATTGGCAGCTTAGCGTAAATATTTATTTTGCTCTTCTCTTATTCGCATCCTTTTTTCCCCAGAGTACAATTTTACCGATGCTTTTTTCTCTCTCGATTTATTTATAGTTTGATGCCTCATTATAATGAGAAGCATCTCGCTGATTCGCTTTGTTGACAAGAGAAGTTTGGCTTTATACACGTTTATACAAAGTCTGTATCTGCTGCGCAAAAATAATGACTATACGAGCGGTGTATGTATATACGAAACAGCATCGATACACATCTGTATAGATGCTTTTGATCTTTTGCATAATGATATTGTTATATTTATTTGTTTCGTTCGAGATGAATTTCTCGTTCACATTTGTATTTTATATTTCTATGAAATATCTGATTATACTCTAATGATTTGTGATATTTTTTCTAGATTATTATAATGCTATTATCCCTTTTTTCTTGTTATATTAGCAAGCAGCGTATATAACAAGAAAAAAGGGATTTTTTGCTGCAGTATATATACTGGTAGAAACACTCAGCATCGGTTGACGAGACGTTGGCCAAATTTGTAATTAAAACCGCTACACACCATGGTTATTTTTTTATTATCGAGTATATATAAAAAAAATTCATTTGATTCCCGATCTGTACAAATTTGATTATTTCGAATGAGAAAACATATTTGTTTATTTTCTAAAGAGGTATTTGCGTAATTTGACTGATTCGTATGAAATATGTATGATGCAATATAGCATACAATAATAAATAATCCATTTGGTAAAGACTCTATTATTTGTTTTCCAAGTTACTTCCCCTCCACCCGATCCAATAAATAATCCATTTGTAAATTGCAAAAATGTACAGATTATTTTCGTTATAACATTAGATAATAATAAATGAAAAGCCTTGAATGTAACAATTAAAATGGCAGTTTTTTAAAAATATTCTTGCACAATAAAAAGTTATAATAATACACATATATTTATACCATAGCATATATAATATATAATTAATATATTTATTAAAAACTGTTTATAAACAAGTAAAAAATTTCATAACATGAAAAAATGTTTTTAGATATTTTAAATAAATATCGCCGTCACAGTACGAGCCATGATTCAAAAGTTTATTTTTAATTAAAAAACGTTTATAATATTTGTTTGGATTTGAATTTCGAAATCCTATACTTTTTAGCATTTATAACCAAACCTCTATTACCGCGTGTTTAAGAAGAAAGTTCGTTTGCAACAAAATTGACAATCTGCAAAAAGCTAGAATAACAGAAAAATATGAACAATAACAACTTTAGATAAGTATAGCAACAATGATAATTGTTACGGTCGCGTCCAATAACAATAACCCTATTATCAAGATAAGCATATTTGCATGCAATTATTATAATATATTATTGATCTGCATTGTAACCATTAATTAACTGATTACATATATATACTAATTAAATAACTAATATATATCAGAACGAGAGTCGAGTCTATTAATTAGACTATAAAATGACGGTATCGCTATTTGCAAAATCCATTATTATCGGTTTAAAAATTTCTGCGCAACTCAACTGTCTGGAGATAAAAATAACTAATTAACATTTCGATAAAATCACGCCGAGTCATCGTGAATTTTCCGCATTATATAAAACCAGGCAGCCTCTCTCATCCTCGAGACAGCAATATAACACACTATATATATAATAGAACTACTCACGAAATGCACCTGTTTCCCTCCAAAGTCCTGACAAAAAAATCGGCAAAACTAAACGAAAAATCGAGCGACGGCGATCGCGATTATAATAGGTTTATTATAATTCCCTCGATATAACTCGACAGCGACGATCACGGTCGTGTCTATTTCATTCGAAGGCTCGCATGTGCGCTCGGCAAAAACGAAGTGTCGAATATAGGCGAGCAATAATCATCGAGACCACAGCTCTGCGTTATACTGCTCGGTCGAACTGTTTCGTCTGATGCATAGCAGCGCCAGAGAGAATGGAGTCCAGAACATGTTTATATATAATTACATTACAGACGATAAGACAGCATAAATGCGAGGGACGAAACCCTGTTAATTCGAGCACGGAACATGAGTTCGCTGCGCTAAGTCTTTTTTGCTGTATATTATACATATATGGCAATATGGACTTTTTTCTCATGTTCGCGAGTATATGCGAGGCGTTTGCTATGCTGTGGAAAATATGTTATTAAGAACTTGTCATACGCCTTTTTTGGGTACGAGGGTGTATCGATTAAATGTACATATGTAGTTCGATTGAGGCGAAAGTTCTGGATTGAGATGAAACAAGCCATTTTCTCCAGACTGATTAGTGCTTTAATTTTTAGGGACTTTATTTAACAAAACTATCAACAGTCATGGAGCGTAGGAAATTATTATCATTTTTATTTTCGAGTATATTAGTAGCGGGAATTAATTACGCAGCTTTATACAAACGAGATTTTCATATTTTTTCATTATTTTAACGAGCAAACTCAACAAAAACGGCAAACTCTTTTGCTTAACAACAATTAAAAAACTTCAACAAGTTATACATATATTATACCTAAAGAATTGGATTTTATCTTTCGAGTCTTTCATATCTTGCGTATTATTATTCGAGATTTTTTTTGAAGTTCATAACATTTGACAATAAGCCCCTTACAACGGACATTTAAACACATTTTAATCGATCAAATTTATCTTTATTTTAAAACATTCAGAACATCCAGTCATCACGTTTTAAGAGAGTATATTTATAGTAGTATCACAATTTTTAGTTTCAAAATACGCGCAATTTTTAATTATTAAACCGAAGTAACTAAATAATACATTAACCCCCTGCGTAAATGTTAAAATAAACACTATTATCATTTCTAATAAATTTTCGTAATATACTTATAGATTTTAAGCATATAAGTATTTGAACGGATTATTAATTTATAATTCAAACTTGAAGTTAATTTTGACGTTAGTATAAACACTTCGAGAATTAATAAATACTGTAATTAATATTAACGTATATTATATGTTATCTTAAGCATATGTTGTTTATTTTGTGCCGTGTACTATAAATAAATATCATAATGATATATTGAAAATCTGAGTTTAATTTACGTTAAGTATTTTTTTGTAAAATAATTAAGTAAATATAAATTATAATTAATGTATACATTATTATAAATTATTTAGTTTATAATATCGAAATAATAAAAAATCAAACATTCTAGAGTGTAGGTATATTCTTTTATATTTAATGTGTTTACAACAAAGCGATAGCTACTTTGTATTTTGCGCAATAAAACCCAGCTGATAAAAGCAAAGTTATTTTCCCATATTATTAACAAATATTTCTACTTCAATTAAATATGATTAAAGTACGTTTGTCAATGCAGGTCTACAGCGTATAAAAATTCACGTGAATCGCTTAATTTGTAGATTTATAATTAAACTAATATTAATTATACAAAAAGTATATTGTTTATGAAACGGATGAAATAATATAACGTTGTTTGAATTCCAGTATAAATATTAAAGTACACAAATGGAAGCTGACAATTACAGTCGAAGGTATGTATCCAGAATTACATTTTTAATTTGAATTTGAAAATATTATCGAATACATAAATGGCTAGCATGGCAGTTTTCTAATTTTCTATAGAAAAATTGTAAGAACAATGTGAAAAAAACGCACTTCGAAAGAACCACCTCGACGCTTTGCGCAACAAGAAAAAGACGCGGGGTAAAAAGATACGGCCGTGCACATATAGCCACATCATTATAATAATGACACAACATTTTGCTCTTGCGCAATTCGCCTATATCAAGACATCAGCAACCGCTACCCCCGAAAATTGGTATTATGTATTACAAGCATATACTTGCGAGAAAAGGCGTTGCTTAAAAAAGAAGATAAAAAATCGCCTAGAAAATAATGCGTAATCAGTATATATAGATTCATGATTAATATAATAGATTAAGTATACAATATAGAAGAAATCAGTATACCAACAATAAACAGCGCGTCCGAGAGATGTTGCCGAGTCAGCCCCACTCTGTTCGTCGCATCCACACAGCAGCAGTAAAACAATATGCAACAACAATAATAATAACAATAATGATGATATTCGCATGCACTGGTGTAACGTGGGAGTTATAGCAGTTGACTGTGTTACAAAATATCCATACAGACGCACGGCAAGCACAAGACTGCGAGCGCCGCGCAACTAGTTTGGCGCACACATGCTTACTTATATTAAAAAGGCACGAGCCATTGGCCGGCTTGAAAAGTTTTGTGCGACCGATCCAGTGGTACACTTTTCTTCATCGAGACGTTGTTGTCCACACGCACATATATATTTGCAGACTTCCGAGTATGCGTGAGCTGCTTTGAGATATCAGTTGCTGCGAGAGATACAGCTAATCGCGTGCGCCGACTTCGCCGCCTTCGACGAGAGAGATGATAAAAAAAAAGAATCGAAGGATTCCACGAGGGAATTGATTAGCACGTGATTGCGTGTGGGTGTACGTGTGTCTCTGTGTGTGATCGTTGTAAATTGTTTGCGACTGGGAGGTATAGGTGTATAGATGATTTGAGAGTGAGAGGTCCGCAGTTGAAGGTTTATCAATATTGCGAGGCATTTTATATTATTCTTGATGCAATGGATGCGGAAATTGATCGATGAAAGCGTTGTATCACACATTTTTTTTACATCGTGTGAAAAAACTCTATCTAAAATATAAATAATAATAATTTGCGGTTGTAATAGATATTTTTTAATGCAGAGGTTGGTCTATTAGCAGATTGTTTATCTGCGTATGGGTGATTCACCACAATGATTGTTTGTGGTTCACAATTTTAATATATGTCCCGAATCAGGAAAACGAAATGAAATTATAATTTCTGTTATATCACACAATATTTTGAAATTGCACTATGTGTAATAATTACGTAACATTTATGAATTAGAGAAGACGAATTAAGATTTACTATTATTAATATTAAAGCGAATAAAAAATGATTAGTAACTTTAACTATTAAATTGAGATTTTTTAAAATTTATTTACGTAATAATATAATAACTATATAAATAAACGTATTTATTTAATAGAAAAGTCCGTTTTAAAGTCGTAATTATCGTCCGTCGTTAGGTTCACTCCGCTTAAAACATCAGCCAAAACTCCAGCTTTCTTTGCTAAAAATAAAAAATTTGTATATAAAGAACTATCTACATCAGTTACATTAAATATGTTATCATTACTAACCACTCCTTGCCGCTTGTTTCTTTTGCTTTTTAAAAGCCAGCTTCTTAATTTGATTTAATTGCTGATTCCCTTCTATTTCGAATATAGGGTCGACTTTCTTTTTCCTTTGAATAGGCATGCTTTTCTTGTCTTCCGACTTCTTTTTCTTTCCTTTTTTACTTTGAACTTTTATCTCCTATTATAACATTTTAACACAGATTATTGACAACTCAGATTTCTTTTAGACGTAAAGTAATACTTAAGTTGAGAAAATGCATGAAGGATTTCTTACAGATTCATTTCCTCCTTCAATATCCATAGTTGACTCGACAGGTCCAGTACTAGAAATTTCTAATGGATCAAGTATGGACTTTGAACTGTCCGATGCCAAACCATCCAGTACCATTTTTTCTTCTGCAGCAAAGCTCTCAATATCAAATTCTTTCAAAGAAGAAGTCAAAATACTAGCAGACACATGGGTATTTTTATCCTCAGGTGGTACAGTGTAATACCTAGGAATACAAAAAACAATTAGTTATATACTTCAAATATTATAAGCAAATTATGAAAAAATAACTTAGATCTTACCTTATTTTGCCTGAATTCCAATCTGTAAGAATACTACGGGCAGCAGCTAATGTGTCAGGTATGCCACCTTTCCTAAACTTTCCCATCCTGATAGCCTTCTTTGCGAAAAATTCTTCTGGCGTCGTAAATTCAGTTACGTCGTACATCTCCATCAATTGATGAGTTGAAATACGTTTCAAGATCACACTTGCTGGTGTGAAAGGATCGTGTAAAGATTCAATTTTTACGGCATTCTTCAATGCGACAGCTGACGCATCGGCATCCTTTGAGTTTTCAAATACTATACCCGGAGAATCAAGAAGCTTAATTTTGGAATCAAGTTGTACAACTTGCATTGCTTTTGTGACACCTACGCATATAAAAAAAATTAAGTTAATAAATTAAATTTATTTAATATATATTTAATAAATCATCAATTAGTTTATCTTTATTACCCGGTGTATTTCCAATGTTACAAGCCTTGCTCCTTTTTAACGAGTTTATAACACTAGATTTTCCTACATTGGGAAGACCAACCACACCGACATGAATGCTAGCCTTAGTATTTCCAGTACTTCTACAATAGTTTCCAAGTAAAGATAACAATAATTCTGCTCCAAAACAGGTTCCACCTTGGATATTTTCTTCACTTTTTTTGCCAAGCTTTCTTCTACCGAGCCTCTTTGCCTGGTCCTGTGTAGAAGATTTGAATGCAACTGCAGGTAAACTTTTACGCAAATACTTCAACCACTGATCTAAATTTTCTCGTGGTACAAGATCTGCTTTATTGAGTACAATCACAAGCCTTTTATTTCCTTTAGCTAATCTTACAGATTCCTCTACTTGCTTACATCTTGTTCCAAGGGGGTCTCTAGCATCGACAACTTCTAAAATGACATCTGCTTCATCTAAGACTTTCTTAAACTCTTTGTAATAAGCTTTGAGAGAATTTTCTTCCTTTTTTCCAAATTTCTCAGTTTTATTACTTTCAGTTATGGTTTCCAATGAATCATGCTCCATTTGTTTGTTTTCTGCATTGGCTACTAAACCTTCTAAACCAGCCTTTTCAAGTTCCTCACGTTTTCTTTGTTTTGCTTCCTCTTTGCGCTTCTGTTTTTCCTCTTCCTTCTGCTTCTTTAATGCAGCTACTTCTTTTAGGATATCTTCTTTAAAAGGACATTGGTTAGGCACTTGAATGATCTTCTGTTTTTCTGCGATCCAACACAAAAATATCAAATATAATGCAAATAAGTGAATATTAAATATTACTTGAATATCAGTGCTTACTTTTAGGTTGCTTTTTTGCTTCTTTTCTTAATTTCCTGTTGTGATCTCTTACTTTTTTCTCAATCTTGTACCGCTTACGTGCTTGAATTCTCTTACTAGGTTTTTCTAAAATCCGAAAAAACGTAAATCTATTAGAATATTAATGTATTAAAGCATTTAGCTTTTGATAAAAACGAAGTATAAATATAGCTGAATGAACATGCTGCTTACTTATAAGTTTATTTATGTAAAGCAATTCGTATAAATTAATGACTTTATTAAGAAATAACTTATAATTGAAAGATTAGATCATAATACTTACTCAGGCAAAACTTTGCCATTTTTACGTTTTAATTATTTATTAAACTATCTAAACAAACTCAGCTGTTATTTACTATCTTGAAAATGCACGTAAAAACACTCCACAACAAAGCACGTGCTTGTCAATGGATTTTATTTCAGGTTATGTTGCAATTATCTTTCCAAAATCTTCAACGTGTGGCGCTGTATGCTGTATTAAACAGCTGTTTTTCCGCCTCATCCTGCTATTTTCAAATTTCGATAAGGCATTTATTGTTTATTACTTGCAATTAAATAAAATGTGAAACATAATTAAAAAATAATTTATAATAATCTTTAATTTCAAAAGTAATAACAATCAATAATGGACACAATTTTATGAAGAATTTGAAATTTGACGCTATTTTCTCCATCTTGAAATTATCCCGAGTAGAAATGAAACCTACGGTCATATCAGGGCCGGATGCGCGTGAAGAATATCCCGATCCGGGCCGTACTAAGTACCGGATCAGGCCCGTAGTGCGAATGTAATGGGGTAATCATCCGGCCCGTAAGATATAACTTATGTCAGGCAATTGTACGGTTCAAATCCGGTATTGCAATAAGTAACCCGAAGATCAACGAGCTAAAATTTATTCGGTAAAATCCGGGCCTGAACCGGCCTGAAGTACATGTTATTATTGTTAACAGTAATCTACTCTTTATAGAAATAGATGTTATTTAATAAATTTAGATCGATTTAGAAAACTATAAATACAGAAAAATATACTTTTATTTTCATAAATGTTACATATCATTATAAACAAGTCTAGAATACATTTTAATACATAATAAAAATAAAATTTTAATTTATTATTATTTTATCTTATTCTTCGTCAGTTAATCCATCATTCCCTTCATAAGATGGTGTTACTGTTTCGTCAATGCTTGTATTTGTAGACTGAGTCTGTAAACCATTTGCAGTATCGTTCCCTGAATCAAGTTTTTGAATTTTATTTTCCACTTCTTCATCTTTATCGTCGTCAGACTTAGAGTTGGCTCGTTTTCTCTCACGAACTGCTCGAAATCCATGCCAATCAGAGGAATTATTTATTACTGATCCGATAATTGTCAGCAAAGTCTCATTTGTTATTTTGGCTTTTCCATCTACATTGTATGCAGTCATCATTGCTTCTACAAAGATAATAATCATAAAATATTAGTAAATAAATACAACAATAGATAGATGGTGCATGGATAAAGTATGTATTTTTACCAAGGAAGCATTTATAAAAACGTGTTTTTGCTAAAATAGCTTTCGTTCCACTTTTCTTTCTAGCTGTAAATGACTTCATAAGATCTCTTGAAAAAAAGTCCTTGAAAATAACTGTAACTACACTAATTTGCTTCTCTTCTTTTGTATTAATATTGCATGCAAAATAATTTTTCTGAAACAATTGTAGAAAGTATATTATACTTATATGTAGAAAAGCGTTAACGTATTATTATATTTATTTTTAAACTTACTAAATTAGTGTACAGTTCGCCATCAATTTTTGAATCAAATACTTGAAATTGAGCATAATCTTGCATTGGTAATGTTTGTTCAAAGCTTTCAGTGAGCTGTTCGGTTGTTACAATAGTCTCATTGTCTCCGAATGGTCTATTTTCCATTATAAATGTTTTAACACGTTCTATATCTCTTTGTGCAATAATCAATTTAGAATCTAATTCTTTGTGTTTCTCTTTTATATATGTTTTCAAAGATCTTTTTACTTCTGTTAACAAAAATTCATATATGTATATGTTTTTCATATAGACATTCATATTACAAAAGCAATTACAATGTACGATACTAATAAACAAAAAAAGTTACCTGTAAAATTTTCAATTATTTTCTTCAATAAATTGTTTTGCAACTCTACAATATAAATTAACAATTGAGTATATAATAATATATGTTTTTGATATTGATACTTATATAAGGATAATAATTTTACGATAAAAAAAATTACCTAACAATTTGGCATCAATCTGCTTAAATAAATTCTCCTTCAACGCTGAAATATATATATATATACATTATAATTTATGCGTCTACAGAAAAAGACAACCGAATGTTACAAAATAAATGAATTAAAAAACTTCCTTTCTAAAGTGTTCATTACCTGAAAGATCTTCTTTGTTCAACAAAAACGAAGTATCAATTTCTTGCGTAGTTATTATTTCTCCTTCTGGCTGAATGTCAGCATATATTGCATTATCAAACGCATTTTGACCAACAACCTGAGGTGTGCCTATCTCTGTATCGGGAAAACTGGAATTGTCACCAGGTCCAACCTGTTCAACCACTGTATTTTGTGACTCAAATTCTTTAGCCTTTGTTTGATCATCCGGTAAGTTTGGCACTGTATACAAAGACATGTCGACTACCTTGTTAGTGTGCTTCTTTTGAGTTTTTACATTTTTCGAGCTTTTCTCAATAGTACCAGTATTAGTTATAGTATTAGCATTAGTTGGATTATCAGCCTTCCCCTCAAGCTCTATAAGCTTTTGTTGACATTCTTCATATGAATCTGAAAGTTATTATAATTAAAGGCAATATAAAAACTATTAACGAAAATAATGTAAGCCAAATACATACGAAAAACAGACTCAATGTTGCATTGTATAAGAGGCCAGCTGGCTGGTGCCTTCAGGTCATTTGATCTCGTCAATGTTTGAAGCATCTTCTCATCTTCCTCAACGTATGGGGGCTCTAGGTACCGTGTATAAGTTTGCTTAGTATTTTTGTCGAAAGCCAGGAACTTCATAGGAACAATAACATGCAGATTTCGTAGAGATGCATGTTCTGAGTGTGTAATTTGAACAACTGCAAAATTGCAAGTCTGAGAACCCATCTGCATACAAATAAGAAAAAAAACTTAATTTATTTACTATATTTTATATAACAAATGATAGATGTAGACTACTCACCTTAGTGGATCAATTATTTTTTTTAGAAAAACTGTAATATTATTGACAAATGTGGAAAAAAGTATCAATTGATAAAATCCATGTGCATCCCACGCGAACCAAAAACTGACTGAACCAATTCGAGACAAAGAAATAATTTTCCGTAACATCCTAACTTTTTAATAACCGCTCAAAGTTGTACGACTGTTGTGGACGATAAAGTTGCGCGCGCACCGGTAGATCTACGGCAAATGTCAGGCCCGTAGATTCCGCCTTATTAACACAGATACCGCCTTATAACCTGAAAATGAATATTTTTTTTAATGTTTGTTTACTGGCATAAAGGATTTAGTTAAAAATGAAAGTTTTCTGTTTCACTATATGCTGAGTATGTCTAAATAGTTATAAATTATAGAATTTACAGATCTAACCTAAAAATTAACCTCGAGAGAAAAAATCTTACGGCAACATCAGGGCCGGACATCCAAAATTGTAGACTTTCAAATTCATTTACAAATTTTTTTTTTTAAATATACTAAATTCTACTCGGGTTATAATACATAAATTAAAATATATTTGACAAAGGATTACAAACTCTAAATAATTAATGTTATATTACAACTGGAATATATACAAATTTTGTGTATATAAATTAAAAAAATATATACTCGGAGAAGGAGCTAACTCAATTATTTCCAAACACAATTTACAATTAAAAATTGATATTTTACTTACACAAATACAAAATATAATCAGCTTAATTAGTCACATGCAATAATGGAACAGCATATGATATTGGTTCATCCGCTTCTAGTTCCAAAATAGATAAAAAAAACAACTTGCACTCAGCATTCCTCAAATTTGATTCAACGATTGTCTGTGAAGAATTTTTTTTCACTTGGAATATATTCAAGCGACTTGAGTCACATGGATAGTCGAAAGCAGGTCCAATGATATCAAGCTTTTTTCCTCGAATGAAAATGTCATCAATATTTTCTGTCTCTTTTCTAGAGAAAATATAAACCACTTCAATTATTTCTTTATTTTTCAGTAGTACCAAATTATTAGGTGCTTTTAGTGTAAGCTGACAATTAAAAAAATCTATTTTTTTAATAATTATTTCTTCCTTGCACTTTTTACTTTTGAGCACTTTGCACTGTCCTAATAGCACAACTTTTGGCGTACAGTACAAATATTCTAGCTCTAATCTCTGACATAACTGTTCCAGTGGTTTGTTACCACTATGAACAATTTTTTTTATGTTAGCCAATTTATTTTCAAAGGGAAATGCTGTTATATCGCTTAACGAACAATGCATGTTTGTAATATCATCAGCAATGTGTATCAAACTGTGCATGTTTAAAACCAGCGATTCATCACCATACAATTGTGATGATAATAAAACAAACTGTTTTAAAATACTCTTGGCGTAGTTTGCATATTTTGTACAAGCTTGCGGACAGCATAAAATCCTGCAAGCTACAGTAAGAAGTAGGAAATGCTTGTACATCAGATCTGATAATATGTCCTTCATTACAAATATCCCACAGTACAGGAGAAAAAAACGAAATTCTGTTGCCTTCCACTTCCCAATTTCTCCAAGAGAACGTGTCGTTCTTTGGAATTCAGTTGGAATTAGCTTGTTCAGGTTCATCATTCGCTGCGACACTCGCATCATATCTTGTCTGTTAAGTTTAGTCTTCACATCTTTCATCCAGTAGTCCGTTAACATTTTTTTCATAACACCTAAACATGCCAAGTGCATGAAATCTAGCACAAAGGTAATTATCATGTTTATTGGTGGGTCAATGGATGTCAATGGAGATGTATGATGGTGATGTTCAACATTTTGTTGGTTTCTAAAAGATTCATCACTTCTTTCTTCACTGTTATCTGTCGGATATAGAACTCGGTTGTGATCATAATAGCCTTTCACACAACAGCGCTCACACGCATAGAAGCCAGTATGGCCTTTTATACATTTCATAAAGGCTCGAGCTGGCCTGTCACATATAAAACACATAACACAAATTGTAAAATGTATACCACGTATCTTGATGCCATCTTTTAAAAGACTATTCAATTCTTCTATAAATTGATTCAAGTATAATTTTACAGAACTAGGTTTGCCCTTACCGCAATATACTGTTATAATAAACGGTTCATAAGAAACATTTTTACAGTAAACTTTTCCTAACAATGGCCAAAATTCAATATTGCTAGAGTGAAAAATGGGTAAGCCATCTGAACTAAATTGCAGTTTCAATATCCTTTCTGGGTGTAGTGCAGGGTCAACACACCTTTGAAGGTGTTCAGCAATACCTATATACACAATCTTCGAATCATCAGGTGAATCTTTTTCATTAAATTTTTTAACTGTATAACGTTTTTTCCCTCTTAGTTTCAAAAATGTTTTTGAACTTTCTGGTAGTTCTGGATGGTATGGTTTTAGCGTTTTAAGTAGTGCATCCAAATGAGTGTATGGAATGACATGATTATGAAACCACTTCTTTAAATCTGCACTGATTGCAGATTCATCACAGAACTCATCATCAATTACAACATTCGAACTTTCGTCAGAACTATCATCATGCTCATCTGATGAGCTTTCTTCATCAGATGAAAACCTTTTATAATTATCTGCTTTTTTCTGTGATTCATATTCTTGTTCCAATTTTACACTTTTTTCTTCTACAAACTTAGTTTCATTGTCTATTTCAATTTGTTCACCTACTTCTTTACTTTTTACGTTCAAAATACTTTTGGAGTTTTCTGGTTTCAGTTTTATACTTTCATTTACACTTTCGATTTCATCATTCGGTGATGCGACTAGTTTTCTTTTTTGCCCAATTTTATGTGGTGAGGTTATTTTTTCTTTTTGTCGAAAATTTCTCACTCTTTGTCTGTTTAACTTACGTAAATTCTCACTCATTATTACTATAAAAGAATTATTTTTTATTTAATTTACTTGATACAGTTTTTAATTAATTATTATCATTTTATAGAGTTTTCTCGTCCTTAGAGTTTTCCACACCAAGCTATGTACTTAATAATGTCAAGGTTAACATCTGGCATGCCTGAAGAAACCTATGAATAATATCAGAAAAATCATATATATTTTATTTTCCGGCGCTGTTCAGGTAATAGTCTGGATCGCCGTATGTCGGGCTAGCTAAGTCAGGGCCGGAACTTTACCCCATTACAAGACTGATCCGGCGCCTGAAGTTTTTCCAGATCAGGGCCGGATGATCAAGTCCGGCGCCCCTGAGCAAATTTCTACTCGGGATAATGGCGATGTACTCCCCCCTTCCCGCCCCACTCCGTAATAGCGCTTGCTTTATTACAGATTTATAACCTTACATTTAGCCACAAAAGCCGAATATACAAAAGCCGCAAATAGTTATTTGTTGTTACTAAGACTAAATATAAAATCTAATTAAATAAAAATGACGAGTACTAGTAGTGTAACTACAAATCCCTCAACTTTACTACCTCTAGGTGAAGTGTTTATATTACAAGAAATTTCGTCTATTATAACAATTTACAATAATATACATGTATAAATATATTTAAATTTATTGTTATGATACCGTTATTAAATTTGTGTTTATGATTTGTTACTTTCAGAACTGGTAGATAAATGTATCGGATCAAGAATACATATAATTATGAAAAATGATAAAGAAATTGTCGGAACGCTGAAAGGTTTTGATGATTTTGTTAATATGCTGTTAGATGATGTTACAGAAAGCGAAGCTACTCCGGAAGGAAGAAGAGTCACCAAATTGGATCAAATTCTTTTAAATGGAAACAATATCACAATGGTAATTTCTTAATTATTCTTTATTTATATCAAATATAGTACAGTGTATATACATTTTTAATACAATTTTATTAACAATTTAATTTACAAATATATGTATTTTTTACAGCTTGTACCTGGTGGAGATATGCCAGACACGTAAAAATTTCATGAGATCATCTTAAACTATTTTTATACTTATTAAAATAAAAATAATACATTTAAGCATTAAATAAAATTTGCTATAAGGTAACATTATTAAAAAGTAAAACATTTATTTATTTGGAAATTGCAAGAATTCACTTTTCTAAAGTTTTTAGTTCTTTGATAATCTGTGGAAGACTAGATCTTTCATCGGGTCTCTTATTCCAACTTTTTCTATATAAATCTTTATACTTTCCTTCAAAGTTATCATTCAAATCGCAATCTGATGGAGTTATACCTTTGCCTGTAAGATATAAAATTGTATGCTTATGCAAACCTGAAAATGGAGCATTTCTTGAAAGCATTTGCCAAGCTAAAACACCCAAGGAATATACATCGGATGAAGGTGTAGGTATATTACCACGAACAACTTCAGGTGCAGCATATCCTGGAGTTCCCTAAAATTATTTAAATTAAGACGTTACCTACATCTACAGTACATAGCTTTATTTCAAAGTCATTTAGAAAAAATGAATAAGAACATTTTTTTTCGTTATATTGCATTATTAATTTTGAATAATCAATATTTTTGTCAGTAATGTTTATATGGCAAATCTAACAATCTTATTGATTGTAAACTTACATGAAAAACTGAAGAGGTTTCAGTTTCTTCTATAAAAACAGCACTTCCGAAGTCTGCCAGCTTTGGTTGATTATCTGAACCCATTAAAACATTTTTTGGTTTTACGTCAGCATGCACAACACCCATCTTATGACAGTAATTTAATGCCTTTGCTATTGATATCCAAATATAAATTCTTTCCTCACTTGTAATAGGATTTTCTTCAAGAATATTTTGTAATGAATTCCCACATAATTCCATGGTAACTAATGTCATGGCAGGTCCTTCATCAACTTTTAAAACTCTAACAATATTTGAATGTCTTAAAAAAGATACCTCTTTTTCCATGTCAATAGAACTAGCTCTCCTCTTATTACTTTTTATTATCTTAGCTGCTACTTCCTTACCTACAGAAATTAATCACTCGCATATATTTTTAAAAGCTTAATTAAATAATATAATAGCACATACCTATTAGTACCTTTATAACATGCTTTATAAACTGTCCCAAAAGCTCCATTTCCAAGTACTGTTCGACATTCATCTAACACACCTTCATTGACAATCCTTCTTTTGTATGGAGTATCAATTTTAAAAATTGGCGAAGCTTGAAGTCTGTTCAAAATATTTTCAGCACTTAATGAGTTTCTCACTGGAGTGTTAGGACTTGAAGTTTGTCTGAATGATTTTGCCAGTGGAGACTTTGGACTTAAAACTTGTCTAAATTGACACAATAAAGTTGAAAAAAATTATGTATATAAACGTATACTTAATACCAAAGAACTGTATAATCAATACCTAATACTAGACACACTGTGAATATTTTGTGGAGAGAGGCATTTGATAATTGATATAGTTGCTCTTGGAGACGCCATTTGAAAAAGGACAAATTATAAAAACTTTTACTATATCGAGAATATTCTTCAAACTTTAGTGTTTTGTTGAAAAAACAAAACATTGGAATATTTTAAGAATAATTGTTATAAATATTTTTTCACTACGTATGACTATCTGCTTTGAGTAGCTGGAAACGTTCTGTCGTCTGCTTTCCAAACTGAAGGACATTTTTATCCAAGAGAGGTCACACTAGTACATGTGTTATTTAGAACTATATTTAAAAGTAACTAGAAAAATACGATTACCTTAAAAGCATCTCTATAGGGAAATACCAATTTAAATAATCTATATAAATGTCTATGGGAAATTGTATACAAAGGAAAAAAAACACATATAAAGGGCAATTAAAATATTTATTTCTTATCTTTCTAATCTAAAGCGTAAACGATTTTGCTGAGAGGCTCATTTTCTATTTTATTACTCATAATACTGTTACGTTAACTAGATTATTTACAATATTTTTCTATATCATTCGATAACAATAAAATTCGTCGTAATCTCTCCATATAAGTAATTCATATTACAATATTTATAATAATATAATTGTTATAACAGTAGAAGAATACTAATTAATTATCATAAAAGAATAGTAATTCTAAACTTAGATTCTTAACACATTTTAGGTGTAATTGTATAGTTTATGCAGTGAAAGCAAGCTATTTTATAAGTTTAATAGAAACATAATGTAAAACTTACAGAAACTTCAATGTGTTTTAACGAGACTTATAAGTTTCTATATGTATCTAAAGAATTTTATTTATTTCCAAAAATGGAACTAGAGCCATAACATTTTACTGTCTCGTTTACTCGAAGTACACGAAGAAGCAATAAATTCACGAGATAACAGTGCATTACCTTAAGTTTCGCTCGACCGCTTTGATTTCTATCACAATTAACTAGGAGGACTCATTACCAGCATCATCGTCGATTATTAACTTTCTATACATTATGTAGCATCTTTTTACTCTTGCAACAATAGTGAGCGAATTTGTTATATATACTAAACAATTTTTTGCGTAGATTTTTTACATTTTATCACTTTGTTAAAATACGTACCAACATTATAATTGATTTTTCTTTATCTCTCCCTTATTAACGATCAATATATATATATATATATATATATATATATATATATATTGATTAATAAAATACTTGAAAGAATCCAAATACAATACACCCCTTTTATTATATTTCTTTGATCTTTCTCACATTTATCTGTTTTATTTTACACATATATCCTTCTCACTTAGCAATCTTTTTGTTAGCTACCTTATTGCAATACAACAGTACATAATACAATCCATTATCACTTGGTCCTTGTTCAAAACGTGTAATCCTCAGTACTTCACATATTGTACTTATCATGATCATTTGCTATAAATAGGCGAAATTGTGGAATTTACTTAGATTTACATTTGTTTATTTACTTATCAAAGAAATAATCTTCAATGATTATTCTCTATCAGTAATTTTTTGTTCAATATCCTTTATAGCGAGAGTGTGAATAGAATTAAATTACATAAGACAAAAAAATAGTTATTATTATGTATTAGCAGTGAAAAATTACTGTATCAGAGAAAGCTAAATATTAAAAACTTTGCTTCATCTAAGATTCTCACCTATAGGTTTTATTTTGTTTCCATTATTTTCAAATCTATAGGAAAGCATATTTTTTTAAAAAGAGTAGCAAGCTTAAAAAAATATAAATTTTCCATTTTGTAGAAAATTAAATACTCTTTTTAAAAAATAAAATTATATACTTCCTACGTTTATACGATATATTTCATTTTGAAAGAAAATCGGTCCCTTTGTTTCTTTTTTGTCAAGAAAAATCATGAGTACAAGAGATAGTCTCTAATAACCAGTACCTTCATACAGAAGTTTACAGGTCTTGAACCGACACGTATAATTACAGTTTCTTTTATTATAACAAAGTATATTTTATCAATATTTTCTTCCTACGTTGTAAGAGAGAATCGAAAATTATATTTTATTTTTATTTTTCGCTGTCGTACCCTACGCAGTTTTTTATCGACGTCAGGCTTTACATACAGTTTGAGCGTTCTGTAATGGACAGATCGTTTTAAACGCGTTCGAAGTATCCTTAAATGTTTGTATTCTTTATACAAGTTTAATGCTCTCGACTTAAGAGGTAGTATCGATTAAGGTACACGTGTAAAGTGCAGCTAAATTATAAGCTGAGGACGGGGATTTACTAAACAGGTTATACAATAGTAGAGTTTCACTCAAAATAATGAACATTGTTAAAATGAAACGTTGATAATTTTGTTTCGCAATACGTATAAAATATTGACTAATTAAATTTATTGCAAAATTGATCGTTTATCGTTTTTCATACTGAATTTATATACATAGTTCATAAAAGAACTTTGACATAAAAGTAGGCAGTTTTATTGTGTCAAGATAAATTAAATTGGCAGATTGATATTTTTGATATACTTAATGTAAAGTCAAATAAGTGGAAATCGTTAACCTAAATCAGAAGTTTGTAGAAAATAAAGTAACCGTGTTTTTGATAAGTACAAATACAATGAGTTACAAATTTAAGTTGAACCATTAAGCGATAAAGTCGAGACGATTCGTTAGTATTAACTTTGGCACTCTCGTATTTCTTCTTCCACCGCATCTTAGGCACTAAAACCCTCCAACCGACTCTTACGAGCACAAAACGCACCACCATAGCAGAAAATTTTAATCGCTTATATTCCACTGTAACGTCTGAAATTTCATCTGCATCGTGGTTTCACACACAGTTTATGTTACTAATTATATA
This sequence comes from Muscidifurax raptorellus, assembly GCA_020010945.3. Taxonomy (NCBI): domain Eukaryota; kingdom Metazoa; phylum Arthropoda; class Insecta; order Hymenoptera; family Pteromalidae; genus Muscidifurax; species Muscidifurax raptorellus. The sequence goes on along the minus strand of CM052077.1, from coordinate 36,332,676 downwards.
CGCAAAAAGATTTTAGAATTCATGGTATGTCCTATTAATATTTGTTTGTGTTACATGTGTATGTGAATAGAATCGCATTAAATTTTTTTGTCGTTTTTTTAAATTTATGGTTTATCTTTAAATATATATTTGTTGAACATTTTATGCAACAACATCTATGATAAAACAACAGCATTACAGAGAAATTTTTCTGCTAGGTTAACGAAAGAAAGTGAAACAATAAAGTAAAACGATTATTTACAAGTTCTTATCCACCACTGGATGCTTAGTTTTACTCAAGTCCTTTGACACAATACAATAATGGAGCTCGTGAACCAGGAACGAGCACATCCAATTACGTTGAAGCGTATACCCTTTACCACTTGCAGTTTTTTTACATTTTTTAATTTTATACGTCGAATATGTTATAAAAATACATAGGAAACATTACACGTTTTGAAAATCACGTAACGTATTTTACATGAAAATAAGGCGCTGATAGGGATATTTTAAATTTACATATTTTATACTATACTTTTTTATAAGTTTTATACACATTGTACATATTTACAAATAAACAAAAAAAGTTTATTAAATGTGTTATAATTTTAAGCACGAAAACTATATCCTTCGAAAATATAAACGTCAAATTTATGCGTAGATAAATAAGTAATTGTAATTATGTATATATTGTAGGAAAAATTCTTTTAAGAATCTACGCGTCTACACAATACTCGTTTATGGAAACGAAGTTCTTAATGATTAACGGTTATTTTAAACAAGAAAAAATGTACGACCGCTTTTACTTTTTATTTTCTTACCATCTTATAGGGATTAAAAAAATCAATTTATTTGTACAATTATTACACCAACAAAATTTATAAATTTTATTTACTTTAGAAAAAATATATATGGTTAAAGTTAAAATATTCTGTTAGCTAAATAAACTCCGTAAAACTAGTTACAAATTTTGTAAAAGTATACAAAATAAAAAATTACTTTTCATACAGTAGGTAATTAATTATACCAACTGAGTAAAAAACTGTGATGTCAAAGGGATAAAAATTATGATTCATTAAATAAAATGTTAAGTAATATTAGTGTAATGCATTGTACAAATAATTGTGATTGTAATGTTATTCAAGTGTTTAGGCTCTAAGAAAAAAATTATATTTTCAATAAAAGCTTGGAAACTACTCTGAAATCAATTGAATGTACACGTGCCTGGTGCATTGATTTCCAACGTGTTGAGGGAGATATATAAATATAACCAGAGTATAGGTCTAGATACATACTGGAGGTAGATTTATAGTAGAATCAGCGAGATAAAAGGATTTACGGATAAAAGAAAAAAACGATTCTATATAATGAGAGTTCCACGGAACAATCAGCTAAAATGCCACTAGTTCAGTTAGAGTACAGTTTGACTGACGTTTTTCAGAAATAATTTAGCATTGCCAAAATTGAAGGGGTAAAATAATTAAACCTTGTTGAAAATTTGAAAATCTACTTTTTCAAATAAACGTATGCCACATTTTCATCTTTCATTTTCGTATAAGACGTGAATTTATTCTATAAATAAAAATTGCTTATAAAAAATATACCACTTGGATCGCATTCTTATCAAATAATAAATATTAACATCAAAATTTATAATTCAAACAATTGTAAGTTTTAAAAATTATTTGTATTCTATTTTATCAATTAATAATAAACCACTTAATTTAAATCTCTCATCGTGTTAAAACAATAGATGAAAATATGGCAAAAATTATTTTGATGTTATATTTGAAATGATAATGGGCCACCGAGGGTGCAAGCGGTCAGATTACCTATTTGCCGAAGCAAGACTTGATAGTGGCATTCGAAAAGACGAAACGAAGACGTCTAGGAATCCGAATAAGGCACTGGCTTTTCTAACCAGGTAGCGGCGCCTCCTCGTAAAAGTCAGGCTCGTCTTCCTCGTTGTCTGGGTTCTTGCTGTCCAGTGCCCTGAGCTCAGCCGGACTGAAAAAGTGGGTCATCTGTGCCCTGAGCGGTATCATCAGTATGAGGAAGAAGGGCAGCGCGAGCGCAGCTTTGGTGCTCTTAACGGTCCAGAGGACCGCGAGGCAGGTTATCTGTACGAGAGTGAATATGTGCATCTTGTAAGTTTGCACGCGACGGACATAGTTGGCGGTGCCGTGATGTTTGACGGGCATGAAGAACAGCTTCACGCGGTCAAAGAGCTGCACGCCGTTCGTCGATGAGATGCCCATGTAGAGGAAGACACCCAGTAACACGGACATGGGGACGCGTCGTAGCAGCGGCGCCATCAATACACTTACGCCCACGAGAATGGCTACGAGCAGCGAGGAGACACGTTGCTCTTTGACCTCGACAATGTGGGGCTTATCGCCGGGCGCATGGGTGCGCGACATCACCGTTACCGCGTTCACGTGTGTCAACGAACGCACCGAGGCGGCGCAGCACCATGGAGCTCCAATAAGACCGCAGCCAAAATTCATCAGGCAGACAACGACTATATCCATGTGGTAGCCGTTACCCTTGCGCAGCTTGCGCTCCTTCTTGTCGATTATCAACCTGCACATGGTAATAGAAATTAGATTGCGTTGAGTGTGCGACAGGGTCGTCGTTATTTTGTTGCTAAATTTAATCGGAGTTCAGAGTTAAATTTATTTTTAAAACTCTTCACTCTGTACACAAACACTCGATAAAGCCTTCGGATATTTTTGTATAAATCAATTGCAATAAAACGTTAGAAAATACACATCTTATACTAACTAGGATCGAACATAACATCAAAAACTTACTGACATAAATGCATATTTATAAGCTTTAGAAATAAAAACGTTTCAAAATATTTTTCGTTTCATCAAGATACAAAAAATTGTATAAAGTATTTTCTCCTCAATACATTGCGTACTTCGTATTAAAAACTTTTGAAAGATGCCATTTTATCAAAAATAAATTTTATACTCACTCAGAAATCTGCGTCTCCATAAAAACAAGAATATAGACGAGCAGTGCGGGTACACAGCAAGCCAACGCCATCCAAAGTGGCACGTCTCCTTTGGTAGGGCTAACTAGCCAGCTTCTGCCAGGTACGGTTGGCGACAGTCCCTCGGGCACCAACAACTTTTCTGTCTTCACGCCCGCGAGGTAATCGATGAGCACAAAGGTAATGATGCTAATGGGCACACCGAAGTCTCCAAAGGCTCGCCGCGCACTCCTGCCAAGGTAGTGGCTGTTTCTGAAGATCCTCAGGTAGTAGGCACCCAGGAAAGTGCCTAAACAGAGGATCGTGCACATAAGCGCGGTATTAGGTTGGTTAATCAGCAAACCGGCCTTGTTGTGACTGGGTATGAAGGACGAGTCCAACTCTGTGCGATTGATGTTGATAGCCAAGGCGGACGAAATGCCGGTTTGAGAGAATTCCATTAGTCTGGAGATTTCCGTATTATTGGCCGGTGTTTGCTGTAATATATCTTGATAGACGCTTTGGTTGTTATCGCTGGTAAAAGTGCTGTTAGGTGCGAAACAGTATTCCGGCAGCAAAGGATTTTTAGTGAAGTAATTGACGAGCTTGATGAAAGTCTCAACGATGTAGAGGATGGAGATTAGGCCGGTGAAGATCTCTTCGGTGAAACGAGTGAAGAGTCTTACCTGTGGAACACAAGCAATGTTAAATAAACTTCATTCTTATAGATTGATCTTCTTGAAAAAAATATTCAAGCTGTTTTAAAATAAGCAGCAACTTACCAGCACGGATCCCTCAACGCAGGCAATAGCCAAAGCGATGATCCCCATCCAAGCTCCCACGTAGAGCCTCATCGTGAGAAACTCGAGATCATTCGCCACACAAAAGTTGTACAAACTCTCGTCAAATAAAAGCAGCGGACCAGTGGTACCGATGATGACGAGCGGCTGCGTTGCGAACAGCGCCATAATAATACCAGTACAGCAGCAAGAGACGAGTGTCTCGGAGATGCCGATAATGTTGTGAGTCTTGTCACTTAAGAGACCGCCGAAGGTGATGGCCGTACAGAGGGCCGCGAAGTACATGAAGATTGCCGCTGCAAGACAGGACGAGCTCAAGCCATCCGTAAAGTCGGACAAATAGTACGGATATCGCCGCTTTATGTCGTTAATGAGACCACCGAAGGGTCGGCGTGTCCTTCGTAGTGGGTCACTATCGTCCGGAGGCTTCTTCTCGTCCTCGCCTGCAAGTAAAGCTGTAAACATTTCGACACAAATAACATTTGGACAAAACAAGAACATCATTGACAAAATTGACAAAAAAATAACCGAAGAAAGTTGGCTTTTCAATAACAAAACAAGTTGAAAATTCTAATATCATCAAGCTTATAACTCAAATTTCAAAGCTTCAATCCGTCAAACTTTCGCCTAGACCCAATAGCTTGAAAAGCCCGGGCTTCAGAGAGTGAATATGCAATAACGAACCTTTTTTGGCGGCGGCATTTTCGCTCTGTATCTGCTGCTGTTGCTTCTTCTTCTTTTCCTCGATAGCCTTGGCCTTGCGTTTGCGGATGGCCTCGCTCTTGGCCTTGAGCTCACCGAAGGGCAACAGGGCCTGCCTCTCCCAGTCGCCGGGTGGCAGGACAATCGAATCGTCGAGGAACTCGTTTATAGCCGAGAGCAGCTCGCGGCGCTCGTTAGCCTTGTAAGCGATCATGTGGAACGAGGTGTTCGACATCAGCGTCGAGATGGACCGACCGATCTCATGGTAGTCCAGATCCGAGTTCCGAGGACCCAAGAGCGTGAACAGGAAGCGCACGGGAATGGTTACTTCCGTTATCGCCGGCATCAGGATACCTTTGATGAATTCATACAATTTTTGCGATAAATATTTTAATGGGTTAATATTGATATGTCATTAATAATATTGATCAAACGACTTATGGCTTTATGCATTTTATGATGAAAATCTATGTAAATAGATGTACGCGAGCTATGGTCAAATTCGCATAGTCGTATATAACACGTTTAAAACTCAGTTGAATGAGTAATTCAATGATTTTTTATGACTTGTTATAATATATTCCTTAGTATTCTTAATAATATCATGAGACTCCCAACAAACTTTTCTTATTTTGATAATTCTCACAACGGAACCTTTAAAGTTCTATGAATATAATTAACTCATAAAGAAACTTTACTTTCTCGGAACTTCTATAATTCCTACACTCAATTCAGAAACTCGTGCAAATGCACACTGAGGCTCTCTATTAAAATTCGAAATTATAAATCTAACTTTTCCAACTTCTTTACCTTCCGCCAATCTTACAAAGGCTATCGTCGGTTGATCAAGAAAGTCGACGGCACCAACGAGAACGACCGTCGCCTCGGCGCCGCTCGGTATCCTCTTGAGAATGTGGTCGTTATGACCCTTCTTCATGTCCTCGTTGCTGCTGGTGAAGGTCAGCTCCTCCTTCATGTCCACCACCGTGTGGTTGTTGCTGTCTAGCGCCTGATTCGACGCCACGATCTTAGGCTTTGAATCGTTCAGGTTCTGCGAATACAGGAAATCGATGTCTCGTCTTTAGTGTCAGAAATTCACGTCACGGTTTCATCTTTCGTATATATGTGTGTGTGTGTATGTGCGTATGTATGGGTGTTCGGTGGAGAGATTTGTTTATTATACAGTGTAGAATGCGTGTAAATTTAATTAACGAAAGATCAAACGCGTCTGAAGATGCACATGAGGGCTACTTGATTTGTTCGATGAAGCTGAAAACTAAAGTACTTGCCTAGCCATATAATGGAATTTTGTGGGTGGGCTTTCTGTCATTGAGTAAGTTTTTTGAGTCTCGAAATGTGCACTGGCGATTTAAGCACAGCAAGATTAATTTACTTCGAATTAGCTTTATGTAGAATTGAAATACAAAAATTGAAATACAAAATGATAATACAATCATGTAAACAGTCTGAGTGTTTGAATGTTCATGCTCTGTAAAAATAATTTACAAGATTAGTTATAGTGAAAAATAAAACCAAGTTAACACAGCCAACAACGTAAATCACAAAAATATCGTACAAGTCTGACAGTTAAACTGTTAGTAAAAAATGTACAGCGAAGTTAGAAAAAATGTCCATTCGACTTGTCGAGGAAAGAATGTATTTTTCTGGTTTTTATATGGATGCACATCTGTGTGTATCACATCAATGATGAATATACATACTTATTAACTCTGGATACTGTACACGTCTGAATAAAAAATGCTGTCGAATTGTATATGGACGATAGACGACGATGGACTGATTTGTAATGAAGATCGAATGTGACGAGAATAAAAAAGGTCTAAGAGCTGGGTGAATTCCAGGAATAAAGTATTCCGCATATATGTATTTACACATTCCATGCTCTTGAAAACGATTGGAGTGAGGCTACGAGCTGTAGGCGATGATGTAATGGGGTGTATCAACGAGATCGTTGACGAAGAAATAAATCCGTTCAGCGGTTAAGTGGAAAATAAAAAAAAACTGAAAGGAAAAGCAGTGGAGAGCTGAGAGGAAAATATGACGTAACAAAAAGTACCGCGTGACGCCCTGGAAATTAAATTGTGCGTATGTATTATACATATATACGATCAACGATCGAGGACGAAACAAAATCAACGATATAAAATGCGAACAGGTGCTATGGACTTATGCACAGTGGGTTTACAGACAGTTTTTTGGTTCTATTTCAACTTGAAAACTGTTTTACAAATATTTTTATTATTTCCATATTTATGCAGTTTTATATCTCTTCTTTATGCTGATACATAATTTTTTTATAATTAAAATTTAATTGTTGGCTTTTGATTTAGTACAACCGTTTAATTATTGGTCGTTCCGAGTCGTTTAACATATTAATAATACATAGATGAACTTTAATCGATCGACTTCTGAAATTATATAATTAAAGTAAAAGCAAGAAAATCACGTTCTCGCGCTAGTATTAAATTGTATTTTTAATTTATGAAATAATAATTTACTGTAGTATAAAGGTCGATCACGATTCATAAAACATTAAAAAAATATATTTAACAGTAACGTTACAAACAATTATTTTAACACTTTTCAGAATGATAAACCCTACCAATTTTTGCATAGTATTTATGCTTTATTTTATATAACGACTCTTATTATCTACTTCTTTTGTCTTAGTTTACAAGTAACAAACTTGTGTTTTTACGCATCTGAATTATAGACATTTTAGATTATTTATTTGACTACTCTATGTATCGGATATTATACTCATTACTCGTTTAATCTGCCATTTCTCTCGACATTTCTCGAGTTTAAAGATATACTCAATCTTACAATTTTGTTTTTTTACGTGAGCTAATTAAATATAGTTTTATGCTCACTGCGCAAAACTTTCTAAACACAGTTTAATAATTCATAACTGTATTCAAGTTATTTTATTATTTAGTCTGCAAACCAACGCAATGATGCTCTTGTGTTAATTAAAATACGCACAATGCAAGGCTCGTTTATTCATAAGTCTTTGTGAAATTCAATGAATCCAAGGGCACAAGTACTGAGATAAACAAGGGTGAAACAAGAACTGGCGGTTTATGCGTAATAATAAAATGTCGAATAGTTTTGCAAAAATTCGTGAAGGGTTATAAGAGATATACGAAAAGGAAGAGACGTGGCAACTTTTTAATTACATTGTTCTCAGCACCTTCCCGCGTAGCGTCTTCGTCGTCAAACCAGATAGACTGTGGAAACAAGACAGGATAGCACTGTCAGTCAGTCAATCGAATTCGTTACAGGAGACAAAAATTAAATGACTAAGGTTTTCTTATTTTTGCGCTCGATATCAAGCGTACCATTTTCGATAGACTTTTATACGTCACTGAACGTCGTTCGTTTAATCCCGTTATAGCGTTAATATTGGCAGCATACATATATTTCTTATGCAATGATTGCTTCACACTCTAACTATAAATAAAAGTTAATATGTTCGAAATAAGTCAGGTTAAAGTTATTTAACAGTACTAGTATATAATTTAGCTATTAAGTTATTTTCGCTGTCTAAATTATCAAACATCTGCCACGAAATTATACTGTTATTCATCATCAGCTGAACAATTGCATTAATTATATTAAGCTTTTCCTTATGGTGAGAAAATTAAAACCACCCAGCATTATAGCATTATCTCAGTAAAAATAATTTATGCAGCTCAATTTTTCTTGGTAAATTATGCAGCAATGTTCAAACAAGAAAATTACGTCACGGTCCACTTTGTAAAATGCGTCACGTCATTAGCCAAAATAAAATTTCAACTGATGTTGAATAGTCATAAAATTCAGAGAAATAATCTCGAAAAATTACATCGTTAAAGGCTCAGCGCGAACAAATCGCCAAACCTACCTGAAGACTCGTGTAGCTGGCGTAATTTCTCTTGGCGCCGAACCTGAAGCCCCGGTCGTGCTCGTGCACGTGCCGATGCCTGAGGAGCAACGCCCTCATGACTACGGGCCGATCCTCTGGAAGGATCAGCTCCTCGACGACCATCTGCTCGACGACGCGGTATGCGAGGCCGGGCAGGTCCTTCTCCTCGAGGTCGAGCAGAACGACGCCGGTCTCGAGGCAGCGGCGTAGGTTCAGCAACGAGTGGAAGCTCAGCGAAGCCACGTGTGGCCTTCCCCATCTGTGGGGCATGAATGAAAAATCCATTAGTTTTATGGGTTATTTAAGAAACTAAATCAATTTATATTTATGAAGTTTGAATTTCAGATATTTTTATACTTAATTTAGAAATAACTCGAATCACCTAGAGCCCATAATTTTTAGGCACAAGCAGGAACGCATGTGAGAAAAATTTAAGAGCCTGGCCACGTGGGTGTCCACGCGTTTCAATCTAATTATAGCTAAAAGGTTCTATATTAACTAGCCTGTGTAGAAATAGAAATGTTTCCATCATTCGTGGAAGATATATATGGCGTATCGTGGGCTTGCGCTTGTTTTAAGTTGTCAACAGTGTGACACCCGCTTAGAAAAGCTGTTGGTGCAATGAGTTATACGAGAATCATTGCGACGATAACAGGAGAAATTTCGCTTTAATCTCTTACGAAGATAGATCTATAAAAATCGTGACTATAGTGTTAATTCGGAGTTATAAAGAAATCATTACTGTTATTTAACGCATATAGATGTATATGTTATGATAAAAATCAATGAGTATATATATCTACGCGGAAACTACGCGCCATACGAGAGAAAGTTATAACATTTCTATACCTCTAGAAAAAGGCTCGCTATATAGACTTGATGTTATAGCTATTCGGTAAGGTAAGTATGTTATAAATATACCAGAGGGGATAATACAGTACAAGTGCACCTGCATACTTATTTATGCACAGATCAATAACTTGTGGAAATATTAATAGTTATAAGTTACCCGATAAATAAAACAGAAATCATTCATGTATATACAATTACTCTCCATTGATTACCAATAAAAATATTTTCCACGTGAATTCAGTACACATTGGTTCTATTTCCAGAATCCAATAATAAAATTCTTTTGTCCAGTAGATCGAAAACAATGCTAAATTTAGACATATTGTCGTATACCCGTCTGCGTTTTAGCCGCTAATATCGCAGCCAATTAATTATTTCGAAACCTGCAAAATCAAAAGCAAAAACCCACCTATCAGCGCCTTCCTCGACGTCCTCCTCGTACTTGATCCACCTGGCAGTCTCTCGCCACTCGCGCTCCTCGCCGATACCATGAAGCTCGTCGAGCTGGACGAATACCTCGTGCGGCGAGTGGTCGTACATCTTCTTGAAGGTCTCGTGGGGTATGCCACCCTCCTTGCGCCGTCCGATCTGGACAGTCGGGTGGGCGGCTTTGTGGCGTCTCATGCCACGCGGATCGTCGCTCCTGTGTGACTCCAGGTCGTCGATGTCCAGCTCCTGTAAGGTCTTCGCCTCGTCGGGCTGGACGCTGACGCGTCGGCCAGCAGCCGAACCCGCGAACATTCCACCTTCGCCCGGCAGACCCGCACCCGAGCGTTTGCGCCATTGTGGGTCCTCCTGTAGCGAGTACTTGCGCGATTTGTGGTGGTGGTGATGGTGCCGTCTGTGGAAGTAAGCGATGATAAGTTGGTGTAACTTTCTGGAGCAGTCGACGAGTATTTTAAAAAAGTGGTATAAAAACACATGTTAGACAATGTATTCTGTATGTAATTAATATGCAGCAGGCATGTTATTCGAACGAATTTTTTAAGAATTTGGAAATTTTAAAAACGTGTATATAATTTTGCTATGTAACCGTGGTGAAAGCTTGATGCACATTTGCAAATGTTGACAAATAGAAACACTAGCTAGCAACCAATTGAATTAAGGGGTTCGTCGAGTGCGGATACCCCTGACATCAGCCAGGAATTAAATTAATTTTCAGAATCATGAGAGCCATATAAGTTATATTTGCACGAGTAAGACGTTGATTTTGTTATAAAGTTCGGAGCGACCTGCGATATTATAGGAACTTATTCGGTAGCAAAAGCTTAATGTTCAATGAGACAGTCACAAATCCTTATTAATAATTAGAATATTATTATATCAGTTTTAATACGAATAATTTGATTTCTTCAAATTTAATTTTCATGCGATTTCTATAGAAAAGCTGTCACTTGTAACTATAAATCAAATCGCACCTTTCATATATATGCAAAACTTTGACTATTTACGATCAATGCAATACGCACGAAAGTTTTTCTTTCATAATTACAGTTACATACTTTATTTAATGAAACTGTACAAAATTAAAAAACACGATATTTTAGCAAAGCTTGTTTAAACTTTGTAACTACTCCAGCTCTTTTCCTGAAATTTCTTCACACCTGGCTGATAAAAGTATATCCAATTAAAAGTTTTTAATTCAACCAATCATTGACTTTACCGAAAGAAGTACTACAGGTATAAATGTAGGTCACGACTACTAAGATTTTTAAAATTGTTTTTTTTACTAATATTAATTGTAGACTTAGTCTTCAAAACTTAATATGATACATGCTAATAGGCTCGGTATGTCAAAACAAACCCGTAAAAAGAAATCATATATTTTACAATATCAATTTAAAAACAAAAATCACCATTTTCTCGCCGACGAAATATCAACCCTTATTATTACATTCAATTCTTATGGCCCCTGCGGCAACGAAAAAATATCTCACTACAAAATCCATAGCAAGCGTCAAAAATTCACACACACACACGCACACACGTACACACACCCTACACACAGATTCGAGAGGATTTGTTCCACACGTTATTTGACTCTTGCCGTGAACTTCGCCTCTATACGTAAAACGACTACCGGTAACGCATCCATCAGCATTAAGCGTGCTCTCTCCGGTATCTACCTAAAGTGGCAGTGCCAATATTCCCGCAGCCACCATTTTTGGCACGTAAATCGAATTGGCAGAGAGCTTTTCGTCTTGATCTCGCGGCGGGCGACTTCGAATTTCCCCCGTGGCGAGGTTAAATTTACGATGGAGAGACGAAGGTTCGAGCTTGACCTTAGCCGCGAATTTCGCGGGAGGGCTTTTGGATGTTTTCTGCGTTGGATTCACGATGAAGAAGAATAAGCAAAGAAGATTCGAGTTTCCAACTGCGAGATATCGATCGTCCTTGCTATATTTCGATGTCACTTGGCCAACGCACTGGGATATTGTTTGTTGGACAGCGAGCGCATTGTTGTTTATTGTATAGGAAGCTAGTTAATTTTAAATCTGAATCAATTCGTATTATCGAACACCAATTGTCTGTTGAGGTGAACGAAAAATATAAAAGAAGAGTATAATCGATCGGTTATTTCGCTCCAAGCAACGGCAAACAGAAAAACTCAGGTTTAAAACACAATAATGTTCCTTATCGTTGCAGCCAATCGACCAGCTCTCAGCACGTCAGGCCATCATCGCTGCGTCAAAAACACGGAAGCGAGACGTCGAGAGTCGATTCGAACCCTTAACACACGTCATGCACTTGAACGAAGCACCACTACACAAATCCCCGCGAAAAAGTTCACCACCTCTCACTGCATCTCACACCCACACAGAGATAGAGCGTCTCGTAGACTCTTTAGTATCGAATCGAAATTACACGGGATATCACTGCGTAAATACCGGCGGACGTCGCCGATACGATCGGGTGATCTGTCGTAGTGGACGGGCATGTTGGGGTCGTCGAGAGCTGCGATCCGCAGCGACCGCGCAACAGAGAGACACACGCGGATGACGAACCTTATGCGGCGCGCAGTTGCTGGCAGCTGCGCCGAAAAGTCTATTCGTCTTACTCTCGTTTGCGCTCTTCTGGCTACTTATCGCCGTCGTCGCTGGTGCTGCTGCACCGTTACGCCGCGAGCTTGCTTCGTCTTTGCGAGCTTTTTCGTTCGTAGAGTGTGCTTCGATGAAGAGACTGGTGTTGGCAGAGGGAATTTCTTTAAGGAGCAACGCAGTCGTAGCTAATTAAGAAGGCTATTGTAATGCGGCAGTTTGCAGCATTGACTATGGTACAATCTGAAACCATAATTAGGGAACTCTAAATCGAACGTTTGACAGGGAAGTTCTTTGCCTTTGTTTTATAATTCTAGCGAAGAGTGGAAAGATTTACGTTCGAGTTGGTGTGTGTAAGATTTTGTCGTCAAATTTTTACACGACCTAGACAGTTAGCTTGCAACTTATAAGAACATAATATATATGATGTGATATGTACACAGAAAATTTGTCGCCATTCTGACAATCGTATATTTTGTTATTCGAACAATATTGTATTACTTACACGAGTACCGCGAATACATTTACAGGTTTCAACTATTATTTTAACCAAAACTTGTTCTACTTTCAATTTGCCTATCGCTGCGCATTCGATTAGAAGCGAAAAACGCTACCTACACTACGACAGTAGCTATTATAATAATCAAGGTTATCAGCTCCTCTTAAGCTAGTGCAAATCAAAGGAGTAGGTTGAAGAAGCCTTTGACGCAGAATCGGAGGTGGAAACGGAATGCAATCTCTAGTCGAGGTTTCGGTAAATCGGAAGCTCGCTTGTGGAGCTCCGGCTCAATTAAGTTGCCGCTGCTTGCCTATGGCAATTACAATCACGAAACATATATATAGTTCCTCTTATTCTCGTCGTCTCGAGGTGCATCGCATCTCTCGTTTGATTATATCCGAACAGCGTTTAATCGTGGTGCATGAAATTTTTTTCGAAATCGATTTTATGTATATCCTATATACCGCAGTATTTATTTTTAATCTGTTCCCTTGAAAGAAAGAAAATCTTCTAATAATTATAATAATATCACTGCACCACGGAAACCCTTGAGCCACTCTGTGAATTTCTGAGAAATGTCACAGCTTGACATAAACTCAATGATGAATGGCTTTTCGAGCTTTTGGCGTATATTAAATTACTCTCTAGCAATACATAAGAGGCCATGAGTACTGACTTGTGTTCGTGCTTGTGGTGTCGCCGGCACTTTTTATCGTCGTCGCCGGCCTCGTTTACGCTCATCACGTGGCCGTCCTCTTCGCAAATCTTTTCGAATTGTACCCTCGGACTACCAACCGACGGGCTGTCGCTGAAACCGGAAGCCGCCCTCTCCGAGAGCGGAGCTTCGCTTTCGCTGCTAGCGATGTTTTCGGCGATGTCTTCGAGAGTTTCCGTGACGTCTTCGTCCTGTAGATTCAATCAAAAACGTTAAATCTTTTATAATCAAACGTTATTCGCTCACGCCTTTATTTAAACTTCGAGCGAGTCTACTTGAAGATATATATAGGTATATATAAAAGAAAATTTATATAGTATATTCGTACTTTGCCATCATCGAAATCGTCCTTGTCTTCGTCCTCCGAAGGAGGTTTTGTGCCATTGATGGAGTCAACGTGATCCAGCTGTCCGTTGTCCGGCACTGGGACATTGCCGTTGCCGTTGATACCGTTTGTGGACGCCTCTTCTTCCAAACTATTATCGGCGCCTAGAGAACCTTCGCTGAAACATACAAGAATTTTTGTCCAGTTTCCCTTCGTAATATATCATTTTTCAATTGATTTATGAATGAGAAGGAGATACAATATCTCTTTTATCAAAAAATTTTCAATCCCAATGAATGAGGTAATATAAGTGTATAACCGTAAATCAGCGGCTCTGCCAAAAGCTAAATAGAAAACGGCAGTTTCACTCTTGGCGTTTAGTCAACGGCTCCTTCTTTTTTCCGATACTTTAGCTGAAATACACGAAATTCCAATATTATGTAAACAAAGTCCCAATCTTTACGACACCAATCATCCTACACGAAACTTTTTAATCGATTTCGCTGAAATAAGCAGTAAAACTCTATACTTCCGTTAAGTCAGGAAAATAATTGTCTTCGCTTTGCTCGTATATTCCATAATGAATGAAATCAAGGCTATAACTCCGTAACGAACTCGCGATCTAATTATTATAATTGCCACCTTGACTGCGCTTGCAAGCATCCGTGACAATATTAATAAAAACTCCTCGCTCCGCACCACTAAAGTTGCTAGCCGACATTAAAATAACATCCCTATATCGATTCGCCCATACCTACCGACATATAGACCAAAAAGCAAACGAACGACGATCGATGCGAGCAAAGGAGCGACGACAATATACTTCGACGATCCTCGCGAGAATATAAAAAGCTCGTGAAACAATCGAACCCATAAGCTATCGAAGTAACCGACGTACAACCGTATCCAATTATATTTACATTCAATTTTACGAGCATTGAGAAAGAAGCTCGCATCGATTCCCGCTGCAACTGCGAGACGAGAGAGAGAGAGTGAAATATAAAAAGTACCGGTTGTAATAAGCGCACGCGACGAGATACCAGGCGACGTCGCGGTATCGTGCTTGCTTTCTTCGAGCGAAACTCTTGTGCAAAGTTATTATACGCGAGAAAAGCGACGACCGAGTTTTTGCTGCAGTCTCTTGCAAAAGTATTTTCGTGCGATTCTCGACTGTATATACATATATATCGTAGAGTTGATGTCTTTTACGGATATATATAGGAGGTACGGGATTAAAAATTGGAAGAAAGTTTTCCAAGCGTTTAAGGCGAGGGAATTCTTCATTTTGCCTTTTTCACGCGAGAAATGTGGTTCAAGGTGAATTTTCGCAGCGCACGAGAAGAATGTGCGGGAGATTTCATTCTATATGCTGCAGTCAAGTATCTCGCGGTTATCCTTATCAAATTGGATTATAAAGGATCCGTATTAAAAAAGGAAAAGGAAAAGGGAGAGAGAAAAAAAGAAGTTTCGAATATAAAGAAATTACTGCGACTGAAATTACAAAAACATTTATACATGGATGTATCGATATAGAGGCAAAGACTGAAGATTTATATCTTACGAGTTTTCGAAGAGGATGAACGCGACCGTGAATAACAAAAAGATGTATGAAATTCTTGAAGTACTATGCGCATGACAGTATCGGAGAAGGCGTCCCGCAGAAGTGAATCGTTTGTTTTATGGCCATGTATAATCATTAAGCACGAGTTACTGCAAAATGAAAAATTCTTTAGTAAATAGATAATATGCAGTATCAGCGAGTAAATAACTAATACGGAAAACGTTGTATACAGGAAAAATATACAGATAGTATATAAACTTTTCGCGATATATTGGTTTTGTTCTACACTATTAAGGGCAGCGCACAATCTTTGGATCATGAATTCGAGTGATACTGTGCGTAAAATATTATTAAACAGAGGAGAATCATTAATTCATCAGCATCACTATACAATTCCTTGAATCATCCGGAAAAACTTCCACAATCTCAGAGCGAAAATGAAAACGTATTGCAGACGATTGGGCCGCGCAAACTACACATACGCAGCAGACGATAAAGTATTATTTTGCATAAAGCGAAACGTGCCACGAATAACACTCGAGGTTTACGATTACATTAAGCCGGAAAATGCGCAGAAGAGAAAAGAAAAAATACTTTTTCCAAGGCTTCACCGGGTGTCGCGCACCGGATTGACTTCTACTACTTAGGTTAATGTTACTGCAGTCGTCGCAGTTTCCGTAATACCGAAGTATATGCATCTTCAATATTTATCTTTCGCGAGATTATTTCATTTCTTTTGTGCTTCAGAGCAGGTGTTGTTTGTAGTCTACACCTGGTACATTGCTGGATATACAAATCACTGCTCTTAAAGTTTTTTTAATTTAATTCAATACTATTTATTAAAATTCTTGTCCGATAAGACAGCTTTTTTATGTTTATTATCGTTGTTAATTGTGAAAATTTATTAAGAAAAGTAATAAAATATATATAACGCTATTTATACCATAATAAACATGCTCGATAATTTAATTAAAGCCCTATACAATGCAAAAAAATTTAATAAAACCCAAGCTTCTTATTAACAAATCTTATCGATTGCTTCAACAATGGAAATAATCTCTCTATAACCCCACAAAGCATAATCTCTTGAACACTACAATTATTACACACCTTATATCTTATACGCAATTTTGAATTTCCGCTCACCTATCAGCCGATTCATTTTTCACACAAGTTGACAAACAGCTCAGCCGTAGCGGAACGAGGTCCTTTGAGTTTCTCAAAATAATGTACATCAAACTAATGCGTACAACTGCGCGTGAAACACCACAAAAAAGGAAAGTACATCATAATCTGTTCCGGGAACGACCTGCTTTTTCCCGGAACGATTTCGCTTACCCTTCGCTGGATCTCGGCTTTATCGGTTTTACGCTTCGAAAGCGATCAAGGACGCGTTCATATAGCGTTTTGTTCCATTATGAAGTACGTTTTCTCACCCCCCCTCCTGTATACTCTGTTAGGATGTATACAGACTCACATTTTCTGACAATGAAAAACTGTTGAAACCGACAGGGTATAATAATATGATGATAGAGCCGATTTGATCCTCTTGCAACGTAAAAAAACAGATGTCGCGTTGAGAGAAGATTTTTCATGTTTGATCGGCTTTATTCGAGGGATGAACAATATTAAAAATTGTAATATATAGAAATATATTTTTGAAAAACCACAAATTTAGAAGAGTCCAAACATATGTGGTTGAGTATTAAACATTTGAAGATTTCACGTTTTATCTCCATGTTTAGAATCGAACCCCTTCAAAATTTTATCAATCGGTTATTATCGTTAAGTAATATATCTGATAATAAACTTGTACATATTGATAACTCTGCTTAGTTAATATTCAAATTTCTAGAATTTGTGGATTACTTCGAAAGTCAAAATACACCGCTTAAGATTAATTTCTTCTAAAACACTTGCAAAAGTGATGGAAAGTGCCACTAGAGAATCAAGGACTTACGGTGATAAATGACGTCGCATAGATCTTGAGTGAAGACTCTTCAGTGGCATGTGCGGGTGCGGATAGCTCTTTTTTCGATGTTCTGTAACAATACCAAATGAAAACGTAGATTTATTAAAAGCTTGTTGTTATAGAAATGACAAGACGTTTAAATTTTTCAACAATATATGAATATTTTGTATAGCAAAATAAAAATTTCGTATATGTTCAGAATCTTAATATATCGTATATAAAGCTGCATATAAAATTAAATAACACTTCGAATAATAATTTACTTTCTCTACTTATACATAACAATCAATGTGATACATGAGATGTAATTATTTCTTTTTTATTGAACGTTTCGGGCATATCTATATAATCGGCCCTTTTTAAGACAAAAAAATTTTAAATATTTTCTCGAAAAGTGATTCACGCGGAAAAAGTTGCAAACTTTTTATTCGGAATTGAAAAGTATATAAGAAAGCAGAAATAAAACCTAGAAGTGGGTAAATGGGTTAAACAGATTGAATTCGCTAAATACTTTTCACAACATGTGCAAACTTTTTTCCGATATCATCATTTCTATATTGCATGCGTTCTATTTCAGGAGATATCAATGTCATGGGACAGAAATGTTACATATTTTGACATAATAATATCTATTAAAAAAAATCAGTGCTCTAGAAAAAGAGAAAATTGAATATCTTGTATAGTTTTCAAATAAATATTCATCTCAAACTCAATCTACCTGAAAATACTTGTCAGAAGCTTTAAAACATCCATACCAACCTAGTGTTACACGACAAACATGACGCATTCAATTTACTCTGTGTCAAGAAAAAAAAACGAAAAATTGCAGTGTAAACAAAAAATTACTTCAAAAAATACAATTTTTAGCTGACCGTTAAAGTATAAGTTGTAATACTGAATGAAAAAAGATATGAATCAAAAGACATTGCGGAAGGTAAAAACAAAGTATAAAGTATTTGAATTTTTGAAAGTTTTTATCGCTGCACGTATGCACAAGAATTGCTTTTTCATCAATGTTTTTGTTTTTATGAAACATATAAACATAATGATATGTATATGCTCGCATATCAAAAGTTTCTACTATATTATATAATAATAGGTAATTCTCTACTGCATAACATTTCGTTCATACATATAATACATTTAATCTATAAATATAAATAAAAGTTACAAAAATGCAGATAGTTTAAAACTTAAAAAATTATTTTATTTTGAGATAAAATAGGGGTTAAAAATTGAACAAACGCGTGTGAAATGCGATATGAAAGGTATTCATTTTTTTAAATATTATTAATCACAGTTTGAAACGTTTGAATTTCTAAGTATATAGCATGAATGATTTAAATATTTAAATATCGATTCATAAAAGTTAATAACGCAAGATAGACGCGAGTAAAGTTTGAATCACGTGCAGCGCCAAATAAGCAGCAGTAAAAATTGCGTCCGGAACGTCGTAGGTCGTTTCGTAATTTTAGCGTTTCGTGCCAAGATTATTACGTATACGACAGGCGCGTCGTCATTCTCTCAATAGAAAGACTCAAACGTGAACAACGCAAAGCCTAAACTTTTTTGTTACTATATTTGACGGCGGTGCTCGAAATACATGCGTATAAGTTCATTCATTAAATGAAAAGGCTATTTGCTATAGCCATTGTTTCAAGTTTTAAACGATTAATTTTTATTTCTTTAAAGAAATTTCCAATTTTTTTCAATAAGATTTTCAATAATCGTTTTTTTAAAGTAAAATAAAAGGGATATATTATTAGAAATCATTTTATAACTCTTTACAAGTCAAATGTGACTATACATAATCCGCATATTATTTGTATCAAAATCGAAGTGTTATAATATTTGTTCAATATATACATGATATAAATCGCGGTCTGATTGAAATGAAGTAAAGCAAAATCCTACATAGAAATTTCACTGTGATAAGAATAATATAGATACTTACGATCCAGGCCGCGATCGCCATAGCGTGGAATGTTAGGTCCTCGGTCACGATCACGATCTGAACCGACTGATTCCGAGGGCGATCCAAACCGGGCTACGTCAAACTTCTCTCCGGCGTCCATCGCGAACACCTTCTCCATCTCCTCGTCGAGCTCTTGTACCGTTTCCGCGCCATGTCCGTCGGTCTGAAATTACCAAAGACACAAAAACATTCTTTAATTTCTTGCAATAAACAGTTTTCATCGCGTTTTCGCTCGTAAAACTTTTTCTTCCAGCAGATCAGGTGATCTATAACCAGCTGACTTTAATGCTCAAATACGTTATCGTCTGGAATAGTGTTACAGGATACAAAATTAACTTTTATCCGTTTCTTTTTTTAACTTATTTTTGTTGAATTGATAATGATCACTTCTGTTGTATAGAGTTGCATAAACATGAAATCTGTATGGATACGAATCAGAAGATGGTAGTCATGAAGCTTTACAATTTACTGACAAAACTATTATGGATCAAAATTATAATATAAATATTTAGCTAAAATGTTTTAATATAAATTATCAGCCTCTACATTTATTTTCAAGTTTACCATCGTTAGTAGTACAAGGATTGACAGTGTTTACGATCCAACAGAAAATTAGAGAAAAAGTAGACTCCTTTAAAGTTTTAGAGATTTAGATGAATTTTCCATCAGTTTTCAACACCACCTTTCGAATACACTCATAGCGTCACAACTTTAATGTGCCCGTCAGTCAAGTTTCCTCTACATAATATAGCTTACAAACTATTAAACTTATAGAGAGCTTACACTCAGTGGTTCTGACCAATTTTGCTATTCTCCCTTTCGCTTGTGTCAAGGTAGCGTAATCAAGGAACCAATATTTTTCCTTTCATGACCTGTTGACGTATGAAGGATACTCAAAAGTGTATTATGAAAACATCGAGTAAAAAAATCACGAAGTTTTTGATTGCTAATCAAAGCAGGGCGGAATTCCTTCAGAGAAAATCCAATTTCAAAATGCAATCACATTCTGATGATTCAGTAATAAGAAAATATTAAATCTAATTTAGTTGTTAATTTGTTAAGTAACACGATCAAAAGAAAATGTTATGTAAGAAAATTTAAAATTAAAATAACTCTGAAACTTGATAATGTTACTCTTCAATTTTTATCTATAGTTTTAGTGGCATTTAATATTCAACGCTTATAATTTGAAAAGAGCTAGTAAAATCAAACTTGCCATTAATTTGTTCATTGAATTTGAATACATTATCATAAATAATATTTATAGCACCTTTTTATGGTACATTGAAATTCAACGCAAATTAATGTTTATGAATTATGATTTAATAATTAATTTAACTTAATAATTAATTTAATTTAATAATTAATTTAACTTAATAATGATTGTTGTAAAAGTAAAACCTAACAGAATACAGCAGAAATTTAGTTAATTTAGCGAAAGATATCTATATCTAACTAATGATAAAATTTATACAAACAAAACTTCACTGATATCCTCGAATTCATTTACAAGCTTCTTCCTAAAATTTAATCAAATCATATTTCGACTGTGCATCGCATAAAGGAACACACAAAGCATAGAATTAGAAGTATATTTCCATGTAAAGAAAACCGCATTAAAAACCCATTCTCTACCTAGGAAAACATAATCAACAACCACCCACACTCCCAACGTAATAATGAAAGTAGAAACAATTCACCTCTCGCTCTCTCTCTCTCTCTCTCTTTCTATCTCTCGCTATAGTCGTACGATAAAAGATAATAAAGGCAAACGAAATTCAAATGACCGGAGATACCGGAAGCGGAAGGTGCAGCAGAAAGCACGTGACAGCAGTAGCAGCAGCAGCGCAGCAGTAGCACGGGGAAAGAGAGCAAGATATAGCGTCGAGGACGCGGCGGTAGCAGCGCTGCTGCCGGTCGATGCGGTGCCGCGTCCTTGAACTTGAGCTTTCGGCCCGACTCGGTGCAGCAGCTATATACTGTCCGCCACTGTTGGCTCTCTCCCTCTCTCTTTCTGAAACCTCGACCCTGCACTTTTACTCTGCGCTCTCGCTTTTTCCCTGTCTCTGCGCTTTTTTACATGTATATGCATGCGTATGTATAGTATATGTGTACAGTGGCAGTATCTCACCGCAATCTTCGACGCGTCTAGCCTTCAGCTTCTCAATTTTAAGGATGCCTCTCGACAAGGCGGTAGTGAGGAAAAGATGGAGTGGCTTGTACGAAAAAACGTCGTTTTAGAAGATAATGGAGACGGAGTAGCGCGATAGACCTGTGCGAGGATTATTCTTTTTTTCGTCGGCAGGCGAGAAACTTTTTTTTGACGCCAGTCTTGTGGTATTTGTTTGCAGCGAGAATAAACTGAATTTGCAGGTGTTACGCTGTGTGTGAAGTTGCCCCACGCGCGTACGTTAAAGGGTTACACGCGCTGACACAATGACGTCACGACTAGACAGGGTGCACTATAGCTTTTTGCTGCTTTTGATGATACCTCAAAACTTTTAAAAATAGTTTCTTCCTACAAAGTGTATTTTTATTCCATAAATATTTGTAACTCTTCGAGTGTGCTAATTTTACCAATTTAACGCATGATAAGTTATGTCTGGTCAAAAGTCACATTTGAATTGCATTAATGCATTGTGTGCTTTAACACAATAATAAAGCCAAAGTTTTGATAGAGAGTTTTTATGGTAGTATGAAGTATACAACTAAAATAGAATAACGTGTTTTAAAACTGATCTGAGCTCGTTTTTTTTTCAATTATATGGTTTTCTAAAATTAACTTATTTTATTATCATGGAGCTTTTCTTAATACTGCTAACCGAAACATCATCAAATTTTCTATTAATGACATCAATTAATTAAAGATTAAGAACAATAATGTTGAAGGTTAGTTTAAATTATTATTTGTTAATAATAAATTGCGTATGGAGTCAGTTGATAGATAGATTTACTCAAACGTTGGTTTACATGCTATTTATCGGAAACTGTGTACAAAATTTATTTGCAGTAAAACGTTACTATACGATAAGAAGATTAATGTTTCTTGGAAGTGGATTATTTAAAACTTTACAAGGAATTAAGTTGGACATGTAATCAGCGCTGTAAAGTTTAACAAAGGGAAAGTTTTTATGCAGATTTTTCAATAAAATATGATTAATTTAAAAGTTGAATAATTAGCGTTACAGTTGCAAGATGATTACTTTTTAAACTATGAATATAGTTATATATACATTAAGGTATGATTGATATATTGTAAGCAAATACAATGCCAATAGAAATTATATCATTTGCAAAAAAATATTGCTAAAAGTTTCTGTTAAATGCTGATATTTAGCATCTCTACGTTCCACCCGCTTCTAACCATTACGGCTGCAGCGACGACATAACGTATTAAACTTGCCGGTTCGCTTACAGTTTATGTGCGCTTTCACGTATCTAAGAATTTTTAACAATGAAAAGTAAACTTTGTGAATAAAAGAATTAAGTATTGTTGCACGCCTATTTAAGTTTAATAAAGCCTAATGAAAAAAAAATCAAAACGTATGGATTGCGTCTAAAATTGCGTGTATCGTAAAAAAGAAAATTATTTTTAAAGTACAATGTTGAATTTAAAGAAAAAAAATTTAATCTTAGTTTAATTTCAATTCCAAATCTAGTCAAAATGTTATTAATCCTACACTACCTCGATCTGTCGTTATCTATGTATGTTACTGTAAAGAGATCTACATTTCTGTTCAAGCAAAATCCTAGTAAAGTATAGAGAGCACGTGATATATGACACACTTTGATTTTAACGACTTTCTACTTGAGCCTCAAAAACAGTAACGGCAGTCATTGCTGAGCAGTACAATGTCGAGACTATCAAGTTCTCATCGTAAATGACACGAGCTTCTTTTCTCTACTCTTTTACACTCTTATTTTCATTCTCATTATTTCGCCCTCTACTGTTTCTCTTTTTTGTGATATACTTATCACCGTTAATCATGATTCTATGTGCTGCTATTATCATAGCAGATAACTGACTGATTTATTTCTGAATTTTCTTTTTCATAACATGACTAGATACAACTGAGCAATAGTTCCATTTTAACATTTTTTTAATAAAGGTTGGTTCCTTATATCACTCAAATTTCATTAAATTAAAGTGTAAACTACTTTCGAATACCTATTACAAAAAGGTAATCTGATAATTTATTTGATCAGCAATATTTAATTCTTCGAGAAAAATGCTTTTAACTTTATGCCGTATTGGTAAAGAAACTATATTCTACTATTTATTAAAAAGTGAGTTTTTAGAGCATGGGTTTTTAAATAATTTGACGACAACTTCATTTTTTGTTTTAGATATAGAAATTTTGTGGTTTAAAGAGCAAATTTGGAGTTATAAAAAGTAAAGCTATTGAAAATTAGTCAAAAATAAATCTGTGTGTACGGGTACATAAATTATTCAACCTTTGATCATTCATTTGCTCTTTTCAGAAAGAAAAAATTTTCTATAACAAAAAGAAATATCGACCTGATATCGTATATATCTTCTACTCATTCTGATAAGTTGAAAAAATAAAAATAATTTTTAATGAAAATTCATCTTATTTTAAAGTGTTTCAAAACTTTAATAGTAGAATTAATAATATTTCCTCTTTATTAATTTATTAATAGTATTTCCTCTTAAATACTTACTATAATCAGTGTGCAGAAAGTAAATGGATGTATTTCATTTTTTCTCTTTAAAAAATTTAATTACAGCTATGTGACGTATAGTGTAAGTTAATTAAATTTCAAGTGTGAACATCGTATTCATATCACTGAAAACATTTGAATCTGCGCACATTTTACATGCTTCCACAGGTCTTCTTAACTCTGTGCGTCAGAGGTAGGTCAACCCGTGACCCACCTTTTTTGTTTCACTTCGACCCCTTTTCATTTAACACGTATTCTTAAGATTTCAATCGATTATGCAGATTACAGCATGATATTGATGTATGTAAATGCTCTTTGGGAGTACAATCTACCTTTTCAAAATAATCAATTAAGTCCCTGTAAAAGTTAAGGCTTAAATATTATATCATTCACATAATGTTTGAAAAACTAAATTGAAACGAATTTACTAGTGTTATTCAAGAGCTGAAACGATTATTTGTAATTCATGTAATTAGCTTTGAAATGAGATCCATTATCTATTCACTAACACGTTTTCTGTGAATTTTTACATTATGTTCATAGTTCTTCATGTAATTATTATTTTTTCAAAAAAAGAGCACCAGTCAAGTTTTTTCGTTTGTATAAGAAAATGTAATAATAAGTCTTCAAAAAATATAGATATCAGAGTTATATATTTAAAAAATGTATATTATAAATGTATATTATAAATATATTCAATATTCATTAGTTTCAACTGGTTTGTAATAAAAAATCCATCCACCCATTTAACGTTAGTTATTCATAATAAGAACTGATGACCCACTACATTATTTTTATGTATATAAGACATATTAGAATTATACTTCAAACAGTAAGACCAGTCAATCGATCCATAGGCAAACCATCTAAAATTAGAATTGCGCCAGTAAAATAATAAAAATTCCACTCAAATTCATCCAAGTCCCAAATCATCAACAAACCGCATCTGTATTACCAGCAGCAGCAAATAACCGCACTTCAAGCTCCCGCATATACTTTCTCAAATCCTAATAGAAAATCACTTTGCTTGAACAACACCATGTTGCGTTACTATAATACCACCCCCGTTCACACATATCTTCCCTATGAAAACGTCGTCGTCTCGTGTAGGTATAGTCGCGCTGCCGCGGGGGTGGTGCACGCAGCCGTCTCCCTCGCGTGGCTCATCGATTTTCCAAGAGTAAAGTCCATTTCGAGCAGCGGTGCGATGTGACAAGTGCAGAGCCCGGCTTTGCCTTGCCCTCATCGCCGAGCGCACACAGGATGTGCTTTTCCATCTCTCGTGAGCCCGATTTTCCCACGACCTTACGGAAAGGGGAAAGCCGGATTTCCCGGATAAGCGCGCGCGAAATTGAAGTTGCTCGGGCGTACCGTAATGAGAAAGTTTTGATGCAAGCGCAGGTTACCGAAGAGATGTTTTTTCTTGTTTTATTTTTTGGATTTTTGAACAGAGGGAGCTGAGCATTTTGGACGGTGCAATGCCGGACCAGATCAATACGGAGTTTTGAGTATTTTTCTTTTTTATGTTTAAAATTCAGTTAACTCTTGTACAAAGGTTTCTGATTTTACGGCAGGAATTTTTATATTTTTAGCTTTGGGAAAACTTGTAAGGTTATACGTCACCGTTTTATCGTAAAATAAATTTTAGTTCTATATACAGATACACGGCTCCACTTTTTGGCAAGTTATTTTTGGCTAAAAAAATAGACAATTTGTTCAAAGTGATACCACTTTTATCCAGCGTAGCTCAGTGTAGTAATTCGTTATGCGATGCAACGAGTAAAATTAAAATTTCACGTTGACTACATTTCGCTAATAATTCATTGATACTGTATTCTCATCAACTAAACATATATATATATAGATTGATATACATATGCCAATATTATATTGTACTCCTGCCACATCCACAAGCCAAAGTTACAACTTATATTTAGAAACTTCACTTGAATGAATGCGTGACACTTTTACTTCGATCGATGATTAGTAATTTTTCACGGTAAACGAATACCTTATTAGTAATCAGGCTGTAGATTGAATTTATAAGTGGTTATGGACGTTTACCTACCTCGTCATTGAAAAGTCATGAATGAAATGCGTGAAAATCGATGGAAACGCATAAAAAGTTAGCGAGCAAACTATTCCAAAAAGTTGTACGTCAGGTAATAAACGAGCGTCAATATTACACACAAACGTCACGAAATCGCTAACCCGCGTACGCCTATATGACCAATTTAGTTTGATGAATTAAAGTGAAACGTACAAAGGAATTGTTAAAGGCGACGTGTTAGAAATAGCAACTTACATTTCGTTTAACAGCGAGAGAACGAAGTAGCTTTCCTAAGCAGTTAGCTCCATAATCCGAGTGGTATTAAATAATGTATAATCGAGTTGAAAGTGTTAATTGGGTTTCGTAGCTGCCAGTGTGACTCGATTAAAAACCAATCGAATTTCAAGAATCAGCAGCAAGTAGTTCACTGTAATTATACGTTTGAACTTAATTGTTTTTATAGTACGTGAACTAAGAAGAAACAGTATAATCACTCCACGTCACTGTTGAACAAAAATTAAGTATAAATATATGACACTGGTGGCGCGTTTGTAACAACAATTTTGGCCTAACAAAACATGCTTCAAAATCATAATTGCGATCGCACATGTACCTGCTATTACTCTATTAAGAGCATGCTCGGAAATAAAAAGAACAAAAAGGCAGCCAAGTGCTGTTGAAGAGTCAAGAACATAGTCGTTTAAAACGTCGCTTTACAGAACTAAAATAGCTGTTAAATAATTAAGACGTGCAAACTACTATTACCACTCTTTCAAATCGAAAACAAAAACAAAATCATTCGCAAATCGAATTAATTCAAACGGAAACAAACATTAACACCGTGCAAATTTCCAGCAACACCCGAGCTAAGAAAAGAAAATAAAAACAAAAAATCCGCGCCACGCGTGTGTCCTTTACAGTAATAGTAGTCGAATGCCTGAACCGCTCTGCCCCGGTTGCCGCGGCCTCCGCGACGACCGCTACTTCCGGGCAGTAGCGACGGAACTGCAGCAGCCGGCGGTCATGCCGTATCCCGGGCCGAGAGGGATGATGACGGTGGAGCGCGCGCGCGCCGGCTTTAGATGCGCCGGCGCCAACCCCACTTTCCGAAGGGGCAAAAAGCTCCTCACCACCTCCTTTCCTATGATATAGGTGGGGAGTGTGTATAGCAGAGTAACGTGTGCATGTGTGCAGTGTAACGTGTAATACATCCGCGTTTATATATATTTATATATATATATATATATATATAGCAGAAAGCTGCCCTTCGCAGAGTTCCGTTTTATTAATTGCGGCTCGTTTTTATGAACGATTTTTCCTGCCTGCTGTCGTGTGTAAGAGCCTGTGTATGCAGCCACTGCTATAATACACGCGCTGGGAGATCTTATTCGCGGCACGGATATGCGTGCGTGTGCTCGGGTTCCAGATTTGTGGCCTGGTAGCGGCTGGGGATATCGTTTTTAACGAGAGAGGGATTTTCTTATTACGCGCTGGAATTGATGATCCGTTTGTTTTAGCGCGAATAATAATGGCCGTGAGGTCATTCTATGGCGAAGGGTAAGGGATGGCGTAGAGCTTGTTTATGATGTGTATATGATGAATTAGGGGGTTAATAATTTTTCTTTGAAAGATCATTGCGAGAGGATGATGATTGTACTTTGGGATCAAACTTCGATAAAATGGATCAATTTTTTAGAAATTCGAAATACGAATGGACTGTACGGGAAGTAATTCTATCTAAAGCGGATTGAGAGCGACAAAAACAAATGGAATTTTTATCGATTAGCTACAACAAGTTATTTCCAGCTGCGAATTTATGGTACGACGTCGATAATCAGCTGACTAAATAGAAAGCAGTTATTAATGACAACTTTTATTATTAATTAATGATGCATGCGCAATATTTTGATTGCAGATAGCGAAATTTCTTTTCAAGTTTTTTTTTAAATGATTATATTGTTTTTATTGAGACTTTCATCCCGGACATGAGACATATATAATACACGCGCGCATTGAGCACATTCAATGACTTCCTGTAATTCTACAATATTGTCGTTTTTCTTCACCTTGCAATTTTACTGACGATTATGATGCTTTTTACTGTATAATGTAATGGTAATTTATGATTTTCATTTATCTTATTGAGTAGTTTACCTCGATTACATCTTTTGCAAGATAAACAGTTAATTTTTTTTTCAATTAGAATAATCATTAAATTTTGTATTTGAGATAAGAAAATTGCTTACACAAATATTTCCTGTTTTCACGTAACCTGTTTGGCCTTCTATTTTCTAATAATTTAGTCAATTTCAGTGGTATATTATTTATTCGTTATTTTATCGACAATTATGCATTTCTATAAAGAAATTTATACATATTATTCATTTTTTGTAATAAATGAATTAAATATTCAATAAAAACATAACCATTGTGTTTTTTCGTATAATATTTAAATTATTTTTCTTACATAAATGCATAAAGTTCACTTACACACGACAATTAGTCAATTATGATACATGACAATTGTCAGATTATGATATACGTTAATGCATATCATAGTAGGTAAAACGCATGGACTACGTTTCTGAGCTTTATACAAGTCCTTCAACTTTGGGATTTATTAGTCATCCTCGTGAAATAATTAGAATGTAGCTTGTGTAACGCTATATTTCTGTGCGTATATATAGCATGTATGCTATAGTCGGATATCCCGAATAAGGATTAGTGTTTCAAAGAGTTTTTTTTCAATGTCAGCGACTATATGCATAAAATCTTTAAGGCTATTAGAATACACTCTAATTTTTTCCCAGGAGCTGTTGATTTTCAAATTTTTACTACATAAATAACGGCGTTCAGTTATCATTCCATTAACATTTTTAATATATCCTACGCTGCATTACTAAAGATAAGTGTTTTATTACAACAAAACTGTATATTGTGTAGAAATTGTTGATTGTTTATAGCATACAAACTTCATTAAAGCTCTGACTTAGTTGAGAATACTAGACGATTTGCCTTTATTTGAATATGCATCAGCTCTGATCCTTATACAGAAAACTATATCATATATACGAAAAAGTATACGTTCTATATCACCGAGAATCAAAAAAAGGAAGAAAAGAAAACAAGAATTTTCGCGTAAATAATAAAGTGGCCTCAAAAGAACGGTTTCGCCCCCAAACGAGCACGCCGACCAATTTCCAAACTTCGAAAACTAGTAAATTTAATTGCCCATTTATCCAGCTGATGGGTCTATATATGCAACGCATAGAGCTTAAGCTGCAGTTACCGCAGAGTTCCAGTCTTAACCATAAACTTCGCTATTCACGCGATCCACCAATTAGCTATCGAGCTTTCAGAGCCCAGAGCTGCAGTAGTGTAGCGATAGGATGTACCTCGCTCGCATCATCATCAAGATTCTCCTCGTAAGCCAATCTCGTCCAAACGAAGGCAACAGAGCTCATCAGCTGCCGGCGTCATCGGCATTTGAATTCCTGGCCGTGCAAAACAGCCGTATGGCCGCGGATCGATAAAACGTGTAGCACCTCTGCCTTCGACGTCGACGTTCCGGGTCCATCCCTGGCGGCTGCTGATGCTGCGGCCCGGACGACCCAGAAATGCGCGAGCGAGACTGCACAGAGATCGAATTGGCTGTTACTGCTGCTGCTTGAGCTTGTGTGTCGACTCGAGCGAGACGTAGATGTATGTGTATACATATACACTCGTGAAGCTTTAGAGAGGAGCTTTAACCGGTATATTGGCGCTCGTGAGAGAGAGAGAGGTCGTCGGTTGCGTGGATAGAATATACGATGGGGTGGGGCAGCTTTGCGCTGCATACCACGTCGTTTTCTTCGACAGGAGGGATTCTCTCTAACTGCGTGACTTAGTTTCAATTTGCGATCGAAATCGTTACTTGAATGTGACACTCTGAGATTTCGATGTGGTGGACACACGAGGCGACGAAAGTTTTATTGCGCTCTTTATTTATCATTATGCGACTCTACTGCTAGTTGCTATTGATGAAATGAGATGGTATAGTGGGGAATTTTTGGTTTTAATAAAGAGTAGTGGCGAGATGCTGAAGAGCTTGAAAGAGGATTCCTGGGGAAACTGTGTAGCTCAGGGCGACGGCTTCATAATTCATCGTGTGGAATGTCTGACTATAATCCTCTGTTTTATACTATTTATATAGGATGGATCGTATATGGCAATATGTTCTTCGTGGAAATTCTAGATAGCGATGGATAAAAGAAGACAATTTTAAGAAACATCGTAAAAGATCTGTTCAAATTATAGATTGTATTAACTTATAAATACATAAAATACGCGTTTAGTGTAATTAATAGTTATGTATTAAATTTTAGCACGCTAATACAGACGGGTAAACTATAAGACATTGAATAATAGAAAAAAAATTATACATTGTTCATAAGCATACAGCTTTTATATAACCTTTGGCAGCAGAAATACAATAAAGAAAAATATTTTCTCCGTGCATTTATTTCACTCCGATAAAGGAACAAAAGAACGCGCAGTTATTGGAACATTGGAATCATATTATTGTGATAATGACAAACCAGTCTTATCCTCCTTGTAGATGGTTGAAACAACATAAAGTAAAAAAGAATATATCCTCTTGCAAAGAGTCGGAAAGATTTTTCTGATATCTTGAGAGAAAACTTGAGTTTTCTTCTCGCAGAAAAAAAAGAATTTATTTCAAATTATCACCGCTATGTACATTGTAATGACTCTCGTCTTTTCATTTTAAAATTATTGCTAATTATAACGCTTCAATTGAGAACATAGACAATGATAACAAACGATAACAAATATTGACTAATTTTTAGATTTCGCACAAATAAAAGTCAAAATCGAAAGAGCCTACAGCTAAAGAATTCCATTTTCAATATATCTTCCCGGTTGTACTCGGCCGTCAGATATTTTGTATTGAATTTATAGCGCAAAAGTTCAACTTTTCTCTCAAAACTACATTTTTCCTTTCGTTTTACTCTCTAAAAAGTTGGACAGAGAGAGATATTTCTCTGAAAACACAACTTCACAGAACGCAAAATCATACGAACAACTAACGTCATCGCTTCTTGTATACCCATAGACCTTTGAAAATGGGAAAAATCAAAGTTCGCCGCGACGGTATGGGAAAGACAAAGCTACGGTATCCGCTGCAGATATTCGCGAATGACGCAAGTAGTAGAGAGCTTGCGCGCAGCAGCTTGTGAGAGAAAAAGAGCAACTTGAAAGTGGAGAGCTACGCCATACAGCTTGGCTATTGACATATGCTAAAATAGTTCCGTGCCACTCAGTTGATTCTCGGTCGGTGCCTCTCCATAAACGTTTGCTTTCAAAGCCCCTCAATATTCCTTTAAGGGGGGGGGGGGGGCAGCACTGCGCTCTGATGCTGACGGCTGTAAAGCACGCGCAGACGCAACAAGTGTCGGTCATCCGTGAAAACGGGCAAGTCCATGCGCGCGCCTATATAATAATATTCTTGTTACGTAACACACACACACACACACTCACATGTCTTGTGATCCGCGAAATTTATGCGCGGCTATGTAGTTGAGCTGAATTTTAGACAAGAAAAATGAGTTGGAAATAGAGACTGCTCGTTTTGTTATGACTATGGATTTGTTGTTATTGAAATAGATTTACTTTGGGCATGCGGAAACTCACAAGAACTCTGTTGGCCATTGCTTTAGTATACTTATATTAAAAGCAGCTCATTTTTCTTGTACCGTACGTAGCCTCATAAATATTTGTTTAAGATAGAACTTTAAAAATAATTTTAATTTTTAATCTATTTATTGGATGGAATGGAGTCGAAAATTGTATTACAGTACGGATTATTTCTAGGCAGATATATTCACATTATATATATATATATATATATATATATATATATACATCTTTTCTTTTCATGTACATAATTTACAGAGGATCATCTGCGATTATTATTATTAACTACAATATTTATACAATATATTCATACTTTAGTTTTTATGATAAACAACAGAAATAAAATCTTTCACTAACACATATAACACTCAAGTCGTCATCAACAACTTATCACAGCACTACATCTCTGTATTTTAATAATTGCAAACGCCTTGCACTACAACACACATGCGACGACATCCCTGAACTCAACAATATTTTATTACGCAATGCATCGACCAATGGACAATATAATATACATAAGTGTCGATACCGACGAAGGTTACCGTATAAGATAATTACTTCGCGACAGTAACCGTATACTCATTCATAAACCATTGGTGAATTCCTAACCCAATGTGAAGTTCAAAGGTGAATATCGCATTGGTTGCAATTTTTCAGGAGCTAACGCTACGCAGAGAATCCGCGCGCGCGTGTAAGTATCTTCGCAATACGACGAGCGGAATAAGCTTAATGGATTCTACAGTGCGTGAAAACGAGAGGATTTTTCTTTCTTTCTTTCTTTTGCGTCGCGCTGCTGCAGTGGTAATGGATGGAAATATGCTATGGACATTCGTTTGTTGTGTGTCGTATCCGGGGAAAGGAAAAGAAAGTACCTTAGAGTATATACATATACATACATACATACATACATACATATATATATATATATATATATATATATATATATATATATATAAAGGAAGATCCTGTGCACTAATGGCGAGTCGGTGGCAATTTTCTTCATTATAGTGCTAACAGTATTGCGCAGAAATTCTTTCTATCAACTGCGTTGGGTCTCTAACGAGTTTAGCCGGATCGGGTTGCAGTAATTATCGTCGATACAAATCTTTCTGTCTCTTGTGTTTCTGCAAGACTCGTTGGAGTAAATGAATGATTCCATTAAGAATGTGTCATTTAGGATGCTGTTACATTTAAATGTACAAGGACTTATGCACGCAGAGAGAAGCGTTTAAATACAGGGAAATAAATCCATTCTCTGATTTTTTGTATGATTAATGCAATACATTGCATGAATTATATATGCAGTGATGGAGTTTCCCTTTCTCCGATAACAAAAAAGGAAATGAAAATATGCACCTCCGAACTCCACGTAATCAGCTGATAAAATGAAAAACTCTCACTGAAAGCGCTCGCTATGTTAGGTCAAAAGACCTGAAACAACCCCACGATCATTAGCCATTCTTGGTAATCCGCGTGAGGTAGTTGCAGCAGAGCGAAGGCCACCACGGGTGGATAGCACAGCGAGCACTTAGCGTCAAACGGAAAGAAGACCGCTCGGTTCGTGTCAGGTAGAGAGTGAGTGCGACATTAACTTGCCCCGGCGGCTATACGAGGGCTAGTTCATGGCACAGGGTTTATCGAGCGGTACAACCTTGCGTCGATATATATATATATATATATATATATATATATATATATATATATATATATATATATATATATATATATATATATATATATACACCTGTGTAGAAAGGGCCGCGCTAATGACAGCGTATGAACGGAGGCAAAGGAAAAAAAGAAGCCGGAAAGACTGTCCTGAGGACGAAATTAATGGAACTTTTAAGGATTAATTTTTTTTCTTCAGCGATCAAGGAGTGTAATGGAAATTGACGCGGAGGTCGAGAGCTTGCAATGCTACTGCTGGTTAGTTTTGATTTTTAAAGGGGAGAGCTTTTTTTAGTGTTTGAAAGCGCGGAATGGGTATAATATAATGCATTAATAAATTATTGCAGAATTTCGTGTAAAATGTTTAAATGACGAGATTGAGCATATTAGTTTTGAGAGAGTACTGTTTTTGATGCATTGATCTGTTAACGTTTTGCATATTTTTGTATACCGATGCTACAGCGTTGAGTATTGATACCAGTGTTGAAACCAGTTGAGTTACACAGAAACTATAATTTTTGGTGTGGATTATACTAAAGTATGATATTTAAAAAGAATCTTGATGGATATGGTTCACTAAAAAGATCCTGCATTTTTGGCAAAATTAAGAAGAAGAAAAATTCATGCTTTCTAGCTTTGTAAGCCTTTCTTGGATAATTATAAAAGAAGATCAATCTTCAGAGGAAGTGGTATTATTCAAAGATTAGACTTGCACTGAGACAAGAATAAAAATGCTACATGAAATAAATGACAAAGTTCATTCTCACACTAGCGAAGTGAACGAATCTACACTATAAATTACAAATGTACATCTGGAGTCAAAGTAAAAAACGATCTGCAAATGGAACAAAGAATTATCACGAAGACTCTTGTGCCCTAAAAAAATCGCACCATAAAAATCCGGAGGTATAATGAACAAGTTTATCGCCTGCATACAAAAATTCTTGCAGTATAACTGCGCTAGTTTAGCTTGCTTAGTGCAGAATAGCGCCGACTTCAACACGTATACACTAGAGAACGAAGATGGAACGAGATCTACAGAGTGTGGCGATGAGGAGAAGACGAATTTTCAGTAAAACTCTCGGCCTCGGCCCTTGACACGACAGAGCAAGACAGAGATGAAACGAACGTGAGCGGGGAAGAAAGATGGTGCGGGAAAATAGAAACAAAGGTCGATGGTGTAGTGCTGGAATTGAAAGTATTCGACTGGATGTAGGTTATTGCTTTATCAAACATATTGTTTCTCCAATTAGGTATTGAAGTTGGTTTTATATAGGTTCAATTAAAAAGTTCTCTACTCTTATATACGAGATATTATTTTTATTTAGTCCAGTTTTTATTTTTTATAAGTTTTACGTAGTTTTAGTTATAACAAGTGACTTTTCAATGCATTCATAAAAATAGAATGCTTTTGCCAATTTTATTAAATTTCTAGGATGTTACCAGTTTTCTGCTAGAGATGCTTAGCATCTATGATATTAAAAATATATATACTTTGAAAGAAAACTTGCTCTAAATCAACGTGATAGTTAAATTTGAACATTACATTAGTGACGCTCGTGTAATTTCGCTCAACATGGCATATTTTATTCACTTACGTTATACCTAACTTGGATTTTAGCCGTATCCGATAATGACTAGAAACAGTTATTATTAGAATTTGACATAGAAGAGATAACTCGTCGTTTGTCGTCCTCAATGCGAGCTTTATTTAATACATTATAACGAATGCTTAAAATTTATATAAAATAGACTGAAAAATGTAATGTAATTTCGTTGAATATCAGTTAATCAAACTTAACATGAATGGTCAAATAATCGGTTGAATATATTCACAAAATAATTTGCAATAAGTATTTTACATTTTCATTTGACATTAAATAGGTATGATTACAAATTGAACAACCAGACAAAGTATTCCCTTCTAACAGGTAATCCAGCAAAATCCTCTGGTAAAAAATCTTTAGTACGTAGAGCTTAAAAAAAACATCAATAATATCATCTGTTTAAAGCATTTAGCACCGAAAAACGAAAGTACACGATTTTGCTGCAGTACCCAGTGGGAAAACTAGCAGAAGTAGCAAAATCGACCGGCGCTCAGGGATAAGTGTAGATGTGCGCGCAAGTAAAAGTGGGGTGCAACAGCAGAGTAGCTGCAAGCTCGCGCGCATGCACACGTGCGCGCACATATACGTGCATGGATGACCTTGAACCCGAAGCTTGCAACTACTGCTACACTCGCAACTCCGTCGAGTGTGGATATATATATATATAACGAGCGAAATGAGATATGCGCCGAACCACTGGGACCACGATGAGCACTCTCGCTGCGGATATGTGCTTGGACGAATGGTCGAAGATGCGCTAGAATATACTTCCGGATGCTGTGCAAAGACTCATTGATATAGACCGGAATGTGTTGCGTGAAAAGATAGAAGCATATAGATATATTTTTCCATCAAAAACATTTGGCAGGTATAATTATGGTAATTGAATTCACCAAATTAGTCAGCGACTACTAATTTATTATCTTAAGGGGTGACCGAATTAAAATCCTGGTGATCAATCAATTATTTTCGACCTCCAAACTGGACACATTCAAGAAAGCTATATCTGATTACAAGAGATATCCAATGGCTTGTATACAGTCGACCATTGGATCTTGTAATAATGTAGATGGAACACTGATTAAAATTGAAAGAGCTGACACTATTTAATGTATTCACGTTCGACTAGAAAATTCATGTATCACAGCATGAACAAAGTCAATCGTGAATCGAATTCTTTTTTAGTAACTTTAAAATGTTGAATATCACATTACTCTTGCTCAGGAAGAAGCCCTTATCTATAGTTTCAGTCAAACGAACTCTGGTAGAAATCGATTCTAGTGAAAGCCAGCAAATGTCTGCTGTCAATAGAAATAGGTGAAAAATAACCCATTTTGTAAAACGACTAAACGAAAATTCAGGATTATTTTTGTAAGTAAAAATGTGAGAAAAAGCGTTTCATCACAAGATAGTTTCTGGCTATTTCCCATCACCATTTCCTAGTTTTTTTGCAATGAGGAGGTAGCACAACGTTTCCTAGGAAAAAAAAATTTATATTTAGTAAATCATTTATCATTTCTTTATGATTGAATTAAAAATGATTCTAAAATAGAAATTACTAGATTTTCACTTCCTTTTAAGAAAAATATTAAACTATATTATTCTATTGATGTACCATAAAATGATGTTACAACCGTCAATGAATAAAGTTCACAGTCATAAAAAAGTTTGGCTGAGTTTTTACAACTAATCCAACCTATAAAACTTTAGGGCTAAAAAATTTTTTAACAATCAATAAAAAATTTTATATTAAAACAACTATCATATTCTTACTTTTTCAAAAAACTTGCAATGCCTATTGTTGTACAATTGTACAATAAAAAATCTAGTTTTCTTTTCGTTTAAAAAATCCTGTAAACTATTTATATGAAGAAATAATGTGACATCTAGGCTCGTACATAATTTATACATAACGCCAAAACACACGAAAGCGTGATCCTACGGATTACTGCAAATCATGGTAATTTTCTTGGATCGATCAGACAAGCTTAATTATTCTGTACGGGCATGCCTTATTGTACCATGATTATTATTTTAAGAAACTAAGTATACTAGAGAAAGTTTTTTTACCAAACGAAACCGATAATTTGAAAAATAATAATAATAATTCTGAGAAAATATCACTTCAATATACAACTAAGCGACCCTGATATGAATATCGTTATCATTTATTTAAAGCTTGAGAATATCCTGTTTTAATAGAAAGCCGAAGAATAGTCCTTAGAAATATTAGTATATACCACATAAATTTTATACAAAATTTAAAAAAACTCTTATTATCATCGATAAATTTCTTTTTTTTATAATCCGTATCGAATCCTTCAATATCAAAAGATAATAATCATCATGCATCAAATTTTCTACCAAACGAAGCACAACTGACATATTCTCGGAAAACTATCAAGCTTATATGGCACTGAGAGCTTGGCGCAATCGATCAAATTCTCGCGCGCAAAACTCCCCATCCACGAGGAGGCATCGACGCGTCTGAACGAGCGCCGATATCTATTTATAATTTCGCTCTCTATTCATCGCGCTCAATTTAGATCGATCCTCCAAAAAAAAAAAAAGCGCTAGCCTTCAAAGCATTGCTGCATCGTACACACACTCACATGTGCGCGTGCGATAAAGAGCAAAAACGTGGAACATTCGAGAATGGTATAGTGATATCTGGCTCGACGGAAGAACGCCCAAAAGAGCCCTCCCCTATTCAAGTGTCGACGGCGCATTTCCGCCGATCGATCTTGCAATTCCCAATTTTCATCCCTCCCTGCACTGGTTCTCCTCTTCTCGGATTCGAGAGGGGTAGAAAGGGGCATATGCGCGCACGTAGCTCCCTGTGTAATTCCGGGAGCTGCTGTTGCTGCAGCAACGAGAGTGAGTCGCGCTGCTCATGTTGTATTTGCTCTGTACAGCAGCGACCGTGAATCAGAATGGAAAGAGTTGGGGTCACCCACAGTTTCACGTCAGTAGGGGCTTGGGGTGGCCGAAAATCAACAGCTACAGGAGAAGTCACGGGAGCTTGACTATTGACCAGGTGGAGAAAGCAGGCCCATTAAAAAAAGGCATAGTTTTGGTGGTGGCGGACACACCGCTATATATATGGATATATATATATATATATATATATATATATATATATATATATATATATATATATATATACTCTGGATTCGCAGATAGCAATAGTAGTGAATGAAAATATTGTTATCTGAGAATGCATTAAAAAATCTAAACACGTATGACACATAAGAAGTTTACATTTCATTCTTCGTTTACTCGTAAGATAAACTTAATAACAGAAGTTGTAAATGAAAGTAGTAAATCAAGGTGCGTTAAATAATGATTTCATCATCATTCTCATTAAGCATTTTTGAGTTTAAGTGTACCTTCTTTTATTTTCATTTATTTATGACTTCCCCCACAGGTTCCAACCGAATTTGATCCCATGCTTCACATGAGTTTCTATAACTGTATGATGAGAGGAAGGGTGGTAACGAGAGATTTTTTTCTAATGAACGCGGCTTTGTTGAATTATTGTTAAAGCACTATGCATTGCAATTCAACCACCTGACCGCAGTGTCACTTAGACGTAGCAGTGGCATCGTTCGACTTCTACCGGTATACTCCCTTAAGACACACGCTGCAGTACGATCAACTGTTAGTTTCTGTATGAGTCGACGCTTTCTTGAAGTCTATAAATAGCTGGTGAATAGCTTCGCGGAATTCCCACATTTTCTCTAATAGTAGTTTTATGGTAAACATTTGATCATTCGTTGATCTGCTACGCAAACTGATAATTTCCTAACATATCCTCCGCAAGGTAAGTCTGGCTTGTATTACGATTGATAGAACTTTGTAGCACGTAGCTAAATAAATGAAATACCCTTATAGTTATTACAATCCGCCTTGGTTCCGTTTTTGAAGATATGTATAATAATATATTTTCTTTGCAATTTTTCGGTATTGTTTTTTGTTTCTATAAGTTTAGAGATTTTAAAAGTAAGCTCGATACCCCCGTATTTGAGTCACTCAGCTAGTATAAAATTGTTTGCAGCAGCTTTATTATTTTTCAATTTTTTTTATCGCAATAACAAGTGCAAGCATTCGTGAATGCAATAAGTTGATAATATAAAATTTTTTCCAAAAAATCACTTCTTACTATTCAAGAATTAAGTGTATACTGTGAACTGTAAACTGTGTTTCATTCGTAAAGTTTTCCTTGTTCAATTAAGTACATCACTAATATAAAGGATACAAAATTATACAAAATCAAGTTATAATACTTGGAACTTCTAAAATATATGCAATTGAAATGAGAGATACACGAGAAAGTGAGGAGCAGAGCAAAGAAACATAGATTCGAACAAGACAAGCAGAAATGAAATGCTAAGTAAGCCAAAGTGCATAGAAAATATTCCGGGCTTGAAGATGAAAAAAGAATAAGTTAAAAAGCAAAAATAAATAATTAGATGAAGCAATGGAAAGAAAAGGCAAACACGTAATTTAAAATTATGATACGAATACGTATTCTTTGATTTTAATTAGTTAATCATTAGAACTTGTAGAAGAAATTAAAATAGATGTAAGTGATTTGGCTGATCGTTTATTTATTAAATTACGGTTCACTCGATATAACCCGTATTATAATAGTGTCAACTAATATGCTGATATACTCCCAGAAAAATTGCATAATTTTCAATAGTACATTTTAAATTTATAATGTTCGGCAATATACTAACTCAATGCCATGCACTCGTCTGAGATTTTCCAAATAAATCACCTTTTGCAGTGGTTCCCGCTCAGGATCAGTTCCGAAGTTGTCATCGCTATTTTTCACCGCTGGACGCATCCGTTTCCAGCTTCACCACTTTTACAGCAATAACGATAACGACCGTCAAAACCAGTACTGACAGGCGTTCCTGCAGCGCCAGCTTCGTATTCGTGATCGCGATGCATTAGGACACGCGCTTCGCGCTCAACTGCACCCTTGATAATCACTCGACGGGGCCGGTCTTACTGTTTTTCAAAGAGCACAACGATTGACACTGGTCTTGTAATCGAATTTGCAGGATGGCTTCCGCAGGCGTTATGTAACGCGATGGTCGTATCTCATATAGGTTTAGACCTAGAGAGGCATCTAAGTTTGGATTATCGCACCAGTAGTAGACGCGAGCAAGTGTATCACAGTGGACTTAGATGCTACAACGGTTAATGGCTCATTTGTTGTTCGATATACGATTATCGGAGATTCATGTTCCGATGATTAAGACAATGACATGCAAAGTGATGCTAAAATAAGTCTAGTATGATTACGTGTATTAAAAATAGAATATAAGTAATTAGTTATACTGTCGATTCTTATATAAAATGATATATATATATATATATAAACCTTTTTCTTATGTACAAATGCAGAGGACAGAAAGGTTTTTATGGTGAGAGTTTAATCGACGATTGGCAATCACTTGATTTCCGTACCAATATCCGGAAGTTTATCCATGTTGTTTACGACGAAATCAGCCCCATCGAGCGTCTCTAACTCGCCCTAATTTTGATTTGCCTTGAATTCTAACTTTTATTTTGTTCATTGCCACGTACGTTATTTATTATATTTCTATGTATGTCATTATTGTACTTTACATAAAAACAATAACATCAACATTATATGCAACGTCATGATAGAACATATACATGCCTTGATACATTTTTAAATAATTTTGGGTTGTTGGATGGATTTACGTATCTAAGACATGGTTGCATTAGACGGACATGATTGATGTTTCATTATAATATTTTTAATGCAAAGTGGGTAGTTAAAAGGTGAAATAAACCAAATCTTTAATACAGAAACATTCATAATTCATGATTTATAGTTAATACACAAGAAAATTTTTAATTGGCAATTTTTTTTTCTACTAAATGAGTGATGCGACTGCAGCTTATTGCGTTCAATTCAAACTTACGCTATACGAAAACAAAATCGAACAATCCACAATGAGAGGTACTAAATGAAAGAACATATCGCCAACTTTGTTTTCCTTCGTTCATTATACGATACGCCATGACGTCATATTTAGAGGAAAAAGAACATCCGAGAAAAGAGAACAATATGTACGCAAAAAGAATAGAAGACGAAGTGCACGTTGAGATAAAGGAACACCGACGACGACGACGAAGTCACCAAGAGAAGCATGACCTCGCAACCCGATTGACCTGATTGGCGGGCGCTATTCAATAATTACTTAACGTTACTTGCACGCGTCTGAGAAATCGCGGCAGCTGGAGTTTTTTTCTTTTCACGCGCAAAGGTGTTATACCGCTCGAGACTTTCTTTTTTTTTGTACACTGTGGAGTTCGTTTAGAATCGATAATGCAAATTCTTGTATCTGGCTTTCTGTCTCATCTGGGTCGATTGTGCTACAATAGTCGATACATTGCAACTTCATTTACGCAATCGGATTTTGTTTTTAAGGCTCTTCATATCTCGAAAGGATGCTGTATTACCAAAATAAAAACTACGGTTATTTTGTTTAATTCGGTGAAGTTTTTAGAGCGATTGTAAGCTTTAAAATGTTATTGGTGCATAAGAATCAACGCTTTTTATTTATTTTGTAATTTATATTTGAATTTTTATTTTTAATAAATGTAAATTCCTAAAAAGTAATAAATTTCACGTATCAAAATATATTGTCGTCGGT
Organism: Muscidifurax raptorellus; assembly: GCA_020010945.3. Taxonomy (NCBI): domain Eukaryota; kingdom Metazoa; phylum Arthropoda; class Insecta; order Hymenoptera; family Pteromalidae; genus Muscidifurax; species Muscidifurax raptorellus. Next base: position 36,290,944 of record CM052077.1, on the reverse strand, counting down.
ATTCACTTATCCATATTTTAAATTTTTTTCATTTCGAAAACATTTGTAATCAGTCAGTATTGTTGCCTGGTAGAAAACCAAATAAAGACATTGTTGGGCTGATATTTTTAATTGTACCCTTTGAAGTTTTAGAATCAACAACATAGCACTTTGATGATAATGTATTATATTTTAATTAATAATTAAAATATAATTAATATAATGACTTGATGATACAAGCTTGAGAATTTCAATTAAAAAATCAATCAATAATTAGCCTACAAATTGTCAACGTTTCATCTACCAGGAATATTAAGCAAAGTTTTGATAAAAAGGAAAATAAATCTTAAAAATACTGACCGCTATGCGTTGGCCGAAACCAAGGAAGGAGAGCTTCCTCTTGTTAGCAGGCGTGGCCCGTTTATCGCCTTTATTACTCATTGTAGACTTCTTCATTGCTTGTTTAGTTTACGGACTGATCTTTTTTCTGGGTGCCCGTCCGATCCTTAATTGGGACGGAGATGTCCACATGAGGAGGAGTCTCTCTGATGATAGCTCCGTCGTCCTGCTAGTTGCTGAAACAGCAAACAATGTTTGAATAAAATAATTATATTTTCAACAAACTTTTTTTGCTTCGTTAATTGTATTAGTTTGTCCAAACTGGTTTGTATTTAAATAAAATAACATTTTTATGTATGTTAGTGTAAGTTCAGTTTTTAAAAAAGTGTATATATTGGTGTGATATGCAAATTAGTATAATTTAGGAGCAAATTTGGTATAAAAATATGCATTTTCGTTTGTTTGATAAGACTTTGGATGTTTGATAAAATGCACAAAATTAAAACCGATTACAAATTGTTTGTAATTTGTTGTCACTAAAATTACTCGAGAATTTTATTCGTTTAATATCCACTGCACGCTTGCACTACGTGCTTACATGTTTATGTATTGGTAACAAAAAATATATTATAATCCTTCAAAAACTTATTTGATAGACGGAAGTATTTGCGATAATACTCGTTCGTAAGAAGGCGCGGATAATATTTGACGCAACGTCTTGACGATCATGCTTGCATAGGAGAACCTGCAGATCGGCCCCTCCACAGATGTTGAAGATGTGTTCAGCCCCTCCTAATGCAAAAGACACTTGCTAAGAAAACTTAGAAGTTGGTAAAAAATTCCTTTAATCAATTTATTTTTTATAGAAAGGTTGATGGACATGTGTCGGCAAATTTCGCCTTTTTGATGTATATCTTTTAATTCATTTCTAACTAAAAGAAAACGATTTATTAAAACTGTTCTAAATAAAAATAAGACAAAAAATTTAATTCATTGCAAAAATAGAACTAATAAACAGCTGAAAATATTGACCGCAGAAACTACGAAAATAGTTGAAGTGAAGCAAATAAATGTATGGCATACGAAAACACACTAGCAATCCGAAAACAGAAAGTAAATACGAAGCCTAAGTAAAAAACCATTGAAAATCCTAGCGAAACGCCAAGACATTCCTCAGTTTCACTTTTCCCTGATCCAGACGGATTCCTTCGCCGCCGCTCTGCGGGGTTTCTGATCGAGCTCCTTATTCTCAAGCCTCGCAAATCGCGATGTACGGTGTGTTTACGATGCGCACGAGTAGTAGACCGCTGCGCGCAACGATTTATCGTCTAAGTGTGATTTAGCACAGCGAGTCCCTTTACTCGATGCCGACGGGTTTGTTGGAAATTTTCCAGCATATTGCTGATTTCCAATACAAAAATGACAATAGAAATTAAAAAGAGAAAAATACAAAAAAGTAATGAAGTTATAACTTTACTTTTTCATATTATTCAATAATCAAATCATCATCAATTGTTCTTTATACTAAAAACAATTAATTTTGAGAATATAATTTTTAATATTTCAGAATCCATACATACTACGATAATTATTTAGTATACATTAAATTGAGACGTTGGGGGTTTTTAAAATCGCAAATATATTTGTGTTTCAACAATATCTAGATAGTAATAAACATGAATATGGATAATAAATGTGAATATTCATTTGCAAAAATCGTTCGTTTTCAGGTAGTAAAAAAACAATTGAAAAATTTTAAAATAAATAAGTTTTGCTGGAGGTAAGATTTTAGGAGCTTCGTTTACATTCTATCTCAGAACATTTTTAAAAATGACAAATATTAAACATTTTAACAATATAGCTTTTGAACCTAAATTATATCTTTAACACATGTGATGATTTGGCACTCCTACGATTTTCACCCTCGCTTAGCTCTTATGTCTTCTAGTATCAAAAAATATAGTTCGAAACGTGTGTGAAATAAATCGAATCGATAATTTGGACCTCGATGATCTCGAGTCAAGCAAGTAAAAAGAGTTCCAAATTTAGATCCGCGTGCCCGAGATAGGTGTTTCTGCTTTTGTTTATTTGTGTTTATTTACAAAAACATTATCACGCATAACCATAACGCCGGTTTAATTGATATTAGAAACTTTAAACGAATATTTATTAATAGTTCAAAGAACTGGAAGAATTTTTGGCAAAGATCTATGTTGAGGAGATGTGGAATCTGAAACTATTGCTATTCTATTACATATAACTTTTTAAATAAAGCTTATAATGAAAAACCAACATACTATTATTACGTTAACAAAATCATTCTACCAAGGGAAATTTCAATCGTACTTTTAGTTTTACTAATAATGGAAATAGAAAACACGGAAGACTCCCTCCCTCTCCCCGGGCTACTACATCCCCTAATCCCACAATTTTATTAAAAATGTCTTCAATTATAATCATATTTTCAATTTTGACAACAATATATGTTCATATTATTAAAAAAATAATTTTTATTTTTAACAATATAATAATGTTAGTGTACAATTTTTTAATACAAAATTAGCCAATAATTAGCTAATATTAGCTAAATATTAACGAATTAATTTAAACTAATTTTAGCTAAAAATCGTTCTTATTTTACCCTGGGAAAAAGCCTAGATATTGACGCGGGTCAGGGCGCTTAATCGAACTTTATTATAGATATCGATAGAAGTATGTTTTGATCAATTAACGTATTTAAACTTGAACGTTCATAAAATTTTCCTTGCTATTTCTAAAAACTTTAAAATATTTAGGACCGTTATTAGAAATCATGAAATTTTCGAACTATAAAATAACTACATTTAACCTCTTAGTATAATATGAATGATCAGAAAACCCATTAAAGCAATTCACCGAACCGTTGAGTGCATAATATTAATTAATACAAGCAACAATAACAAAGCTTCATGCAGACCATCAAGACACTCTAATACTCAGCTGGCCGTATTGTATGAGTATAAAGACCAGACCAGCAGCGTTTGTTTCGTTTTGCTCGGTACTTTAACAGATCGTATCGTCGTAAGCTCTTTTTCACGCCGTTGCCATCTGCTGGCGAACACATGCCAAGTGTTCGCAACTTCTTTTATTATTATCTTCTTCTTTTTCTCCGCTGCGCGTAACTCATATCGGTCGTCGATTTTCAAGGTCACTCAAACAACATTAACGAGGACGTCTCACATTTTTTGAGTGCTTTCATAGTATACTCCGACTGGCTACGATTTAAGAAAACGGAAGACTCCGTGATGGAAGTTTTGCGATTGCTTGATTAAAAGTTGCTTGGGAAAACGAATGGCTCAGAGTGTATTGAGGAATGAACTCGCGGAAAGAATTTTTATTCTGCTAGTAGCAAGCTGCTATATACATTATACTATAATAATCGATTTTCTTTAGAAAGTATATGTTCGGAGGAAAGTATAAAAGTTTTTAGGCCAAACACTGCTTATAATTTTTAAACTTTCTTAAAACTATTATTTTTCATACAAATTGAATTACTATACTTTAAATCATCAAGAAAGACAGATTTTGCAAGATCTTCAATGCGAAAAAGTTGAAAGTGCATAGTTTAATGCTTGATTTGTATTATACATTTTATAGTAATGCCACGTATTTAAGTGCTAGCGTGTATATTATTTTATCAAACCTTGAAAAATTCCTTTTGCAGATTATAAACAATCATTTTCGCTGCAATAATAACAAACATTGTTGGCCTTACTTCGAAAACGTCGCAAAGGTTATTATAAATTAAAATTTACGGTCCCTCAAGCAATGTTAAGCAACAGTTTCGATTTTGCTTCAGACGTACGCGAATACCTTCAACTTACAAAATCCATAAAATGACTTGTGCGGACCCAGTGAGTCTCGAGCGCACGAAAGCTGCCAGCAGTGGAAATTAAATCGCACGAGTTCCGTTGTCTCTCATATTTATGTAAGAATCATTCGAAAACAACGAGATAGGACGAGAGGTGGCCCGGCGCGCGTCAGCTCGGCGGTGCGAAAACCTTGTGCCAGAAACATTTAGCTTTTGAAGGAGAAACCAATGCTCGCCTTTCTCTATACCAACGAGAAGATGGAAGAGAGAGCGAGAGAGACAGAGACACGCACCACGGCTGAGCATCGCTCAACTTCGTCTACCTGGCTTTGATCGATAACGTCAAAGCTTTGCAGCCATCAGCTCGCAAATCCTAAAACTATTTGAAGAGTAAAAAAGTTAATTGCGTAAAATATGACGATTATTTGGTAATTGATAATTAATGTTATAACATTATTTTCAATTCTATTTCTATACCGCAACATTATATCATAAATTTATTTCAGAGGAATTTTCAATTGCTGGCCATACCGTACATAGTCTTGACAATAAATGAAAAATAGTCAAGCTTTTAAAACACAAATAGATTGTGAACATATTTTTATTTCAATTTCAAGTAAATTACAGAATATATTCAAATTATTGAAGAAAGAATTGCTCTATCAATTGTAATATCCAAATAATTTAATGACATATTATTATTTATTATAGATGCTTTGAAAATGCTGTAATAAAAAATAGATACTTATATTTCAATCAATTCTGTCGCAGTAATTTGATAATTATTTATCATAGCTATATATCTATTTTGGAAAAGTTCTTTCTTGTCGTGAATGCTGTATTACTTTAACCTCCTATTAAGTTGAATTCTGATCAATTTCAATTTACATTAGATTTATACAAATTTCAGGAATTGAGCGCGATTTATACATTTATACAGATAAAATCAATTATTAAAAAACTTCGCTAACGTCCGAAAGATATTATATACTATGCTATAAAAATAAATAAATAATTAAATAATAAATGCTATGAAAAAAATGGATATCATTTTTTTATTTATTTATATATTTGAGATTAGAGAAGTATATTGAAATGAATTCAAAATTTTTATATGTATCATTTGAAATAATCTTTCGCTTAGGCCTTTGAAAATAAATGAAAAAAAATTTACGGATTGCACATTCCAAATATAAATTAACATGTACTTAATCTTGTCAATTTTCAGAACCATTAATATTTGATTGGATTATTTTGGTATGGCGACAGGTACTTAGATTTTAAATTGTTACCGATTTAGAACTATCACCTCTTATTAATTTACTTGAGCACTTTTTTAATTATGACCATAAAAAAATCTAAATTTGGCGCACTGTTAAAAAAATAAATAATCAAAATCTAGATACTATTTGTAAATTAAACATATAATTTATAGATTACACAGTTTAATAACAAGAAATGAAATACAGTGACAACGATTGCATTCAACAATTAAATATTATTAAAACCAAGTCTCATTTTTTATTAAAATTAAATATAATTTTTTATAATTTGTATTTATATAGTTTCTAAAACTTTCGTATTTCAAACAAATTTAAACTGTGTTATTGATTTACCGACGAAACAAGTGACGCAATCTCGTGTTAGAAAATGCAAAGCTAACGGCACACAGCGGTTGCTTTGCGAACCCTTAAAAGCTGTTGTATAACTGAGGATGCAACGCCACATGAAAAGGAAGTTCTCCACTATGCCCGTAGGAGGGTGATCGATAATTCTTCGATAACGTTGCGTTAGCGCATATATACGATCAATGGTTAAATAAAAAAAATCTTTTCAATTTATTTTTATATTATTGAAAGGTGAATCTCGACTGTATATGAGAATAGCTTTTTGCAATAGCAACAGCCGGAAGCTGATTACTAGAAAACTATTCCACTATTATCTTTAATTAAATAAAATCATTATAAATTAAACCCTATCAAAACTGTCTTTATTAACTTCACTCAAAAACTTAAAATATTTATTTAACTAATAAACTTGTGACCTATAAGTGGGCATTTCATGTTGCACGAAATAGAATTTTTATTTCGGACACATTGACCAACTTTTTTTTTTATAACAATTCTTATGTTGTTATTACATACTTGGTAGTAAGAAACAGTAGAATGAAAAAACCGCTGCCAATTCATTAGCACATAGCTCCCTTCGAAATGATGCATAGTTTCTATTTTTATATTATAAAATTATTTTAAACAATTTGTTAATATATTTTTGTTTTTATAGAGAAATCTATTTGTGATTCAAGTAATTGCAATTTCCTATTCATTTATATTTGCTAAATATATATTTATTGATTTTACTTTTACGTTTTTATCAACTTCAAGGAAAATTTTATCTGACTGAGCAAGCTACAAATTTTCGAATCACTTGGGTCGAAAAAATATAGTCGATAATCTTGAATTTTCTGAGATTCTAAATTGAATAGCCTCAAACGAAAATATTAAGGGTGTTTACAATTGTTTAAGAAACATATATTTAATACTTTTTAGACATTTATAATTTATACATATTGCACAAATATTGTAAGTATAACAGTGGAAATAAATTAAATACTCTAGAGGCCCTTTTGATTAGAAGTAATTCACTTGATTGAGTCAATTTATACGCATGCCATGAGAAATTAAAGCTTAAAACTCTATATATTAGTCGAGATGTTTGACCGTATACAACTAATCTATATAAAAATACAATTATAACACGAAGTATATATATATTTACAAGACAAACAATGGCCTAATAAATAAGCTTACGACGCAAAAGCGTTCAAGAATAAAAATGTATATGTTTCCAAAAGAAACCATTTTTTTAATTAAAATTGAAGCTTTGGAATGGATGTATTCAGAATTCCGTGAGTTACATCATCGGGACAATTCTTGGAGCTGACAAATTCATTATACGTCCAGCGCTGACAGGATCAAAAAGACACCCATGACAAACATCCCGTGATGGAAAAATACCGCTGAGAGGAAGATGAAATAAAAAATGAAGCATAATATCACCTGGACTACTGCTGCCCTTCAATTAATAAACCGTCGCATACGATATATTGCCATTAAACTAATAATATGTATAAAATCAAACGCGATTTAACAAAAATCCTAACAAATCAAAACTTACTTCGGAAGGCTTTCGATGACACCGAATTAGTACATCTATTCGGCAAAAATGCGATTATACTCTTAACAAATTCCACTCATGTCGCAGGCTCAATCCCAACTAACTTTCATTGCGCTCTTTGCCGAAATATCACTGAGTACATGTTTATGTGACTCTCAGCACCGAATGAAATTATTCGTCGAATCTCCGCAAGTGTGGCGCACGTGCGTATACTCTTTAGCATATATCTATATACAGGTTTTTAAAGCATGCATATATAAATATACGCCACTTTGCGAAATCCGGTTTTACCTGCTCCCGTAGCTTAGCTTTCCGAACTGGACTTCGGAAGTGCTCTTCTTTTCGACCGGTCGCAGTTCTTCTCCCCGTTGAAAATCACTTTCGCGCGATCTACGATTTACGTGTTTCGTATACTCACGAACGCGTTTAGGTATAGACGTGAACTCGATGAGCTGGCGAACGCAACTGACTGGCTCGCGCCAATTCCGAGCTTAGCTTTTAGTTCCTCGTTGCCGAGCGAGTGAGCGAGAAAGAAAGAGAGGAGGAACAACTGGTTGGCCAGTCGTGACTGTACTCTCTGGAGATCGTTTGCCTGTTGTTGACTGATATATTATACATATTGACGTCTCTCAATCGCCTCATAATGGGTTATGAGAGGATATGCGGGGTTGTTGTCAGCTGATAAAATCGGAATAGGCATGACAAATCATCATTCAGCAATTGATAAGGTTTTGTGAATTATAATCTGTTAGGAAAAAGATGTTAATTTTGATAATGTAAAATTTCTTGTAAGGAAGCCTAAACACATGACTATATTCTTTTGAGAACTTATTATCACTATCGATACTTAGGCTTCACATCATTCTGTACTTTACACGATATGTTACAAATACAATTATTAATTGTTTGAGCCCAAATTATATAATTATCGTAGTAAAAACGTTCCCTTTAAGCAACTTATATTTTACTTAGAATGTAATACGTTGTGCAGTTTATTCCTTCCGACAGTATCGAATATTGAAAATCAATCCTTGCTTGTTAGAGTTATCGTAAAATTGATTTTCAATCATCTATTAAGCAGTCCTAACTTGCCACAATGCTTAGGGCAAAGTAAACTGTTAAGTCTCGTGCGGAAGACGGCTATACCCTTATTCAATTGAAGTAGACTAAATTTAACTTGTTAACCGCAACTTTTATGGGATGAGTTTCTTGACCTCGTTCTTCATTATAACTAAATTTAAGGTTTTGCACTGAACTACAATGACGATTAAATATTAAAAATATTTTTTTAATTAAAGCTCTTTTTCATTACTTTGATTCTATATGGTTATGTGAATTTTGCGTTTGAGCCCCCAGGCATTGAGTACATGATGTTTAACAATGGCTACATTTTGTTAAGGTCGCAAGCTTAGTTTAAATAATGTAATAAAACGTAATTGGCAAATAACCAGCATACATGGTTTGATAATTTTATAATACTAGAAAATTTGTTTATAATATGATTTATTTTAATTTTTTTTTAATACGAGTTTTTCAATAATTTATCGACTATAAAAATTTGAAAATACTAATACATATATAATACGTACAACTATATCTACGTAAACAAAGTTTAAGAATTACTTATTAAATCCAGCAAGCTTTATTATACGATACAGAGAGCAGTGACAGCGAAAACACGCGCTCAATTGGCAAATTTAAGTGACCAAACAAAAAATCTTCAGTTTCGTCAGCTATATTACATAACCAACGCATATATGAACAAGACGTCGTAGGAACTTTATTTTCGTTTTATCATACCCAAACGACCATTTCTCGCTACGTGCATCACTATACTCTTTCTTACTTGGTATCAGTAATAATTAAACTGTCAATAGCTACGATTGGACTCGACACAAAAGCCAGAGACACGCATTTACTTTTTCAACTTTCAATTCTGATTGAAAACGCAAGAGGGATTTAAAGAGACATCAATTGCCATAAGCGAAGCGATGATGGCTTCTGCACGCTGAAAAGAGATGAAGAGAAATAGAAAGAGAGAGCAAGAGAGAGAGAGAGAGAGAGAGAGAGAGAGAGAGCAAGTGTCGCACGCTGTTGTGAAAATGACATTGGTAAGAATTGCCATTAACGAACTTGTGCCCGCGTTTTTTACTCCGTCTTCCAATTGTCGCCGACGTCCAATTGTTTTTCCGCACGAACGAGCGACCGAGGCGACGAAAAAAGGTTCGGACGCACGCGACCCAACAAAAAATTATCATGAGATTCCGATGGATATCGGTAATGACAAATGCAGCGTTCGGAAGTTTATTACTAGTTCGATGGAAAAATGCGATCGCTGACAATATGAGTGCGTTAATTCGAGCTTTTTTTGTACTAAAAGCCGTCGAGGAATTACATCTTGTGTTCCTTCGTAATGATCGCACGACACGGAATCATGGAAGAGCATATAACTAATTGGGTCATGGTAGATAAACAAGATATTTTGATTTGGATATGAAGGAATATTGTTATTTGGAATTTCAATTACTCTATTTCGAGGCAGTTTTATTGGCCAGCGGATGGGGGTATAGAAGGATAATATTTGAGTTTCGATCTCAATTCTGATGCATTAAGGTGGCTCATCAGATCTGAAATTTTAAATGTAACAGTTCTGTTTAGGGAAGTGGTCAGCGTATTTTGACTATCATTCCTGAAGTCCAGGATTGGTCCAAATTTTACTACAACATTTCTTTCAGTGTGTATTTAAGTATATTTAAGGTTTTAAATAATTGATTGTTATTACGGCTACTGTGATAACACCATAATAATGATTAGCCACTTTGAAGTAATCAGAGGGATATTCTTTCATACAAGAATGCTAAAAGTTCTTGCATTTTATCCGACGTTGAATTATTTTACTATTTTAAAAGAAAATATTAATTTCTTAAAGTTTTTTGTAAATAAAATGAATTTATTTAATAAAAATATCAAAGTGGTAAGTAAACGAAACAAAAATGAAAGTGTGAAATGACGAACGAAATCGGGTATTACCTATGTGTTAATTGGTACTCCCGTCTCAGCGTTAACGAAAACGTATGCAACCCTTTTAACGTGTAAGTTAATTAGAAGAATAAAGTTACAACAAATTTGTTTTCGACACTGTATACAATTAAATAAGATGTTAAAAAAAAGATTTATCAAACGCTGGATTCTTTCTGGATTAACGTCTTTAATTTTTTTATGTATTTTAATCATCGCAGTGAAATATAAATCTAAATAAACTTCATGGAAAAACAAACAAAATTGTCGTAATCATCATAGCATCTTCAGTTAGATCCAAAACAATAATCATTTGATCGGAATGAATTTCAGGAACTGGGGAAAATTAAACTAACAATAAATTTATAAAACACGTTTAGTTCATGTTTTAGAGGGGTTTGACCTCCTTAATGTTGTAATGGTGAGATCCTACATTTACACACTGTTTTGATATATTGTATAATACGAGGTATCCTACCCTGACTGATACGTGTTTGTTCTACTATAAAAGTAACAATTAAATACATTAGTCGTTTAATTATATTAAAGATAAACTATAAAAACAAAGGTTTATGAAAAAGTTACATAACTTTAAATTACATACGGATGTATAAATATATTGTATAAATATATTGCAACGAGGGAGGTTATAAGCGTTTACGCTTCAGTAAAACAACTACATTAAATACTCAAATTCCATATATAATTTTTAAGATTGTCACTTTCAACAATAAATCGACAGTTTTTAATGCGAATTATTTAATAAACCAAGAAAATGCGCAGAAAACTTTTTTTAAAAGATTATTTTTACTCTAATTCTTGCAGTATAGATACAATTTTTTAAATTGGAATAATTATTTATACATTTTAAAATAATATGAGAACCTTTTTTAACTTGTTCCTATACAATCAAAATATTTTCGTTCACAAACATAATTTAATATATTTACTCAGCTTCCTTTTCATAAAATGACGTTGTACTTTATCTTGATTAAAGACACTTTAATATTCAAAACAATCCTTAACTCGCTCCAAAAAGACACCGACGTCAACAGACCATCGCGACAGCTATAAACAAAATAAGCCCTCTATCAAACCTTAATTCAGATTCCAAATAATAAATTCGAGGCATATTTCAGAAGCACTCCAGCAGCTCTCTGTTCAGACAATTAATGCCAGCGATATTTTTAAAAAGCTCTCCCCTATTAATCTCAATCAATCAGTATGTACAGCATAGAGCCTTATGCATTAGACTCAGCGAAAATGCAAGCTCACATCCTAAAACGAGCGTTTCGTTGGCCCGTATCAACGTTCCCCAGAGACGCAAAACGTAAAAAGAGAAGAATTGAACCCATGAGTGTATATAAGGCAGAGCGAGAGTTACGATTCCCCAGGGAACTCGTTTGGACTTTCCGGGAAACAACGCAGACAGCATTAAGCCTAAAATAAAAAAAGAGATCTCTAATAATAATGACACACGAGCGCGTGGTACGACTGGACATATTCATCGCTTCTATACAGCATAGCCGGTAACTCGCATCGTCACATGCTGTTGCTGCTGATTGTGTCTGTCTCTTTCCCTTTTGCAATTAGTTTAACCCGCGGTTCGTTCCTGCGCAGCTCTCGCCTCGCTACGTACACACAACAATATAACACCATATACACGCAACGTCTCGTGACGGTGAATCACGCGGTGCGCGGGCGCAGTTTTTTGTTCGTCTATATTCTCATCGATGTATACCTTTGTTCTTTTATATAGCGAAGCCTATCAGCCATTGCTTTATATATAATATTTGTTGTTGCAATTAACATAGTATGATAACACTTCTCTTGCCTTACGTTCAAAGATCTCTCACAGACGACGATCCCGTGATCAGTATATTATAGGGGAAAGAGAAAAAGGCCGAGAGAGAGAGAGAGAGAGAGAGAGAGTGTGTACTAGATTCTTTGCATTTAGAGTACACGAGTGTTAAATAAAGTCCAAGAGTATTTTTATCCAAATTGTATATAAAGTCATTTACCCCTGACCCAAGAATTCCAATAATTTATAATCATATTATATAATATCATGTATTATAAAAAATTGAATTTTTAATTTTAACAATTGTAATAATGACAAAGTAAAATTTTGTATTAAAAAATTAGTCAAATATTAGCTATGTTTACCTAAAAATCGTTCATTTTTCTACCAGATTTGTATATGTATTGAGATTACTTACATAGTGTCATGTGATAGGTGCTTAAAGTGGTCCGACTTATTATTAGTGGACACACGTTTCCAGTACAAATCGTTACTGAATATGAGAATATTTATGTCATATATTTGTGTCTGCCACCTTGTAGATGAAAGTTACACAATTGCTGATTTTGTTCTATATAACTCATGTATAAACACATGCACGATTTTTGCAGTTTTCGGCCTACCTACCTAGCATTTGTAATTTAAAACAATATTTGGTAATTACTAGCAATCTTTTGCAGGTTATAAGTTAAGTCGTCCAATCTCTGAGACACGTTTGAATTTATCAGTTTATTTTACTGGAATACGATTTAGTAATAGTTAACAAACATTTAATCGTATATGAGGGATACAGTTACAAAAAAAAAATAATAATAATATTAGTACTCATTGCAGTACTCGAGGCAGGACTTGTTTCGACTCACACTGGAAACTCCACACTCACTGTCAGTCTAAAAAAACTCTCTTCATGTCCTTACTGCATAATATACTATTATTATTATACTGTATTATTTGCGATATTTTCGACGTTTGTCCTAAAATCACTTTCAATAAATTAATATGATAAAAACCTGCCTTAACAAAAACCTTATCTCACCGTCAAAAATAAAATAAAAATAATTTTAACCATGTTGAAAAATATTTTTGATAAAGCTATAAATATATGAGGACTTTGCAATGTGCCATGCAATGTTATCGCTAGCAAAGTAGAGTCTATTTTTATTATGCGAATTAACTATAAAACATTCTGTTCTTCTATATCATCGCTATTCTAGCTCCATATACAAACTTCCCCCTATTTTAACAGCAACCTTGATGAAGCAATCTTAAACACGCAGTATCAAAATCCGAGATAAAGGATTCTATTCAAGCAACGGAAATCAATCTAAAAAAAGAATTTGATATCCTTATGCTTGGAATGTTGGACGATAAACCAAATAATTTATGTGGGCGCTATAACTCTCCACGATTTGAGCGTTCAGACGAAGATTACGCGATAATAGAAGTACGCGCCCTTGCTCGCAATAAGCAGGCATGGAATTTTTTCAGTGACACTTTTCCCTCGCACAATATTTACAAAAACTTTCTTATCTTATTAGTAGCAACAGACGGTCGACTACCAGCAATGTTCCAAATGACCAGACGAAAGCAGAAAACAACTTCGTCCTGACTAAACTTTTTCTATCAAACTCGGACGATCGCTCGACTGTTCGCATTAATTTTTCAATCCCACCTCCGTCTGCACAAGTACTAATGTATATGCGTGTGGGTACTCGACAGCTGGCCAAACCCAAGTCATCGAAGCCTGACACGCGACGACGAGTTTTGCAGCAGGTGCCAGGTCGAGAGAATGCTCTATACAACGATGACTGTGTGCTCGTAGGTGTGTGCCAAGGGAAAACGACTACGGTGAGATCGATAAAGGCTGTTTGAGCCGTTATCCTCACGTAGAAGTTCGCGTGGAGACGTACAGAGTTTTTTACTTTATTGACACCATGCTAGCTATCTATCTATAACAGAGCTTATCCTGACCGATAGTAATGTTATAATAGCAGCTGCTTCTCTTTTAGAAATTAAATTTCTTTCGATGATTCTACTGATTCTGTAGTGTTTTGCTGTAAATCGAGTCAAGTATCTAGTTTTTCTAGCACATCCGCGAAAACCAGAGGTTCATTTGTTGGTAATGCTATTGCTTTGATACGGAATGTTAGATTAGGTATATGTACGTTCAAAAAATTGTAGAATCAATTTTGAAATTTTTTTTTAATAGCAAATATATATACTACTACTTATAATAAATTATCAAACCGTTCAGTGTGGCGCACAGACAAACGCCTTTATTATTTTATTTAATTTAAAAACAATAAAGGCAGTATAACTCAAATACCTTTGTAACTTGTTTAAAGAATTAAAAGACCGTTCAAAATAAAATGTTAGAAATTTAAAATTTAAACTTCAACCGCTACTTAACTTCTAATAATATTAATGAATTTTTAATAATAAAACTGAGGTTATTATAATATCTGTATGACAAGAGGAATTTTGTCTGGAGATAAAAGTCTTGTGGTGAAAGGATTTTGCATCAGCCCAAAAATAATAAAAAGCAACATTTTGATAAGATTATAATTTGCATAAAATCATTTTTAGAACTTGTAAAGTACAATATATTTTTTGCTAAATTTATAATAACTCATGAATTGAATCTAACGAATATAAAAAATCGAAATATTTTCCGAGATATTTTCATGTATTAGTATTTAAGTTACTTAATTTTAGTAAGTATAATAATCTAATTAAAAATCAACATCATAGTTTCTACGTCTGCTGATTTCAACCAATGCGGTGAGGATGACGTGATAACCTTCTGTAGCTATGTGCTTTGTATTTATCGATAACGACGGTCGACTCAACCAATTGCGAATTGAGGGGATGCACCAAATAACGGTACATCTCGGTAAATATTTCTTTTTATCGGAGTCGGAATGTTGCTATTGCACAGAATAGCATTTGATAAAAAAAGTATAACTTGAGTAAAATAGGTATTCGACGTATATTCTTAATTATGGTTAAATTAAATATAAATTGAGCAAGCGCAAAAGAATAACTTATAATTCTGCATCATTATTTTACGACAGTCAAACGGCTACGATAAATCTATATACCGCATCGGCTTTAAATGATTATCACTCACAGTATTTATATCAGCGTCATAGTGGTAAAAGGATCGATTTCCATGCACGACCGCATTACATCTTGGTTTCACCTTTCTGCAATGCCTATGAGAAGCGGCATGGAATTAAACGATATCTTTATTATATTAATTGAGAAGGACAATAAAAAAACTGGTCATTCCTGACAGACGATAGGCAAACAATGTTATGTAGTTATATACCTTTTTTGTACATATGTTTATATAAAAAGTACAATTGCATTTTCATTTTGGTTTAAAATTACAACTATTAATATGCAGTAATTTACCATTCAATCTTAAAAATACTTTTATCAATTTTTTATTAAAAAAAAAGCACTTTCAGACACTCTACACGCGCTCTATATCTTCTCACCTTTCACTTTTTTAGTTTAAAAATACAAACGTATGCAGAGATCGCACCCGTCATCGAACAATGAAATAATGAATAGAATAATTACCATATCTTTTTTAGTGCAGAAATAAAACATTCAAATTGATTGAACTCAAAAAGATCGACATTTGAGGTTAGAAATTCATATGTACCAAGGAATTCCGCCCGGCGGTTTGGCGCAACAGTCGTATCGTGCTGGTCCACCGGAAGAGTTCAACCAATTTAATTTTAATTATGATTTAATAAAAATATTACTAATATAAAACAAATACTCTATAACAACAAGCAAACGACATACATGTATCATCGGATTCGATATTTTTCGATATATAATTGCAATCATTTTTCTGTAGGAAGAAATATGGATTAAAGGCCAACTTTACTAAAACGGCTCTGGAAGATTATAAGATCGTGATTCGATATGGTTGAAAATATTATGTATATCCTGCAACAACCTTGCAAAAAGGTATTTAATTTTAATAGACACCCCTGTAAACGCGCACGAACCTGATCACATAACATTGCACAATGCACACACACACAAACGCGGGTACACTCAAAAAAAGATCATATTATAACTGTAATAATATACAAAATCGAATATAACTATAATACATTTTGCTATATAGCATAATTTTACGACTTATTAAGTCGAAACAAAAAACAATAAGTAAATTTTCACAATACAAAGTCTACACCTTAGTAAGTATAACACCGCCGTAGCGGACAGAATACGCAAATCGAATTGAGAAGCATCGTGCGTATACGATACTGACAATGTGCACACAAGCAACACGTATTGCGCATATCGATTCACGGCAGTTAACTATTTCAGAAACGCTGTCGGGTGATAGGCGAGTGGTTGCTTGCTCTGTGCGGATTGCTCGTCGGCGTTAGCTCGAGGCTTTGTCTCAATGTTAAGGGGATAAAACAGTACTGACAAAAGGCTCTCTTGAGTATACACTTAAAACTTCACGGGCTGCTTGCACGCAGAAAACATATAAGTGCGAGTGTCAGTTGAAATTTTAGTGTAGAACAATTACAAGTCATGACGTTAATATATAGACAGTAATTACTTTAATTAATAGATTTTAAAATGAGTTTAATGGTCTATACGAACGAAGTAAAAAATGGATATTGATATATGGATTTGTCGGCTTATTATTAATGTTTAGTCCCACTTCAAAACCACTAGATAGATTACAGTTTTTTATGTCCTAATAGTGAAGTTTATCTGTATATAAAAAGTATTACCCCATTTCGGCTTACCATGCAGCATCCAAGATAGAACCTATCATCTTATTGATGAACCCAAGAAAAGATTCGGGGTAAAACGAATATTTACCTCCTTTTTTCCATTTTTGCCAACATTTTGAATTGTAACCTTTTAATTTAAAATTAATTAAAATAGATGTAGGATTTAGAGTGTAGGCTATATGTGGTTAGTAATTCAGATATACTTTAATGGATAACAAACAATACTTTATTAATAACAACTAACTATGCCAATGATGTTCTTACACGACTTGGTCGATCTCAAACCGACCGACAGCACAACATGCAAACGTCTGCTCTCGCCCACGTCCCTAATCACACAGTCTCTGGGCCTGGTGTCCTGCATCTCGGAACTGCCCTCCCTCCCTCCCTCTCTCGCTCTCTCTCGCTCTCTCTCTCTCTCTCTCTCTCTCTCTCTCTCTCTCTCTCTCTCTCTCGCTCTCTCTCTCTCTTTCTCTCTCTCTTTCTAGCATACACTCTTATACTTACGTACTGACATTCCCACATAGATAGAGTACTATCAGTAGATATAACATAACAAGCATTTTTCCTACGTAGAATTAACGAATTTTATTGGTCAACTTGTCAATGAAGATGTTAATTAAAGAAAATAATTTCCAGCTAATATTAATATTAAAATCTTATTGAAAGTATTTGTGTGACTTGACGTCCGTATTTCAAGTACAAGAAAAAAGTTGCGCAAAAAAATTAAGTGCAAGACCTTGCACATACTAAGGACGGCCAAAAAAAGTTTTTGATCTCCGTAAAAATAAGGCCATTGTACATTTAGGGGAAGGGGGGAGGGATTAATATTACATCGCCTGCCTCATTGAAGCATATATACTTCAGTAGAAAAGTTTGATAGCATCAACAGAAGTCTTGTGTATACATGGAAACCCAGTTTTCTATTTTTAAACACGTAAAAATATATTCTTTTGTAGGTAAAATTGTAGTTATAACTAACATTTTTCTATTGCTTTGCTAACTCAACCTCATATTACTTACGATATTCAAAATATTTTGTATAGAATCAAAACATCAAATATTTCAGAAGATTGAATTTCAAATACGCAATTCTATTAAATCGCGTTTTTTCCATAAAATTTAAGTCAGTCGGTCCTGCAACATATGGTGCGCTATTATCTCTAATACAAGAATTCCCTGTCGTTGTACAGTCACGTTTAAAAATATCCAACTGTCAAGAAAAATTTACCTGGTGTTTTACAAAACATTATATTACTGTGCTTATATACGAAAGGAAGGAGGAGAGAAAAAATCACCATCGTTATTTTAAAACGAGGACTTTTATTTTATAGTTACTATTTTTTATTGTCAAGACCTCTGGCACATCACGAGGACTGTTGTTACGCAATCAAGTCCTTTGCGGATTTAAGACAATGCGAGACAATGGCTCTTTTTATGTTAACCTCGGCTGTTTGTGGGTTCAGATTTGTTTTTCAATCAATTAAAAAGCGTTTGCACAGTCTTGGTAGAAATCTACGTGAACCGTTGAATATTAGTTCACCAAATCAGAATGCGTTGATCAACGAATTAAAATTTGTGTCTTGTATCGTCTTGAATACCGGGCGATCCCATACTTCATCCAAGACTTTTAATTTCTGTGAATGAAAAGTCTTATTATATTTTTCAGACTGTATATACGCCATACTTTTATTTGCGTTGTGGAACTTAGCACTCACACTGTAAAATAAACGATGTTTCGTAATAGGCTTAAAAGACTATATTGTCAAAATTTACCGAAAAATATTCGAGTTATGTCAAAAAGGTCAGTAGACAATTTATTTAATATTTCGCCAGTTACAGATTAAGAAAGAATTATAACGTGCGATGGAAACATGCGTAGTGGAATAATGTCATTATTCGGCAATTTCAAGGCACCACTGCAATCTATTATATGCTTTAATCACCACAAGACTCCGCCACAGTTTAGCACTATAAAAGGAGCATATGAAGCGACGAAAAACAATTATATATTCTGTTTATTTCAAGTGACTACATACTCGTATACATAAGTTTTTATTTAAGAAAAAATTCGATGATCGCCACGAATCATTAACTTAAGATATTACAAGAAGTATTTGGCGTTATTTTTTTTTTAAATAAAAAATGATATTCGTTTTTAGAAGATACAAAGAAAAAAAGTTTGACTGCTATTTTAATTATTTGAATACATTATGCTGAAAGTAAGTACTAAAGGTTCAAGTACGTCAAATGAATTTTTACATAAACTTCATTAATATATATAGTAATTATTACTATTTCTATTTTAGACATATTTACGTTACTATATATATACATACACACGCACGCACGAACACGCACACACGCATACGCACACACACAAATATATATTAAATATTATATTGAATATACGAAAATAACGAAACTGTATACTATACAGTGTGAGCGCGAAACTAGATATATTGCATGTCATACGAAATATACTATAAATCAACTTACAGAGAGTATACGATGTTACCAGAAACATCATCAACCTGCCCACTTGTGCATATGCAATCGCTACAGCAAAGTATCTATATCCTGTAATGTGTCTTCATTAACTTACACCGACGTGCATTAATCAACAATATGGTCGCGCAGATCTTGCTACAAATGGTATTTGGATTTTATAGTTTATCTATTTATATAGATATAAGAGAGAATAAGTTAGAGACTAAAATAAAACGTTGAAGGCTGCATATTGAGCATTTATATATAAAATTCAATCGGCGAAATAAAAATTCGTCAAAGGATTATGATATATAAAAAAACTCAGAGTTTGCATGCAAAATAGAGTATCGCTATACATATGTGAAGCACCTGCAGCCGTGAGCCGCGTCTGAGCCAGCGTTTACTGATATACTTGTCAGTTTGTGACGGAGTAGTCAAAGCCAATTATCGGCGATGCCATGTAAAGCTTACGTAGCCATCTCAATTTTAATTATCAAAAATATGACAATAAGTAATATCGATTTATCAAGATCCCAGTGTTATCAAGTCTGCAGTAGTCAGTATTATAATTTTTCTCTTTTTGCAAACACCGGTTGAATCATGACGATTTCGTGTAAATATCAAAGAATTTGTGATCATACATTTTGAATCGTTCGTTTTTCGAATTAAATGGGTCAAATTAAATATTTAGTAGGTCAAAAAATTGTTTTTGCGTTACAAAAAAGGTAATTTATACTTTTATCAAATCGACAAACAAAATCGTAAATATCATCCAATAGTGCACTAAACCCAATTTTTAAAAGAAGAAAAATATGTGACCAGCTTTCATGTCACCCGTACATCAGAAAAACCCTGCAAGTTGCACTATTCAAGGTACGACTATTGCAAAATGGTTTCAAGGCAACAAGTCAACAAGTTCGAGGGTATCCAACGTTCTCGCACCAGGAGTTCGCGCGTTATGCGGCTTCACGCGCATCGTGTTGTGCTTCAAAATAGTCGTTCCGCGTGTGTATTTCCGGAAGTGTCTCCGGCGAGTGGCGAATTACGGACATTAGCCAGTAATCTAATGAATAGAGTTCCCGAGGAGAATCTTCATTTCTGTGTCATCCGTTTACCTGTACAAATCTTGACTGTGACAAGTTCTGTTTGCGAAGAAAAATACTTTGGCAACTTATGCAGGATTACAGCAAAGATTTTTGTTGCAGGATTATTTTTATTATTATTAAAAAATTGTTAGTAATGTGAAGTAATATTTTAAGAAGTCTCAATTTTATTGAAACGTGAAATTCATTAGTATCAAGTTTTTACTTGTAAACATCATAGATATAAAAAAGTAATATCTAATTCTCAGTAGTTTCTTCGTAAGGTAATGCGTACAGTTTTAGATACCGCTGGCTTTTATAGCAATTATTTTCATTTTCAAAACGCATTGCATTTATCACAATGATAAGTCTCAGGACATAAATATCCTGAATTAAATTAAAAAAGCGTTATTAAAAGCAATTGTTCTGGAATAAAGAAAGCACGCGTTGCATGATAATATACGATTACGATATACGAAAAAACACATTTCTAAGATGTTTACAATTATTTGAAT
The DNA here is from genome assembly GCA_020010945.3 of Muscidifurax raptorellus. NCBI lineage: Eukaryota > Metazoa > Arthropoda > Insecta > Hymenoptera > Pteromalidae > Muscidifurax > Muscidifurax raptorellus. Next base: position 36,269,915 of record CM052077.1, on the reverse strand, counting down.
CATAAATTTTTCAAATGTTTGCACATTGCCTTTTACACACAACAGCAGATTATGAGGTTGCTTTTAAAGGCTACGACACAATGAAAACCAATTTTCCGCGAAATTGAATCAAGCTCTCTTTAATAACCTCCAACATCTTTCATGTCCAGAAGCAAAAAGCAATAATGCCGATCAACATTACAACAACAATTGCACAACATAACTATACTATCTCCATGAGTTTAACTGTGAATGGTGCAATGACGGGAGGTAAAGTCTAGCCGCTCCCGCAGAATCGATAATTCTCGTGTCTATATTAATGAATTGCGGATGAGTCAGTCGCAGAAATATGGTTTTAACCCTACATTTGAAACTAGGGAAAACGAAGTATTCTCTGTCTTAGATGTATTTTTGCAGTTTTATTTGTAATTTCAGGGCACTTTTGCGCGGGTTGCGTATTGTACGATTTAAAAGGCGAGAACCAACAAAGGATGTGTGTATATAAGGTCTAATTACTGGCGGTGAACGTGTATTGGGGGGGGGGGGGAGTAATAGTTGCTGAAATCGAGTGACGATCGATGAAGGTGTAACGACCTTTGTGCCTGTGTATTTATAGTTTGCAGGCATGTCATATACTGCTGCTAATGTTGCTTTGATTTGTTTGATACTTCATGCAGATTTCGACAATTTATATAAACTGTATTTAGTTAAATGGCAACTTGGATGATATGTAAGTACAGATTCGATAACTCTTCCGTTGCGTAATATCTGGCGCTAATTACAATCCAATTTTGTACAAGTCAGATGTAAAAATTAAATAATTATAAAAATATAAAATTTGCATCATTGTATAACAATGGCCTTCATTACATCTTTTTAATTAAGAAGGCTTGTACTTATTTAAGAACTGCAAAATACAATTTTGCAAAATTACTGTCAACAGGAAAGATAATTTAGAAACGTTATTTTAGGTTCAAAAAAATTTAATTACGGCTGTAGAAAGTTAACTGCTACATGCGCATATAACAATACTATAGAAAACATGTATAATGTAGACATTACACTGTGTTATTTTAAAACAAAAATAAAATCTGCCTTATAAGAAAACATCATTTTACTTCAAGCTCAAGCAGGGTCAAAAAAGGCTACTTCGGTGCTTTGGTAGTAAAAATTAAAAGTGCAGCAATCCCGTTAAAGAATAGATTTGAGACACTTTCCAGATTTTATTTTTTTTTTTATAATTAGAAAACTGAACAAACAAAAACTATTGGCAATGTAACCGTGGATGTGACGTCATTAACATGGCGGTGCATATGGCGGCTGAGTGTAGGACGAGTATACAGGAGGTATAGGCGGAATCATAGTTTTTTTGCTCTTATTAATTAATTAATTAATTAAATCTTTTAGAATTTAGTGTAACTTGTGTTTGAAGTGCCTGGAACAAGATAGTATAATTACTTTAGTAATTTATTCTCTCGTATTTGAAAAAAACAAATTTTGTCACTCCGCGGCATCAGCTGATTATTTGCTTACACTGCAGTAGTTTTCGTAATCATCTAGGTAAGTGTTACATTAATTAAATTAAGTAATAATTGCAAGATAGATGATCTAATGACAATATAAATATACTTTTTTAAAGGATTTCTTGCCGAAGCTAGTATTTTGAATAACAACCTCAAAAATGAAATTGAATCTTGCTGAAATTTGTAAATTTGGAAACTGCAATGTCTCTAGCCGGAATTTCGTGGAAGGAGAGCATCTGTTAGAGTCGAAACACATTTTGAAATGTGGAAGACTAACTTCAAATTCTGAGAACACAGTAAATATTGTAGCGTACTGCTTACAAACTTCAGATTTAAAATAAAAGTTTATATTAATAATTATCGAGGGATTGCATTAAATAATAGAGAAATATGTTAAACTACCTGGAAAAGTGTAATCATCTTTTGTAAAATGAAGAGAGCAAACCCTAGCATTAGAGTTGTAAAATTTTATTTTTAATACTTTTTCCCAGGCATACCTCCTGTCGACTACTTCGTTTTTATTGAATTTATTCAAAATCGCAACTCTGCTTTTACCAGCTTTTGGAAAGAGATGGAATCGGAATTCAGGATTTCTTTTCGCAATACTTTTGCATCCAAACACGCAACAGTTAACATTACTGTTATTTTTATGGGGAGAAAACTGCATTTTCTGTATGATATTAATCTAGAAAATGAAATATTAAAATAGTTTTACATTAAAACAATCTATCAATTGTTTTTATTATGATTTCACTTCGTATAGTTCGTATTATACTTACAGAAATGATTCTAACAACTTGTAAACACAAATCAGCTGATGCCGCGGAATGACAAAATTTATTTTTTTCAAATACGAGAGAATAAATTACTAAAGTAATTATACTATCTTGTTCCAGGCACTTCAAACACAAGTTACACTAAATTCTAAAAGAATTAATTAATTAATTAATTAATTAATAAGAGCAAAAAAACTATGATTCCGCCTATACCTCCTGTATACTCGTCCTACACTCAGCCGCCATATGCACCGCCATGTTAATGACGTCACATCCACGGTTACATTGCCAATAGCATGAGATACAATTTCTCGAAACGGTTATGTATAAAGGAAATGTTTAGGCTACGCGACCACCACAATAACCACAATAACAGAAGTAGTAGAATTGTAAGTCGGCCTGTTGTCGAAGCTGTACAAACGTCCCATTGATAGTCTCAGTTTGAGTTTAGAAAAGTGCTATGCATCGATTTTCGATAAACGGAACGTATACTAATACAAGTCTCACGACAAAATTCTAACGTTCTTAGGTTTAGTTCACACTAAATAAAAAAAAAAAGAAATTTTGAATAAAAATAATTTATAAGTTCTAGAAATGTAATGCTATGTGGCAATATTAAAGATCATAAATATTTGAAAAACAATTTAATAAACTTATGAATCTCGCACTACAATTTATTTCAATCAAAATGGTTTAATACGCAGTATATAAACGATGTAAAAGACGCCACCTCGTATTAAACCGTAAGATGGGACGCGTCGAGTACAGAATGCCTTTGAGATTAAAAAACATCGTACTTGCCATCTGCTTCCTTTATAAAATGAATTGTAATTTATGAGCTCTCTTCCACAAAAGGGTTGAAGGGGTTGCGAAGCTAACAAGGGGCATATATACTTTTGTGTTTACGAAGGTCACAAAAAATCTTCAGGTGGGGAGAGACCCGTGTATCAAGGATTATTCACGGTTTCTCATACTATAGGTACCTACTACGTATGTTCTTAAGAAAAATGAAAAATCGCTTTTTCATCGTGGAGCTCTGTGACGAGCTATTGAAATATTTGCTCGAGAGATTTCATACAATGCCCAGTTGCTTATTACCTGTATATAGCAGCACGTCATTTTCCTCTAGCTCACTTTTTCGCGCTACGATTGCTGTTCCATTGTTATCAAATATTTACGTTATATTTATGGAGGAAAATGTATGTATTCACTATTAATCGTACCAAAATTAAAATTTAACATCAATTACATTCTTATTTCTGGGCAATATTGTATTTTTTGCGGTATTTGTTCGCTACTATCATATTTATAAACATAAACATCGAAACTATCGCAAAACAAAATGAATTTTAATATTTACAGAAACTGCTATTTCAAAATAAGACTGACCATACCGAACGCCATTACGATAACATCGACCGACTCGTAAATTCGCGCTTTCAGCATTAAATAAACAAAAGTGCAAAAATAAAAAAAAACAGTAAACATTCCAGATTTAGAAGAACCTCGCACGTCAGCGCATTGTTAATGTATACAGCACAGACTTTCATTACAAAACATTCACATCCAATTCCCCTATGAAAAAATGTCAGACTCCAATGTCAAACACAAACTTCATTAATCATGCTTTCAATTTAATTCATCAAAGAACCTGCCGTGGCCCACCGTACACCCGGTCTTTCCAAACAATGACTAAGGAAATGACCTCCAGCTTTCGAGACTCATTAATTACAAACACCATAAGCGGCTATCTAAAATAAAAAAAAAAGAAATACCTCGTCCAATCGGGACGTAACACGAAATTCCGCACAGAAAATTCCCACCTCGGTGATAATATAACAAAAATATTCAGTCATGCCAAAGAAAACAAACGACCGCCGAACATATTCATATCACACACGAGGTATATATACTCACGCTGTTCGCTCGATTCGCACAACAAGACAACAGCGACGAGGATGATCCTATATGCTCGAGTCGGCAAGCCTCACATCGGCTCTGCTGTCATAGTCTCAGCAGTAAGTATAACTCGTGTATATATACATATATATCAGGCAGGGAACAAAGAATCACGCACTTTCCTCGTTCACACTGCGGAGCTCGCCGGCATTTTCACTTGCTCTTGCAATGTTCTTCCATCGGTCCAATATCTCAGTACATCCGGTAAACAAAACAACGAATCACACGCGCACCCACACACACACGCGCGCGCGCGAGTAGACTTCCTCCTAGATATGTAACCAACAACACAGAGCGCGCGTGTACGTATAATATATTGTTTCAGAGCTGTTGAGCCGTGCGGCGCCGCGTCTAGACTGCTGGACGCGCGTGCGGCAACAAGCGCACGGCACGCGAGCGCGGCGAGGGAGAAACGAAACGTGTGTGTTTATATATAGGTATATATGTGCTGTGTGTGTGTGCGCGCGTGTGTGTGTGTGTGTAGACACGATCGACTGACTGACTCTGCATGTAGTGGTGGTGCTGCAGCAGCTTTTTACCGGTCGCGATGCGACCGACCCTCCGCGCGCTCTCTGTCGCTGTCTCTCTGTGTCTCTCCTGGAGAGGCGAGCGACTCGGGAGTTTCCGAGAACGAGATGGAAAGGGAGAGGGGGCGCTTCCCGCGAGGGTATACTACGTCGTGTATATATATATAATAGGACAGGTTTGCGCGAGCTGCGAGCACGTGCGGTAGGGTCTTCGCACGCGTGAGTATTATTATATTTGTGTAGCTAGCTATTATTATGTATACGTACACATGCGATGGGTCTTATATCGTGTCGTTTCGGTAATGTTATTTTGCGTTTATTTAGTTTTTTAAATAATCGTCTCTTTGATAAGATAAGTTGTGAATTATTTTTCTATTATATTGTTTTACGAACTTCGGCGAGTGGCGCGCGAGAGCTTTCCCTGTGCAATTTTCAAAGTTGTGGTTTCTTTCTTTTAAGTAGTACACGTATACACAGGATCGATAAACATTATTGTCAAACCCGCTTCTTGCTTGCGCCGAACGTACGATGTATCAAGGAGATAATGTCTTAGAGATGTGTGCTCGTATATTGCGCTTTTAATTTTCATTTGTTGTAAGATCAAAAGAAAAATGTAATACTTACAGTTTTTTTAGCATAGCGTTTATACACCTCACTTTTCTTTTCATAATCCAAGGTTCTTTCGAACATAAAATACAAAAAATATCTTTTATGTTTCCGTGCCTCTTTATCTTTAAAAAACCTGTTTTTCTTTGATAAAAACACTATACCTATATACTGTTATAAATATAACAATTTGATGTATTTAAATATTTCATACACAATATAATTGACTTTCTGAAAGACCCAACGATAAATAATACAATACTTATTTACATATAAATAACTATTAAATTACATAACTTTTTTAATATAAATTTATATCGAGGTCTCGATCTCTTAATCAATGATAAAATGCATCTCTGCGAAATAATCCAACTTCTCTTGTCATATGAGAACGTCGTTAAAACTTGATAAAATCTACTCGTGTAACAAAATACCCGAGAATATTTTGTTCGTTAGATGTATAGTAAAGCATTACGGCGGCCGGGCAATTGCGTATATAAGTATAATTGTTATTCTGAAAGCGCCGTAATTGTTTGAGGGATAAAGAAAAGAGAAAATTCAATTGCTAAAATCATCGGCGTCGGAGAAACAATGCGAACCAGCAATTTAGCAAACGTAATTCTTCGCGGAACTGCTGTGCTCCATTGGTATAATGTATGCCTTCAGTCACGTGTATGCGATTTTCTTCGTCCGCGAATTACGTACCGGTCAATGGCTTACTTAAAGAAGGATTCATACTTACTGGTTTTCATTTTTAATATTTGATCATAGTCTTTTTTATCATTGCGTTGTATATAGTTTCGATTATATTTATAAATAAATAATGTATCATTACTAGCACTTCTGTTATGTAGAACTAAAAGCCAGCACAAGATCATGAGAATACAGGGGACTGTCGGGTATAAACAAAAGTAGAAATCTATTCCTGGAATAAAGAATATACAATAATAATAATAAATTACCTGATAAATTCATAAAATAAGTGAAAATAAAGTAAATATATATTATTCGAACATTAATCTCGTATATAAACCAATTTTTACGAGCATATCACACATATCATGCATTGTGAAGAATAGGAATATGCCGATAATAAAAATGCATACTTATATCGAAAAATATGCTCCGATCACATATTAAAAGTTTGACAATAAGTATTAGATTAATTTTACATTTTTAAAGCTCGAATTTCAATGCATAAACTTGGTTTTTAATAACATATACATATTAATGAAGTCGGTGGATCCAAATTGAAGCTTTATCTAAATATAACAATCTATAAGTGTGATAGTTTATTACTGTTTATTGTTGTCAAAGACACTGTAACCAATACAGTCAAAGTATTTCGTCAAATAAAAAAAAAATAATTATTTTGCTAATATTACATAATAACTTTTGGCTATTGATCATGTTATCAAATCCAGGATTATTATGGAACAGTGTAAAATAACAACGAGCTCGTGAAAAATGTACATTACGTTTATTAATAATTGTGTCTCTGTCCATGCGACGTTCCTCGTAAATATCAAGTGGATTACAAATTGTGTCCCCTATGCGTACGTATTCGTACGTACGGCTCTTTTTATTTTGTTTTTCTTTTCTTTTTTAAGTATATTGTAACGCAGTCGGTGTTTCGGTGTGTAAATGTGTGAAAGGGTATAACGGTCGTCGAGCAACCGATTTGTTAATTAGAAAAAGCGCTACGAAAAACTGCTACAACAGTCTTCTTTAGTCAATTACTCCTCGTGTTTAATGTCCTTCCAATAAAAAGGGTATATTCTCGAGAAGTTTTCAATGTTAGACAAAATTGTTATTTTCGCATAGTGAAAGTATGTAAAACAGTAGTATTTTTCTCTCATGCAATTTTGTTTATAATTTAGTTTGTATGTTCATCATTTCGTCGCGAGGACTGCTTATGTAGGAAAATATAAAATATTGTCAAACGTCTCTAAAACAGTATAAATCGTTGACAATATATTGTACATTCCGACTATTATTCATCGACGTTTCATCCGAAAATTATCTTTTCATCAATTTTCACATTCTATTTTTCTTTATTCAACAATAAACGTTGACAAGGAGAATGATCATATAATATGCGCGCTTTGAATAAAATAACACATTACTCTGACGGCATTTTAAACGCTATGCGATAATGTGACAATTAATTAATAGTACATAATTCATTCGCAATATTATAATTAGCGTACGCTCGAAATACAATCTATGATCGTACCTTATACTTTAAAACAATAAACCTCTACGACTCGAATAATCTTAATAATATATACACGGCACTTGGCTCTTTCTTTTTTCTTTCTCTCGTCAGCCCTTTTTCTCTTTCTTTTTGTCCTCGCTTCTACCTTCCGTCATCAAGTCGTAAAATCATTGCGAAGTAACTAACTAATAAAACGTCCCTTGGACTGTGACACGCGCCAGACCTGGACCTAAATTTATAACGTAATCGGTATGACAAGTATTCCACATTATCACTACTACTAGTATCAACATTTATACATTATACAACCAAATACCACGACGCACCCGGTAACGGCAAATTGTCGGGCGCGCTTCGATGATTCATACGTGAGTCACCCTACGTTAAATCGATTACACATTGCAGCAGAATCTTTGATTTTGTTTTCTTTAGAAATGCATTTTCGCAAATCGTAATTCAAAGAAAAGTGCACTTTGCTGATAGAATGATTGATTATAAATATTTTTCCAAGTAAATATTTAAATTTTCTAAAGTAAAATTCTGATTCACGAAGAGATTTTATAGTGGCTACTAACATACAGTCAACAATAATACTATAAAAACATCAATAGTTGCACAATCAGTTTTATTAAGTTGATACGGTTAGGTAGCCGATAATCTGAATTTTTCGAAGAGTTAAGTGCTAGATAGCATTGGTTTTACTATCTGGTCGACGATTGTAGATAAATAAACAAAATCTAAGAAAACACTGCAAGCTATATTAAATTTAACATAAAATACTCTCCATACATACCCGGCCCTGGCGGAGGTAGGATTGTGCAAAACATTCGATCTTCGAATTCGCCGAGCGCCCTACAAATGCATTCTATTATAGAAATATACTGACTCCGATGTATAAAACGCCGATCGTTACAAAATCTACCGGTGTCCGAGTAAATTCGCTTTTTCTTCTACTTTGGAGTGAAATCTCTATTGATACGAGCTATGAGATCAAGGCGATCTTTAAACTGGGAGCGACTAACGTTCAAATGTTTTTATTTTACTTCCTCTTTTTTGGGTAACTAACATACTTGAAACCTCGAAAAACTGTACTGGATTTCTTAACTACTTCAGCGAGTCAATTTAATGACAGATGTACAAACTGTACTGCGTGCTTTCATATAAATACTATGTATTGAATTACGTTACTGTGAAATAAGCACTCTCAAAAGATAAATTCACTTTCGGTATATCATTGTCTTTTTTCTTAAAAAATTGTTTCTTTTTTCTGGTAAAATTGCAAATTACATTTTATTATCCACAAGCCAGTTATTAAAATAACTCTTAGAACTTTCGTACATGTCGAGAAGCGAGGATACCCTTATAAGATCTGAAGATAATTTAGTTAGTTTTGCTTTTTCGGGACGTCAACAGTAATTGCACAAACCTACAGGGGAAATAGTCGGCGCTCTAAAAATAAAGAATAAAGTGACAGCTGCACAGAAGCGCAGAAGAGGCGATGCATGATGACGCCGAGTATAAAGAGAAATTACGTGATGGCACGATTCCGCATTACAGAATGAAAAAGAAGGTCCTAGTCCATCTTAGTTGTAATTTTATTATGTACAAAGTGTCTAATCGCGGTTAATTAGCTTTCTTATATATTTTTTGAGAACTAATCTAGCGAATTAAATATGTGAATACAAGGATTGCACTACAAAGAAATGAAAAGAAAATAAAATGTCGCGAGAATGCACTCGTCATTGTAAAGCCAGTGTCGCTTGCTCCCCTTTTTATTTTCTTTACAAAATAAAATAAGCTTATTAAATTATAAACGTATCAACAAATGTACATCCCATTAAAAAACAGTCATGTGTGTTTGTATTAAGAGAGAAATGTTTCCATAGACACCGTGGTGCTATGACTTGAGCAAAATTTTAAAAAAATGTATATTTTAGAATCATATTGGTTAATAATCAGTATATAAAATGATAGGTCACAAAAAAGATTATGATGACAAGATATACGATTGTCACTGGCTGTCCTCGTAACTGAGGATAATTAATAATATGCGAGTCGATGTACGTGATGTGCGATTCTGCAGTCTAAGTATCTCGAAATAAAAAGCTTACACTTCGAGCACCGTTGAAAACACTGAATAAAATTTTGCCATTTCACTCTGTTCAAATAACACAATCACTTACTTAATTTTCTCGCGCGAACATAATCATAAGTCAATCCTTTAGTTCAATTAAACGATTTTGCAGTATAAGCTCTTAGTTCTCTATCACTAATTGTCATAATTTCTGCACTATTATAAAAAATGCAAAAACTCTATATAAACATTTTTAAAAGTGAAAAATTTCTTATCGCCATTTATGATAACTGCATATCTGAAACTTCATTTTTTCATTTATCATCATATCTCATCACAATATCGGTAAAACGCATATAGCTTTAAAAAGCTGCAACGTGCTTGTGTCAAAAAACAAACAAGTGTAAAATTCTAGTATGCGTCAACAGAGTCACGTAGAATAAGAAAGACAAGCATATAGGTGGTTGCTCATTACATATGATCATTACGTAAATCATCAAAAATAAATAAAACGAGTGATAACGACTCGAAGTAAACGAATTGAACTGGTACAAAAGAAGTAAACATACAATAAAAGTGAAAGCTTGTGCGAGACTTCTTAACTCATGTTTTCCTTCCACTTGCGGAGAGAACGCGAAAAAGCTCGTTATCGTTTACATATTGTACGCCACGTAGATGGGGTCCAGTTGGTCAGCTAGGAAGCCATCGCGCAAATGCATGCGCTGCTTCTCACCACGCGAGTTGATGGGCACGACACCGGGATCGACCACCACGACAACGCCGACAACGAGATGATGTTCCTCGAGTACAGCACTAGTCACTAGAGCGACAAGGTCTAGCGCCTCACTTTCGCTACCATCGAGCTCCACTACTACGACCAACAGATTCGTCCACGTAAATACGGCGCTATAAAGAAAGAAAGGGAGCAGTATTTAGTAAACTGAGATATTAACACGAAATAAGCGCCAATGAATAAGTTGAACATACCATTCGGCAATTTTCTTATGACACCTCATAACGCTGTTCTCGATGTCAATTGGATGATACCTCATTCCTCTTAACAAAATCGCTTCATCTAGGGCTCCCACAACGAACACAGCATCGTGTAGTTCAGAATCACCTCGTGCCACATCGACTTCCGAGGCAGAAACATTATCACCAGGTATGTCAGTACCACCGACGCTCTGCTGTACGCTCTCAGTGCGTCTAAGGAATCCAAGATATCCCGTACGCGCATAAACCTCGTTCGTATTGCCGGTGACAAGACGAGCGTTAAAATGATCCGCATAATCACTCTCGTCACCATAAATAGTGAAATACCCACTGGCGTTGTGCGACGACTGTACCCAGATTTCGCCGAGATGTGAGTCACCGCACTGGCCTTTGGTTTCAGGGTTGGCAATTATAACCTTGACGCCTGGTAGCAATTTGCCAGACTCCATGAGGCAGAGCGAGTGAGGCGAGCCGCGTTCTACGAGAGAGACGCGGTCGTTACGCAAAGCTCGTAGATCCACGTAGACCGTCGAAGGTTCGGGACTTGATGCTCCCTAAAGATAAATAATTAAGTCAGTATTTCAGTCACTAAAATAATATCACCATTAATTAATCATGCTGAAAGAGTTTCGAACCTGTAGACATATGGCCGTATTAACCCTGCAACCAAACGAAGTTGACACCGCTCTAGGGCTCAAGCCGAGAGCAGAAAAGAGTTTGCTAAAGCTACTGGTCAGTGCTATCCTCGGTCTCTCTTCAGCCACGACGACGCAAGTCCTTACGCAGGCAAGACTGACACCTCGGGCTTTTAAGGCATGAACCGACGATCCGAGGCCTTTTGTACAAAGTTCCATGACGCCGTAAGAGCAGAAAGTATCGCGAACTCTCGAATGGCTCACTGCCGAGAGCCATAATGCTGGATTGGCTTCGACCTGCAAAACAGACGTAAATTATATTTTATATAAGGTAAATTTTATTCATAAAAATAAAACACGGTCGATTATACTATATTACTCACTTCAGAAGGAGGTATAAGAATCGAATGATGTCCACTGTATATACTGCTCAGACACCATAGGGCAAATCCAAGTCCAGAGTACGGATCCAGGCAGAGCGCGATGTGTCGCGACGGATAGAGTTCGCACGCGAGTTTCATAGCCCGGCATAGCGAAGTAACGGCCGCGTGGGACATCTTTATGCCGGCGAGCATGCCGGTCGTCGACACGCTAAAATCTAAGTAGGCAAGCATCTCAGCTGTAGGCGCTCGGTACAAAACTGGAAGTTTCTTCTTTGGCATGTCGTCCATGTCGAGGATCGTTGGCCAGCTCTTGACTTCAACGACATTGTTGGCCTCCTAAACATAGAAAAATAAAACAAAATGAACGTAAAGCCACAGAGGATATCATTGATACCCACAAAGTATACATTACCTTTGACTTGAGTAATTTCAAGATGTTTTGATTGGTAAGTATGAGCACAGACTTGCTGACATCGACGATCATGCGTACGGTAGGCAGTGTAGTTTGCAAGTTCTGGGGATGAGGTGGTCGGATGGTAACCGGAACGGCGCCGACGTAGAGGCAACCGTAGAACGCGCAGATGAGATCGGTCCCGGGCGGGAAGAGTAGCGCAACGTGATCACCGGTGTTGATCCTTCCGCGATCGAGCAAAAGGTTTCCAATGCGCTCGGCCTTCTTGTGGAGTTGCGAACAGGACAGAGAGGCGGCAACCGCACCCTTGGAATTCAGCGAGGTGAATATCACGTGGTCCGAGGTGCCGACCGCACGCCATCGCAGAATCTCCGAAATGAATTGATACTGGAAAATGAATGAAAAAATTGTACTGCATTGTTGACGAGCGCGTGATGTAAATTTATTTAATGAACTGACCTTTTTGGCATTATCACTGTCTTCGTCGAGGACGCCCATGTCTCTGCCCTGCGCCGAGGCGAGCCTGTTACCCTGGACGATGTTGCCTACCATAACGCTGGCTGGACCCACATCTGAAACAGAATCCCCCGCTACACGCCCCCGCGACCTTGACGTTAGTAAACCAACGCAAACGCTCAAAACCCATTTTAGAAGAGCAGCTGCATAAGACTCTCCCCTGACTGAGGCCGGAGAAACCGAAGACTCTTAGAACCACCAGCCAACGACAACTACGATTTTGATGCTGTTCTAGCTTTGCTTTTGCTTGAGCAATCAAATCCAATTGTGTCTCTTTAGGATGACCAGCCATCTTTGCATTTCTCGCAGGTTAGTATTTGCGTATATATGTCGTAATGTCGAATATTGAGGTTTACAACGTAGATCGTCGAGTAGTTGACTACAACTTTTGTTTTGACCTACTTTTTCTAATTATTCTAACAATTTTAATAAACAAAAAGTTGTCATTTTAAGTTTTGAGAGATGTAAACTTGAAGAGTATTTTCATTCACAATTTTAGTTGACGTACAACATCTTACTGAAGTTTACACCATCAAAACAAGAAGGCAACTTTTGTCAAAAAATTATGAAAAAAATAAAAAAGTAGGCTAAAACTTTTGTGGACGAATACTTGCCGATCTATGTTTGACAAAGACTCGGGGGTTTTTTACGAACTCAGCCAAAAGAAAGATAGGCAACCGAAAGAGATTGGAAAACGGAAAATTAATAACGTTAAGAATCGTCTAAATTTTGTAGGTGTGTAGGTAGGTGTTAACGAGCAAACGAAAGATTAAAGAAACAAAGAATAATAAAAGATAGTAAAAAGACTGTAATAGTTGTCAATGTATAAATCCTGCGTCATCACCCACGATTGCCTTTTCTAGTGCCATCGTTTGGATTCGATCACCAGGGCCAAATTTTGTTTGATTCTATATTCTCACTGATCGCTATTTTGCTTTTGATCAGTTCTACTCAGTTTAGGAAGTCTGCTCTCTAATTTCCATTCACGCTAATGACACTCGAAAAATTAAGCATGGTTTTAGATTCACAGAATATTAGTATTTGTAAAAATTTAAAACTCATAATTTTTGGGATAACGCATATAAGTAATCCATGATGTCATTAGAATCTACTAATCGAATTTGCATCGAAAGGCAAGGAACAAAAAAAAATTTGAAATGGTCTCGTAATAGCTGTATTATTAGATCAGGTAATTGAATCAATACCATTTCAATAAAAAGCTGCATATACTAACTTGCCTTTTGATGCAAAAAAGTATTACATATAAAAGATTCAGGATCGTGAAACATGTAGATTTCAAAGTGCGATGGTACATAAAAAAGTGAAAATTGAATCTGATGTGAAGTATAATTTCTAATATCAATTTTCACTTGTTGCAAATAAAACAATAGTCTGTACAAACAAATCCACTGTAATCTGTATTTCTAAAAGCTAACAATGAATGATCAGCCTAGTAAAAACAGTATTTCTAATAAGAATATTAATCGCAATTCTTTAACATAGAACAAAGAAAAAAACAATCACTAAATAAAAAAACATCATACCTAACACTAAATCCCAAAATATTACAAGTTTCAAGCAAATCAATATACTAACTTTTCTGGGACTCGAATACCAGATAACAGCTAAAAAGCTTAATAGAGCAAAAATTCTCAAACACATTCGCTCACAAGCGCATTCACACGATTTGAGCTTTAGCGTTGGTCGACTTACCCGAATGAACCTCACGTGGCTTTGGCAGGTTCGTGACGCAAGTGTGAGGACATAGAAGAACGTTGGCAGGGTGAAGAGTACCCTCGAGGAAACGTCTCTTTGTCTCGGACAGGTGGATACCTCCTAGGGGTGTCTTCGGTAGGTAATTAGGCGGTACAAGCGCTAAGCAGTATATGCCAACAGCGTGGATCGAATCGACTGCTTGCAATACTCGTGACATCCATTGGAAACTCTAAAAGTTCGTTTTATTAGCAAGAAGTCAAGAAAAGAACTCGAACACAGTCTTGTGTTAAAGATATGTTTACCTCTTCTTCGCTGCAATCGGGTCGCTGCTCAGCGACAACGCATATTCTCTCATCCCTTAGTACTCTCACGCTAAACACCGCAATTCTTCCTCTGTAGATAAATTTCATAGGCTCAACGGCTAGCACGGTTGCGATGATATCATCCGCATTGTGTTTCCTGCCGGTAACAGTCATCAGACCATCACGAGAGCCACAAACAAAGACGAGGTTGCCCGGTCCCAGAAAACCGAGGAGTCCCGAACGCGCGTACTCGACATCGCCGAGTGGCTGGCCTTCAGCTTGCAATGGTTGTACCTTGAAATTGTTGTTGGTGAGGCCTTGCAAACCCCAATACTGGCTACCCGTTGCTGCGCTGTGCACGCAGATTTCTCCAACTTCATCGGTCTTGCAGACCAGCGGTGGTCCTTCCATTTTTATCACTGTAACAATACCTTTAAAAAGAAAGCATTTCGTGTTAAGCTTGTCTCCTAACATACGATCAACTACTTTACAAATCCTCCCAAACAACTTACTTCCAGGCATGACTTGGCCACAGTCTTGCAATGTGAGCGACGTCAACGAGTTCTCCTGGTCAACCCTGACCACACCAAAACTTAGTCCTGACATGCTGAGAACGCCTCTGCCAGTGGCGTTAACACCAGCTCGACCAGGCCTTCTGACCGACACTGTGAGGGCTTCGCTCGACGAGGCGCACGGGCATACGGCGTCTGGCCTCAGGCCCTTGGACTGGAAGACCGAGAGAAATTGGTCGCAAGATGAAAGCGACCAGGGATTGGCACCGTCAGCCACAAGCAACAGTCGCAGCGTCGACAAAGATATATCCTTGTGGTCCTTTGTCGCAAGCAGCCCCCAGTGTAGATCTCGGGACTTGACTACGGCGACGCTTGCCCTGTGCTTCGTGATCATTTGCATCCAGCTGGCCGGATTCACCTTCATCAGCGCGTACGGGATGAAGATGACGTGCATGCCGTTCAAGATGCTGGTGAGCGTGCTGTGCCAGAGACCGACTTCGCGCTTAAAGTCTAGGACACATACTGCGTTCTCGCCCTCGGTATAGCCGCATGCCTGGAAAATAATTCACAAACGTGTAAGTATTCGGATATTACTGCAGCTCGAAATCGCGACAATTCCAAATACACAAAAGAAAAAAGAAAGAAATACCACTTGCAAATTACCAAGTGCACCTCGTATGCTACTGATCATTACCTGGGTGAGGGCACGACAGTGGGCTAGCATTGCAGCCCGCGTGACCGTGACGCCCATGACTGAACCATCCCTGTCGGTGGTGTACTCGATATAGGCCGGGGTGTCGTCGGTGAGCCGCGTCGGCGGCATCCAGTCCTTGGGGGTTTTGCCCAGATGCTCCGTTACGAACCAGTGAAGCTTCGGCCAGCCCTTGAATGCGATTACTTCGCCGGCGGCAGTCTTCGGCAGACCTTTGAGACACGCCTCGCTGGTCAGAGCGACCTGAGACATGCAAAATCAGACAATGGTCAGTTAGTTTTATTGCTATTCTATACTATATGCCCATTACTATTGTTATCGTTATTTCTCGCTTTTTTACACGCTCCTTAATTTTATTTACGAGCCTTTTTATTTTCAGTCACTTCATTATACTCAAAATAGTGTTGAAAGCAGAATTCATATACATCAATACACTGTTAAGTTTATACTCAAAAAGTAGCAACTTAATAATACTCATTTTCAGATCGAAAACACCTGCGCGCGACGACAACCCACCTGAATACCACAGCTACCGAGCAGGAAGCCAATCTGTTGTGATCCGGCATCGCGACGCGTGAGCGGCACCTCGATGGGTACAGGCACGATTCCAGCCTGAAGGCATCCATAGAACGCGCAGATGAAGTTGATGGGATCGTCGTTGGGGTAGACGAGGGCGATGCGGTCTCCCGGCTTGAGGCAACATTCGCCGACGACGCGACTCAGAGCCTTGTTCAGCAGCGTGTAGGCTATCTTGTACGAGCGGCTGAGCAGCTTGCCGTAGGTCAGCGTCACGCAGAGCTTGCCGTTCGGGTCCAGAACTGTAGCCGCCGGCGCCTTGTACGAGGCCGAGCCATACCTGTATAATCATCGAATCGTTGGATGAGTTCATTTTTCTTTCCTCTTTTGTATACTTTATTTGCGCGGTGTAGCGTCTTGCGCTTCGGGCTGTGAATTTTAATTCCGAATGTGTGGAATCGGTGCACGCGCGCTGTTGACTCAAGTCATTGACTCAGCAGAGCACGATTAAAAATGTTTCCTTCTGCTTTTCACGAGGATAATATTGTTAGCTTATGGTTTTTACAAACGATATAAGAATTAATGAAGCAAAAACGACGCGAGTTAAAGCTGACCTCTGAATGGAAGCTTCGACCGATCTGGGCAGTCCAGAAGGCACAGAAAGCTGTTCGCCGACGGCGGGGGTCATGGTGCCACCCTCGGGTTTCGGGGCGTTTGGATCCTTCGGATTCGCTGCGATTTCCAACTCGATGTCGTCGTCCTCGTAAAACTCTGGCAGTGGTCTGCGTTTTGGCCGTTTGAGCGTATTGAGCAGTTGTTGGATCTTCGCCGATACCTTCCACCGACCTGTCGTTCCTGTGTTGTTGTCTTCAACGACGTGGTACCTGTTGACTCTGTCAGCTCCTGTAAAGAGAAATGTCATTATTAGATTATTCTTGTTTTCAATAAATCTATATTATGTAATCAACTTATTCTAATATTTATAGACTTTGATTCTATTCTCGAGGACACACCATTAATCTTTAGTTTCCCAACTTCTTCCAACTGGTATTAATCAATTTATTCAAGAAGAGTCTATATTGGAATTTCAATGACAATATTTGCAATACAAAATCGAGCTTCTTCTACCCATCTTAACCAATTTACTTTAAAAATCTTTGTTTACCACTTTTCTTTCTAAAATTATATAACACGTTCAAGCTATATTCACGTAGCAAATACGTGGTGAGTCAACTGTCTAAGACCGTAATTCTTTTCAGAAAATTAGCAATAAACAAGCCCAAAACCACTCACCAGCAGGTCTACGCGACTGCGTGGTCGTATGCGTGACATCGGGCGGCTGTACGAGATTGCAGTAAGCATGTGGCGTATACTCGGCAATATCGGTGATATCCGCGGGTGGTCTTCTCGCCGGAGGTCTCGGCGGTGGCGGCGTATCCCTGGCGGAGCCAGTACTGCTCGTGTCGGAGAGTCCGGTACCACTGGGTCCACCCGCGCCCGGACTCTCCTCCGTCACAACGCTATCCTCGTCACTGCTGGAATCGCCGGCTTGGTTGCCACCACCTCCACCCCCGCTGCCCTGATTACCTCCGCTGCTGCGCTCCGGGCTGCGGGCCATCACGGAGGTACGCTTCGATGGCATCGGAAGCGAGGGCTTGGGCCGACCCTGCATCGCGGCCAACGCCTGCTGTACTGCCTCCTGGCGGACCTCTGTTGGATGAAAAAGAGAACGAGGGGTTAGTTCTGCTGGCTCTTTGGTTTTTTGGATTTGGTTAGCGCTATAGCAGCTGGTTAATAAGATTTATTTTTTTTACTGTTTTTCTTCTTTTATTATTACAAATTTTTATGTTTTTTAACGCTTGAACAAAATTCACGTAAATTCATGAATTGTCGCGAATTAAGCAGAGCAATGATTGCGCGAGGACTGTAATAAATTATTGACATTTTTTTTGAGTTTACTGTTTTATTAGCATTAGAATAAATCATTTTTACGAGACGCTAATCAACAGCTTTACTACACAAGATAATAGAAATTACCTTACATAAATAATCGTTTTTTTCTTATTATATACTCGTCAAAATATGTGGTGTTCGACGTAATAGTTTACATAACAAGAAAAACTCGTTCGAGAACAACCCAATTTTTTTTTTTCGACATAGACATCGTTACACTTTGCATATCCCTATATATATATATATATATATATGGTCAAGCGCGCGTATTTTCTGTAAACTCATAAAAACCAATTATGCAGCAGAGCAAATGTTTACGCAAAAAACGTCATTGTAAAACCGTTACGCGCTGCGCTAGTTATAGTAAATTAAAAAAAGATAATCGCCACACTAATAAATAATGCGTACACCTAATGAAACATAATTACACGTCGAGGATTTTTACGTCACCATAGGCTCACGAAGTAACTCTAGACTATATGTCCTATGCGCAGTACCCGTCAAAATTACGCTTCATTAAGCGAGCTTTGATTGTGTCTTTTCTTTTTTGCAAATCGCAATCAGCCTCTGCAAAACAAATATTGTACAACGTTTCGCTTGACAAATAATCAGCAAGCTTACAGCAGTTATGAAAAATTCATATCATAAGCCAAACAACCGAATTAAAACAATATCCAGCAGCTGAAGCATTTCCCTCTTACATATCGCAATAAAAGACACCGTCCCTAACTCCTATAACAGTCTATATTTTCTTGCCCCAAACGAAAAAAAAATCCTCTCAACTCGCATTCCAAAACACGCGCCGATCTAACCCGCAACAATAACTCATCAAAACCCATACCTCTCAACGAGCCGCCGCACCGAATATTATACACCGCGAGTAATTGCCTATATTCTTCGCGGCGTCGCCTATCCCCGAGGCCTCGTATACTTATCCCATACGAAAGTGTGCGTATAGATCGCGCAGAAAACAGAATGGACATACCAAGGCAGCTGCTGACCTTTCTCTCCGTCTCTCGCTCGGGTATCATATACGAGCGCGCTTATGCTCTGCGACTTTCCCTGTTGTACGGCGGCGACTGCGCCTACGCACTCTGCTCGCGAAAATGCCGTTTCGATTATTTTTGCGGATTCGACGGAAGTAGAAATTTCGATCGGGCGGTGCTTATTCGATTTTTATCGCAAGTTTTTTCCTTTTTACTGTAGAGAGGAGGGGATTTCCGAAATGCGGGAGAAAATTAAGTCCGTATACTGGTCGTAATTTTTCTCTTAAAGGAACTTTCTCCTTCGCGTTTGTTAAACATCGGACACCGAAGTTTGAAGAGAGAGAGAGAGAGAGACGTTTTATGTAATAACGAAGCTCGAGCTTGTTATAAGCATCGTATAATATACACACCGTAAGCGAAGCGCTTTGTTTGACAGACACACAAGCATGAAGGTTCCCGGGAAGCATTTGAATTTTACACAGTTGTTTTTTCGCGCGCGCGCCTTTTGTTGCTGTTGTGCACTCTCGCTTATTTCGAGGAGATATATGTATGTATGTATATATATATAAAGCGTTGCGGAATGCGCGTCTTGAGACGAAACGTAATTTCGCGCCTTGTCTTGCGCGAGATGGGGCTGTGCCGAAGATAAATATGGAAGAACGAGAGCTGTGGTAGTTTAGAATTTTCAGATATGGTTGTTTGCTCGATTGGAAAAATGATTTTTTTTCGTTAACTTATATAAGCTACATGATTAAGTATAAATATTATGCGCGATGTAATGCAGAACGCTGTGCTCTGTGCGACGAGGAAAATGCATTATAAAACTAAATTTAGTGCTGTTGACCTGAATTCCAAGTATGCTGTCTGATAGACGCCCATTACTGTATGCTATTGCATATAACTTTTATTGGCGTTTAGTATTTTTAGACTCAGGATATGTAGGTATATTTCTTTTGTCGTCGCTAAAATATATACAATAACACTGACAACTTGATTGCGTATTTATATTTACAATGCAAGCTCGCCGAGTGAAAAATTCGCTTTATTATATTTATGTATACTGAGCTTTGCAAGGAAATTTAATGTGGTTATATATGAGTCGATGAAATGAATTATTGTAGGCATTTTCTACAGCACGTTTCGTTGCCGTACATTTCTCAAGTCGCGTATACGTGTATATTCAGAAATCGAGAGAAAATATTTTTGTATTGCGATAGAAACGATATATAGTTTATAATAGACCGTCGTTTTATTATGATATTAATGAGCTGCTGTTGAATGGTTCTCTAGTCGTTATTTTAATTTTTTAATTTGAAGGTAAATATATGTTTTCAGTAGAATTATATATCGCGCAATCGTTCGATGAATATGCTAAATGATAATAATTGTATCACCCGATGCGCAGCAGATAATTATCGAATACCTCCGTAGCAAATTAAGAATATAATCGGCGCAATCATCGGGTAAAAATGACTCTGCTTGTCGTGTAATCGATGCGAAAGTCGCAATTATCGTCCCCTACTCCACATAGCTCAATTTTCAAAAGAACGCCGAGAGCGTTTACAATAGTCGCATAAAAATTTCAAGCGTATCATATACTTAATCTCTTTGAAAGTGAGAAAATTACGTACAACGACCAGTGCAGAGTCGCTGGTTAACAGACACAGCAAAAAAGCGCACTTTTCTTCCTAAATTAAACAACGATCCCATCATTGTCTTCTCAGCGACGCGTAAATCGGCGCATTAACTCGACACCATAACTCTTACACCCAACTCGGCGCTAGTAGCAAAAAGAAAAAACAAACTGGCGACAAACGATCTCACTTGGCGATAAAACCACGACATCAATAATGATACTAACCTAGTCACCACGACGAGTCGCTATATACGTGTCTTTGACACGAATTACGCAAAAATGGCCACAGTCCGCAGTTGGGATGTGCAGCGCGTATATAACGCATCCCAGCAATGCGCGCGCTCGAGAAAGTTGCGAAATTATATACACGCTGGCGCGCGAACTTCAATTAGCGCGACTTAGCGGGCGAATTTGCGTATTTAATTGCGCCTATAAAACGCACGTTTAAGGCCCTCTTTCCAAGCTTGTTTTGAAACGCGTCGGACGTTATACGTGTATTGAATAACGATGTCTCTCTCGGCTGCAGTGGACTTTTTTTAAGGTTATAACATTGTTGGTGTAATCGCGCGCAGGCTTGTAAGGAGATATTTATACGCATACGTGTGATTTTAAACGGCTAAATGCGTTATGCTCGAGTTTTGCTGGCGTGTATATATACGTATAGCGCGTGGTAATACTATACATTTGAATAATGCTGCTTTTATTAAACTCGACGCAGTGGCACTGAGAGATAGACGTTTCGAAACTGCGGTTATTCGATTTTTCAGAAAACACGAGGCGCAAATATATATGCATACCTGTGTATATATAAGCGAAATAATAATCCACAACAACTTTCCAGCAGTGAAAGGAATTTCCCTCCGCCAACTTTGAATTCGCGCAATACATCACCTAAATGCTGAAGTTGTGCTCGTGATTTACGGTGTTCCCTGAGCTTTCAGAGAGGATTTAAAGCTTGCAAAGTTTTCAGGGAGGATATTTCGCTTACCCATCAACGTTTCGAGTTGTTCGAGAATGACTCTTTCTTTCTATACACTTGCGCTGCGCAACGTTATTTATAGGGATTATTAAGCGATTCTTTTTTCTCGATGTGGGCCTGCAAAATTATCACTTGCAACTTGAGACAGGAATATACCAAATTAATTTTGGCGGATATGAACTACTTGGGCTATATATAGTATAATCAGGCCAACATTTACTTACGAAATTCACAAAATTACACAGAGATAATAATATATAATAGGGAAATTCAAAATTACGCAAAATTACGACTCGTCACAACAAAATTATCCAAATAAGGTACATTTATAATAAAACACTTACATATAGCTTACAAAAAAGACAGTAGTTATAAAATACACTGAGACGATCAACTTCTCTCTACCGTATGCACACATGACTTTGATCCCAGGAAAAAAATAATAAAGACAAAAAAATATTGAAAAAAAAATCATGCACACGTTCGTCCCAGTGTACCTAACAACGAGCTCGCGATCAGCCTCTCCTTCTTTGATGTGTGTCACATAGGAAGTGCTTGTCTGTGTGTCTGGTGTAAGATGTGCGGGATATACTCACCGGAATGATAGCGGCTCTCGTTGCGCGTGAGTCTGCGGTTGCCGCGTCTCGTGGCCACCGAATTCGAGTTGCCGGTATTGTTGTTGTTGTTGTTGTTGTTGTTGTTGCTGTGGCCACCCGTCGAGCCGCCAGAGCCCGGGGGACTGGCAATAGCGCCAGGCGCGAGCCGGCCGCCTGTGCATGCAACAACAACCACAAGAAAACATAGATACAGGACTTTGGGATATAAGTATGCGCCTTCCTGCGATGACGATTTTACCAAAATTTCGTGTGGAGACACTATATCATTTGGCTAAGCTTCATATATTATAGTGTGAATTTTTTTTTTTAAGTATGTAAACTGATTACTTGTATATTATATAGTGTCTCCGTGAAAAGAAAAATCAAACAAAAAAACAAATACATAATGACATAATTATGAGGAAAAGAAGAGGAAGTGAAGGTATATAAGAAGCAGTCGCAGTGTGCATAACCGCAGAGAAGAAGAAGAGAATGATCTGACGTAAAAACGAAAAGAGATCGACAGGCGCGTTTACACCCACAGCCACAAAGTCGCCGATAGATCTCCCGGGTATAAGACAGGCTTGCTAAGCGGAGATACAGAGAGATGAAGAAAGAAAGGAGAACAGACAGAGAGAAGGAGAGCGAAACACAAATAAAGCAAAAAACAGAGAGAGAGAGAGAGAGAGAGAGAGAGAGAGAAGCTGTGCAGTGAGATATGACTTTCGTTCTTTCTCCTCTTCTTGTTTTATCTCCCGCGCCGCGAGATGGAGAAAGAAAGACTCGAAAAACCGCAAAGAACAAGACGAAGCGCACGTGCACAAGTGCCGCTGCTGTATATTGGATAGACTAGCTTCTTTGTACCGTAAAACCATAAGGGAGTATAATGTATGCATAGCTATATAGTTGGTGAACTAAAAAGAAACTATTCGTGTGTGCGGATTTGACGCATATAGCGTCGAGCTGATGGTATATACACCTACGGGTTGTGTATTATGTGCAAAACTCTCGGATACATGTGTATGTATATGCACGGCGAGTTATGCGCATTTTTGGTAAAGTGAACGGCCGCTTTAATGCGCGCCGATGTTGTATGCTAATCGAACCACAATTTCTGGTACTTATATGTATTGTAGGATATTTTCCCGGTAATGACGGCTTTATTATTTTCGATTGAAATTTTTGATTAGCTGAGTTTTTATTTTACCAGAAATCGCAGTGTTATGATAATATTTATACTTTTGAGGAGAACTTGACACCGTTACCTTTGTTAATGTGCTTCGCAAGTTTTGTTAGGACAAACACAAACTAATTCTAAAAACATATTAATAATAAGATCTATAAAATATTATATTTGTGATGCACTTACACGCCATAAATATACAAAAGTATAAAAACAATTTCGAAAACAGACAAAGGGATTGTAACCATGCGACACACTAATATATAAAAACGAAAATTCACATGAAAACTCAGTCGGATATTTCACGTATTTTTCACCGAGTGTACACCTCCTTAAAAAAAATGTACTGCATAGATGAAAAAATAAGATGATTCTTAACATAATTTGCATTTTATCGAACTTTCAAGGTACGCATTTTTATTCTTTCACCAAACCCTCCGGGCTGCGCGTACACATTATTAGTCCCAAGTGTATACGTAAGTTCTATCATTAGCATATTTATAAGACACGCTCTAAATTGATGCATAAAGAAATTTCCCAGGAAAATCGATCTGATTTTTAAACCGCGTAAAAGAGATTAGGAAAGCCCGCGCGACAAAATTGCTATATACTATACATAAATATAACGACAGGCATATAATCAGCAGTATCGCCGCAAAAAAAATCCAAGCGGTAATTTCACACATCCGGTACATATCCCAGCGTATATATTAATGACATCGGTCGAAAGCAGCGCAAAAATAATATAATAATCCAACTGAGCGCATCCACACATCTATTTATATATATATATATTAATAAAACAAAAGCGACGACGAGAAGTATACGACGAGATCGGAGCCAAAATATAAAAAAGAACCGGCTCCGCCTTGTCGAGAGGCTTCACCTGAGTGATAGCGCTTTTCGGAGTGGGTGACGCGACGTTGAGTACGCCTGGCGCGTGGCTGCGGACGCCCTCCACCGCCACCTCCGCCGCTGCCGCTGCCACTGCCGAAACTTGTCCTTTCGAGACCAACACCACCTCCACCACCACCACCGCTGCTTCCGTTATTTCCGCTGACTGCGCGTTCGCATGCGTTTTTTTCAGGACAAATAATTGGATTTTTTTATAGAGGATTATTTTGTTTTGGAGTTTCTGTTGTGTCATTTTTTTCTCGTTAGAGAGTATAAGAAACATTCGTGCATGTGTCAGATGTATATAGTTGAAAAATCAATTAATTTTGCACTCATCATCGAAGAAAGCGGAAAACGAGGAAACGATAAATTTATCAAAACATTTACAGCCTTATCTCGAGAAGTGAAATGGAGACGAACAGTATTCAACGTATATAACGAGAAATTACAAGTGCATATGTATGTGTATATATATATATATATATATATATATATATATATATATATATATATATATATATATATATATATATATATATATATATATATATATATTATATATATATATATATATATATATATATATATATATATATATATATATATATATATATATATATATATATATATATATATATATATATATATATATATATATATATATATATATATATATATATATATATATATATATATATATATATATATATATATATATATATATATATATATATATACGTTACAAGCTGTATAGTAATGAACCACTCAGACGGACGCACTTGTTTCCGTTTTTAAACGCGCGGCGTCTGTAATCCGCGAAGTTAAACGTATTTTCTCTCGACTTTCTGCGAAATTGACGCTCCTCGACGCGATACTGTACTCTTAGAGAGACGACTTTAACTTTGCACGCGAGTAGTCCCGACGAAAAAAAAAGAATCACACGATATTTCAGCCAACTGCGTTTATGTATAACTTTGCTCATCATCCTTCTTCCTGTTTTCGACCTTGCGTGATTCAGTTTTTTTTACCTCGTGAGTCAATACGAGATAACCGAGCATATGTCGTACATACACACGCGTACGCACACACACACACACGAGCGTTACGTGTTCGGATATTTACCTGCAATTAAAGTGCCGATGGTATATAATCTCGCGTCTTGCAGAGAAACTGATCTATTTTGTGCTGAGAAAAAATAGCAAGACAATGCGAGAGAATAGCTCGCCGACGCAGCGGCGGTATATAGGCTTTAAATCGAAACATCGTGTAGGCGAATAATCGCCTCATTAATAATCGGGCGGAATGTAAAAGGAACGTTTGGGTGATAGACGGAACAACTTCATTGCAACAGCTCTCGCGGAACGGATCAAGATGCAAAAGCTACGGCGTTCCTTGTGTCTTGCTTATGGCATAAATTTCACTGAATATATATATAGGGTATATCACCGATATGATGGATTGAAAAAAAAATAATAATAATAATAAAAATTGCAATGAAATACCAAAGGTAGAAAGCGTTACGCAGCCTTATATATTTATTATCGATCCAAAAAAATTGCACAACGCGAATTTTTCACCGAATCGGACAGAAAAAATCATTTTACTAGAGCAATGAATTGCATAAAGGCAATAAGCATCTTTGTTATGCACACAATAAATGCATCTATACAGTATCCTGCGCAGAGCATTTTTGCGAATAAAAACAGCTAGCAGCACACACCGCGCGCATTATTATCATAATCCTCTGGTTTTTCGAAAGTACTGGTCGCGCGTGAGCGTAATCCCGTCCGAAAGAAAGTCAGCAAGAAAGAAACACCGTGTGCACAGAAAAAAGTAAACGAATAATAAGCTATAAAGTATACGTGTATAGATATTTTGTCGCCGCGACGTTGCACAATATATCCCCGCTCTTTCTCAGACAAGCGTAAATTACAATAGACGCGCGTGCATTATTCATAGATATAGAGTACAGATTGAGACACATCAGTCCAGTCAATTTTTTGTATATATTTATCAATGGCTCTTCTCAGAAGAGAGCTTCGATATTATACTCCCACCACCATCATAACCTCTCGGTTCTGGTTCATGGCGTTGCTCGGCAAGAAAAGCAAAAAGGCGATTTACGCGTTTCGTTAAGTAGGCGCTGCTGCCGTTGTTCGCATGATGAGGCTTTACAGAAATTGTCCCTCGTTTGTTGTTCGCCCACGCGCTCGGGTCGTGTCCGATAATGGTTAACGACTGCATGGGGGGATATACCACGGCAACAGCCTGCATAGCTAGTGTGTGAGTGTGTGTGTGTGTGTGTGTGTGAAAAATGGTACAAAGCGAGTGTGTTTTATGGTGTGCGGTATGCAGTAAGCTCGGTTCTTTATGATTTTGTCGTGGGCCTGCAGTTTTTGATCGTAAATTGGTGTTCGATTTCTTTATTGTTCTTTTGGGAAGACTCCAAGTGATTATGCAACATATTTTTAATACACGCCTGCAGTTATTCATCGAGGTGATGATATATACGTATGTGAATTCCGCATCGGATGATTAACATTCCGTCATTTGTAAGAATACTCTCGTGATCCACGCCGCCACTTCTGGAAGTCCATTTCCAGGAAAAATGAAAATGCAAAAACAAAAAAAAATACAGAGGAAGACGGAAAGAAGAGAATATGTACGGCGAGATACGGAAGTGCACGCGATGTGCAGTTACGCGCTGGCAGGTATATATGAGCAACTGCGACGGCTGCGCATAGGTTACACGAGATAAGTACCCCTAGGCAGCAATGGCTCTCCCTGCGTGACAATTTGCTTTTTATGGAATTGGAGCAAATATTCATTGCGAGCTTTGTGTTGCTGCACTGCTGACTCTGTACGTCGGTAAATATCTTCGTCTCTCTCCCTGACTCTTTTTTCTTCGTTGAATACAACACGCGTTGATAGCTCGTAATGCATATAGGAATATTCATTTTTTTATTGCTCGTTAAAAAAATTATGTTCCCGCGAGCGCGTAATGGATTAAAAATTTACTTTCTAGTTTTAATAGCAGGAAGAACATGTTCCGTTTACATTTCACTCTTTATGTAAAAGAGCTGCGCGAGACAAGGGTGTATCGAATTAAGCTATATGTATGTATGTGTACAGCGAGAGAGAGAGGAATGAGTAAATTACATGTCGGAAATGAAATTTGTCAATCAAACTTCTAAACTTTATTAATTGCTCTCGTACTATACGGATACATCGTGGTTCTAGTTGATACAGTATAGGTGAACAGACATTCAACGTGTCTACAAACTTCTTTGTTGTAATAAAAAATAAGAAAATTACGAAAATCTATTATTTTCCACAAATGAAAAACTCAATCGTTTTACAACTCGATAAAGGCCAAAATTTATTATACCTTTCGTCATTACTGCCAAAGTTACTCAACAACAGCCGACCTTTCCCATAGAGAAATATCACTGAACCGCGATCACACGCCGTTCCTCAAAAAGCCTGCACCATAAACACTTTCTTCTCTCCGACTTTCCACGCGACAACGCTATATAATATATCCCCATCATCCCCAAGCTGCACCACAGGTAAATTACGCGCTTTCCACATCCTATCAATTACACTAGTCTCTTGACTAGAAAAAAGACTAGCCTCCCATAATTAACAACCTGAAATGCGAAGGAATAATATGAGCATCGACTAGCATCGCAGCGCGTAATCTCCACGACGAATCTCCTCCGTCACTCTCACCCGCAGCAGCAGCGGCACACACTGTATATATATAAAACTATCATCAGTGCAGTGTACAAGAACGTTACTCTCCTCTCCAGATGCACCGGCATCAGCAGCAGTAGAACTTCCGAAAGCCCATCGATACATTTCGTGCACCAGCCTTTCCCACACAGTGAAAGGTTGCCTCGCTCTCCCCTCCCACTCCATACCTAATCCAGGCATTCGTCCTCTCGCGCGCGAGCCATGGGAAGAAGTTCGCGGCCGCGAAAAATCCATAGAGAGCCTCGCCTGCTGCTGAAGCCATCGCGCCTCAGGATCGCCTTATGTAAAAGGCCCCGCGCGACTCTTCCGCGTGTCTAAGGTGCACAGTTACTCGCCGCCAGGTACAATATATACGTATATATATGCTAGAGAGTGAGCTTCGCGCGTACGTGTGCATAAGCCGTATGTGTGGACGTGACGCGCATTATGTGAGCGCATAAGAGGGAGACATACCGCGGAATGCGGTTTGGTCGCTGCTGAGCTTTGCACGCCGGATTTTCGAAATTTTCTCTCTGCTGAGGTCGATATCTGACGTTCTATTGCGAGGCTGGGTTGGTTTGTAATCGGGATTCTTTGGATTTTGCTAATTAAAAGGGAGAAGTACTGCTATACTGCCGCGATACGCTGATTTATAGAAATCGGAGTTTCTATTGTATATGCGTTTTGGAGGATGGAAAAATTCAATTGAATCATCGGTCGGTGATATTCCAAAGATGCTGTGTATGTTAAACGGATCTGAATTGGAACGAATGTTTGGTTGCTGCAGCGTTGTTGTACAGCTGTAGATGAATTATTGTCCTTTTGGGATTGATAATACAGAAGATATAATATGATGCTAAACGACTAGATGTTTACTGTGTTGCCAGGAACAGGATTTAGAGAAATCGAGAGAGTCTGTGCTCAATGTGTCAATGGATCGATTATTTCAAATATTGTGATCAAGCATCAGATTATGAGATCAAGATCAATGTAGGCGATCTCGAGCATATACAATACCCGCACGTGTTTCATAATCGCTACGTGTCTAAACTTTCATTTGCTGATTGAACGCCTGCATTAAGGTGAAATTTTATCCCGGAGGATTTTAATTTATTTCGAATAGAAATAGCTGTACTCTAAATAAAAATTACATACCACACTTTCAGAATAGTTCGATAATAAACAATTAGAGGCATGACAAATCGCTCGTTTGTTCTCCATCGCATCAGAGATACAATCGATTCCTCGAACAATGGAAATCGATAGCGTGATGATCTGTACTCGAGTTCGGACAGAAGAAGACATTATTGAGTGCTCAAATTTTAAGTGTCGTCGGCTCTTCGGTCACACTCTAATTGCATTCCACTAGGATGATGTAATGGAAGAGGTCATTAAATCGCTGTGTCGGATGATGGAATGCAACCGGAGTGTGACTACCGAAACATCGATGCCACATATTTATGAGTACTCGTGTCCGAGTATTGTGTTGTTTTGCGAGATACCATATTGCAATATTCCGTATATACGATTTCACGCTCACACATTGCAACCTGAGTATACAAACGGCCATTTTTCTCTATGAAAT
Source organism: Muscidifurax raptorellus (assembly GCA_020010945.3). Lineage (NCBI taxonomy): Eukaryota > Metazoa > Arthropoda > Insecta > Hymenoptera > Pteromalidae > Muscidifurax > Muscidifurax raptorellus. Next base: position 36,240,009 of record CM052077.1, on the reverse strand, counting down.
CAAACTATTGCAAAATGATTCATGCCTAATATGTAATCTACGCGCGTTCAGTTTGTCATCAATGAAGGAAAAAAATGATTGTACTGTCATCTCTTACATTATGTATATACATTAAAAATGATGTCATCGCTTTTCCTGCTATAGCAGTTTACAGAGGCGTGTGAGCTTTAATTTCAAAGCCTTTAGAAAAGTTTGTGTATTGCCGTATATATAAACACACATCAATAGATAGATGAGTTGCATACTATACTACGCCAGGCGTTCGTTTATCTGGTCTAGCAACTAACTTTCATTTCACACGTACATGCCGTTGAAAGTTTATGACGTTAAAAAATCCTGAAAAATAAAAGATCCGAGTGAAATCGCAATCAATTTATTTTTAAACTCGCTATCAGAAACATAAAATGCTTCGACTGTGCGAACTGTATCGATATAAGAAACTTTAATTCCCATTGCGTAAGCGCAACAAGCGATTGAAAATAAGATGTCTAGCCCCCGCGTAACACTCCTGTGCGGGCGCGTGTACTTGTAAGTGATCGTAAAAAAAGCTAATTATACGCGTTGATCTTGCTAAGCGCCTACATTATTACGGCGCAACAAAAACCGCGAGGTACCTTTAAAAGATAGACATATAACGACAGAAGAATGCACGCACGCGTCGGAAAAATAATTCACACGGACAGGAATTCGCGGATATATATATAAGACTATAGCTACTTTCACGCGAATTATGTTGATACATTTATTTTTTAGTAAAATTAATAGTTCATAAATGTTTTTACATTATGACGAAAAAAAATGGTTGTGACCACTTGGTTTAGATACAAAGAAATGAAATATTTTTTCAGCACAATGTTGGAAAGAACAAGCCTAAAGAAAACCTAAAATATATAAAGCCGATCCGGCGAAATTTCAGCAAGCCCATAAAGATCGGCTTAAAAGTCCCGGCATGAATACCAACATGGACACAGTAGCGTTGCAAACTTTGCATACAGCATGAACCAAGAGCCCAGACAGTATTCGTTAGCCGATGCGCTCTCGGTAAATATATATCCAAGCGAGACATATATCGAGTCGATTGACGAGGGCCGATTTTCTCTCTCTATATGTATGCAGATACTATATAATATAAAGTATACGCGGCGACGCGACTTTAACGAGCGCGATTTTGCTTTCTCGCGGTGTACCTACACTTTCGTTAGAGGCTCGTCGTCCTTTGCATACGTATTGCCTATTCGCGTGATGGACGGCAACTCAGCTCGCGCCTGCGAGAAGCTAATTTTCGTGAGAGAGTCAAGGAAAGCACTGATTGATGATTTTCTCGCCGACGCTTTCGCAAGCCTACTGCTGCTGCTGCTGCTGCTGATTGTTTCGGATTGGGTCGTTTTTAGATCTTATTATTGAGAGAGGCTGATGATTGCTCGGAAGATTATTAAGAGTGAAGTCTCGCTCTTGCGAGCTTCAACGCCGCGAGGTGCATTAACCTTGAGAGAAACAATTTTCTCCGTAGGTGTGACTCGTTATATTGAATTATTCTCTAGTTCTGTGAATTGTAAAATTGTTAAAAGTGATTTTTTTAATGTTGCTTTCTTCTAAATTGAATTGTAACGATTAATTATATTTAGTTATTTTTTAGCTGCTGCACACGAATAACATGACAATCTTCTTCATTAAACTACTTTCCGGATATAAGCGCACGTGTGTTTCTATATAACAAGGTGTATATAGTAGCATCACGGCAAGTGCAAATTAGGCTTGGTAAAATTAAATAAACATCAGAGAAGAATTTGCAGAGCTAGTAATCATCCGCCGCTATCCCCGTTGCAAGTCTTATCATCTGGATTCACGGAAATTAGCGCGAACGGGGTTTGATTAAACATTCGCTTCTACACGCACCGCGTATATTATTACTTCGTTATCGTTAACCACGCGACTTCAGGGGGATGTAATTTAAAAATGCGTTATAAAGATAAACTCGAGACGGAATTTTAAGAGAAGCGATTTACTTTATTATACGTTAGTCTCTACGACGAGTATCAAGCTATTACACGTTACGGATTATTTGTACGTTATATACCCAGACTATCTGACAGAATATTCTTACGAGATTATTCTCAATGGAAAATGTACCGTTGATTATGGAATTATCATCAACTCCTCAACCGCGAACTGGTATATAAATTTCGATTTTTCTTTTTCTTCTCCTCAACCTTAAACAAACAGAACCTCTCACGAAACTGCAGTATTGAAACAAAGGACAGTCTGTACACAGTCATGAAAACAAAGAGAACCTATTAGAAGATCATTCAGTCGTTCGCAATCATACTCGATCTCTGAAAGCTCTAAATCGTTCAGCCTTCTTAGACTGAAGCAAAACCATCGAGCAACGATCCGAAAGAATCCCGCTTACGGATTTCTCAACGTCCATCTCACAGCCTGTGCACATCGTCGTTTCCTTCTCCCAGCTGGTCATCAATGTCCCTTACTGTTAAGTCGCGATATAAAACTACTCACTATATACTCGACGACTCATTGCCCCTACCTCTATATTCCTTCTTCCCGTCCTTTTATGCTCGAACCGGCAAAAATAGAGACTGCCGACAAGCGAACGCTTTCGCACGGCAGCAGATGGCTTCTTCAGCAGAGAATTTTCTGCATACGCACGCGCGACCCATTATTACTGCGCACAGCATATACATCGGGACTTTTAGAGTCGTATAAGCGAGGTCAGCGCTGCTACTACACTGATGCTTCAACTGTGGAAGTTTGGTTTTATTGCACAGCAGCAACATCAGCGGATGAACGATAAATGATGAGAGGCAGAAGAAGACGAGGTTGTAATCGGGGAATGTGTTTGCACAGTTAGAAAGAGAGACTACTCTGTGTGGGTTTTGCTACGTTTCGACGCGCAGTTCCTTCTCTTCGACTTTGGATCGAGTGAGTAGAGAGTTATTATTTCGGTGATAAATTTAGGTATTTATTAAAGGTGGGAGGTTAGATGGATGTCCAGAAGCTGTGGTTATGTCAGTAATAAGATTTTTCTAGTGGCAATTGAATTCCGTTCATCGTGACATGAATGTTCTTGTATATGTATAGTAGGAGAAGACAATTATTGCTTTATGTAATGACTATCGCAATGAAAAATGAAGTAGCTATATTGTTATATTGCTTTATATATGCAGCTTACATTGTAATAAGATTACTCCATTACAACTTTCACGAAGACGCAACATAATCCATTAATCACGCATCCTTTCAAATGAAGCACTTGCTTCTTTTGAAGAATATTAAAACGTAGATTATACTCGCGTTCAGAGTTTGTAAGATGGAATATAGTTATAAACGCTCTTATTTTATAATTGTGTAGTTTCTGCAAAATTTAGTACACAAAAAAATTGCAAAAAAATATGAATAAATTTTGACTAAATTGAAAATATTGTAATCCTTACCGTATAATAAGCCAATGTTCATAGAGCCAATTTTCTTTCAGACAATGTACAAAACAAGCAAAATATCACAGCTTTGTGGAAACAAGGGGGTCAACAAGATTCTGCAAAATAACTAACGGTAGGTGCATAATACAGGGTTACTACGTAATCTTCAAGTTCTTTTCGATGTTTTTACAGTAATCGCAAACTCCAGAGTCTCGCAAGTCCCAAAGAAATAACACGTAGTGACGGTGCAATATCAAACGAATTGTGTGAACAAGTTTCTTTACTTGACAGTGCATGCTTAAGGAATTGAATTCAACGAGTATTCAACTAGTGTAAAATATTTGTCAATACTTTTTTGTTTCAGAAATGTACGAAAAGCTGAAAAATTAAGTTCACGTCTGAAGAACGACGCTTATTTCAAAATACTTTGTATTTAAATATAAGCATCTTTCTTTCTCAACTAACAACTTTCAAATTTTCATACACAAAAACAAAAAGAGCATGCCAATTTTAATAGTACAAAATACTTTTACCTTTCGTTTTAAAGAAATACGATTTACCGATACTTTATTTGATACAATATATTGAAAATTCTTGTCCGTTGCAAGAAATAAATAATTTATAACTATTATACAATTGTTAATGCCACTCTGTATAAATTCGCTTTCTAAACGGCAAATATCTCTTTCAACTTTTCTATAACCTATTATGCTTTTGATGTAGTTAAAAAGAGTATAGTTTCACTTTTTTGAGCATGTTTGAATATAAAAGACGAGGAAGTGTGTGTTGCGAAAGACGTAGCACTTCTTGCACGCATAATATCGTGAGAATCAGTGACGGTTATGTACCTGCCGTGAAGTAGGTTCTTTTTTCTTGCAATTATGAAGGTTGATTTCAATTATTGTACTGTAATAAAACTTTTTGCTATCGGTGTACATAAACGAACGCTTTGATTTCACTTTGTCTTTTTAAATCCAAGATATCTTGATATATTAATATTTTTGTCGCAACTTATTACACGTATCTAGCAACCCTTTAATTTATACCGTATACGCATATTATCCTCACAATTTTACAGCACATACCACACTAAAATTTCGTCTCTAAAGGTATACACTTCTCGGCAGTCATATATGATATAATATACCATCATACATACAATAGTCATATATAATATACCATCCACATACATCATAAGAAAAGAACCACCGATTCACCACGATTTTTCCAGAAACAAATACAATCATTAGTCGCTAAGTTTAAGCGCGATATAACAACGCGTTACGCGATCGCGACACAACAATATTCGCGCGAGATACGATCCTTCCAACTCGAGAAGCTATATATCCAAGATCAAAACGTATACGCGCCATTGTTTCGTCCTCTGTGAATCGGAACACCAAGATTCTGCTCGCCATATCCCCATCAAGCTCACGTATTACAATTTACTCGCGAGCGAGGGACCGTCGAGGCCTAATAACACAACGACGCGCGCGCATATAAAAATTTACGCAACCAGCGGAGAGTCGCGTAAATACACGCGACGTTTCTTTATTTTTTCTTCTCTCTCTCTCTCACTTCGAGCTCCACATAGTTAAGTCCTTTGCTCTGTAATAATGCGCGAGGCAAAGCGAGAATCGATTACAACACGCGAGCGCACAGAGAAAAAAACGAGCGTATATATACGCACGTCGAGGTAGAAAAATGTGCGCGGAATAGTTGTAGGCACTGCAGCATGTGTCGAGGATAATGTGCTCGGGAGATAGGGACTTATAAAGGCTTCTCTTACCGACACGTTTGCCGAACGGAATTAAGGTGGAATTTTCTCCTTGCTGATTTCATTTGGCGAAGGAATTTTTATACTTGCTTCGAGCTGAGAACCAGAGTGATTTCTGTGTACGAGTATAAGGAGTGTTTTTTGCAAGGATAATATAATTTTCAGAAATTGATTTTCTGCAGCAAATTAAAAGAAAACATGATTACTAAAATACACGGAATTCTTTTTCTTTCTTTATATTGCAAATTATATCTTTCACAACACCCGAGTTTCATCAAAATCGTAAAATATTGCCCGGCGACGTATAGCCGAGCACAGCAGTTAGACGCCGCCTATTGATCTATTTGTTATTTAAATAAGAACTACTGCTGACTAAGTATAGTACAATTACGACCAAGTAATCCCTGCACATTAGAATATATCTGAGCTAACGATTCCGTGGCATTGATTTTGTAAGCAGCAAATAAAAAGTAAACATACATTAATATATTCTCTACCGACGCTCTTCGGTCACTTAAACACGTTAAGTGTTAACATATAAATTGCTAGTTAAGCCGATCCGCGCGTGTAACGGGAGACAAAAATGTTACACGAGCCGAACAGTATTATATGAATAGGATATTATTATAACTAATACTCTTAAGAAATTCAAGTATGACGATCCCATTTCATAAAAATCAAAATATATCACAATACGAGTAACACTTAAATTGATTGTTTAATTAGTCAATGAAGAGGTGAGAAGATTACTCAACCGTGTTTGCATGAAAAAAGAACGACGGTTATATTCGCTGCCTCTATACTGTTCATTCGTGCGCTACGACTCCGACAATTGTCCGTTTAATTGTCAGTGGCATGTAAAATAGTATATAGCCTCAAGGATAAAGCTTATTACATAAATTCGCCTGCATAAATCTTGTAATTATCGGTTTCTCACAAAGAAGCCCGTTCGAAATTCTTCGCGAACGAACAACAAAAAATTGAGCTTACGTGGCCTTATTCGAGCCACAAAAGCGCGCAAGGAGAAGAGAAAAATAAAGTCGTCAGCAGACACGAGGAGCATTCTTACGCTTCTGCGGTATTATATTATGCATCGCGCTGCAGCGGAGGAAAGGCTACCGTAATAAGCAACGCGTCCGCGATACGCGTTCAGCTGTGGATTATGCTCGTATACATACATATCTACAAAATTAGCGCGAGATTCCTTATGCCTTTTTTGCACATCGACGCGGCTCGGAATATACCGATTCGATAAGTATTGTACTCCTAGCTTTTCTTTGTCAAAGCTTAGCGCGATATGTCTCGATTTTTCATTGTTGATATTTATCTTGAAAAATCATCATTAGTAATTATACGTTTAAACAACACCTTCACAGTGAGAAATTCAGTTCGTATCGGAAAAAATAGACTCGCACCGACGAATAATGATAATCCTGTTATTTTTCTCTCTCGACTGCTCAGAAGCGCAACAGCATAATTCCTTGCGTTTAGCGATTCTCTCTCGTCGGTGCGCATTTTTTTAACGTCGCTATGCACTGCTGCCAGTCTTTTATCGACTACTATATACTCCTCGTTTTTTTTCGTCGAAAGGTGCGCGCGCGTGCAAGCACACGCGGTATATTGTAGAATGCACAACGCGTTCTGCATGATTATGAATTATTCCTCCCTGAGACGTGTGGCGTTTCTTTCTCCATTTTTCTCCGATGTGCTCGCGGCTGCATAGTTATTGTGCGCGATATGTGTGTCATATGTGCGCGCGGAGCTTAGGAGTCGATCTCGGTCGAGATATATAATCGATTCTGATGTTAATTTAATATCTGATGTTCTGTCATTCTTTTTCTCTCTCTTGTTAATTATTAGCTGTAGATGATCCCTCGCGAGTTGACAAAAAACGAGTAGAAAATGGAATGCTTTTTAGCTTCAAAGTTCGACATAGAGCTATAAACTGCAGTCTATTCTTTTGAGAAATGTTCTTGTAATGATGACACATAATTATTAATCGTCCAATTGCACGTTTGATATTGATTCCGAACACATAAGAAACATTTATATCAAAATCTTAATTCATATCCTAGTTTAATTTATCATGCTATTTATATATTAACTCAATTACTTCCACATTAATACACCGAATAAATTAAATTGAAAAGTTCTAATCTATCAGTATATATCAAGTACGTTTATTTACTATCGAAAAGTCTCAATTAAGATATAAGAATTCCAAATGTAGTCGGCTAATTTAAAAAAAAATCTCTTAATCCAACATTTCCCCTTATAGATAACGCCGCACGATTTGCTTTTCTTTCCGCCGCAGAATGTCCTTATTTTCCATATCCCCAGAACTAGTTTCTTAATAGTTATTCATAGGCGTTATACACGAGCAAACTGTCCTTCGTCGAGTCGACGAAATCTGCAGCAGCTCGTGCACAGGATAGACGTGAAAAAAAGCTTGAAAAAAAATGCAAAAGCCATGAACCAGACCGAGAGCAAACAGAGAATAGAGCGCACAGACGTTTTACATAGACGATAATATGTACAGTATAGTGTGAGAGTGGTGTGTTGTATACAGCGGAAAAAAGAGTGAGAAAACTGAGAGAAGAGAACGATGATGAAAGTTCGACTTACCAAGCTGTTTCGAGGCATACTGCTGCAGTAGACGAGTCCGTTTCTTCTCGTAGCCCTTTTGCGTGATGTCCCCTGCAACAAGAGAGAAAAAAAGCGCCGGTGAGACAATGTGGATAATGTATAGGGGTATACTATATATACATCTAAAAAAGGACGCGATTGTCGAAAGCATCTCCCAAACGGTGGATTTATCGGTAAAAAGCGAAACGAGGGCAAATTCTCTTTTTTTCCACCCTTCGAGGCGATCGGTTTTTTCGAGGCATTGTAACCACGTGCCGGTGTATTTACGGGATGGAAGAAGTGAAGGGCTGGTTTTGCTTTTTCGAAGCTCAAGTGCGCGTAAAATTGCTTTGAATGACGATAATAACGTCGCATACTGCGCGGTTGCTGATGTAGCATCGATCGATACTTCGATTTCTTGTCAATTCATCGTCTGCTGGATGCCTTTACCGACTAGTCATTTTGTATACCACATAGTTGTGCGCTAATTAGCAAGTCTATCTAATTAAAGGTTTTTTAATAAATTCTTGAATGAAGTGCGAAAACGATCTCAGTGTTATTATATATTTTCTATGCAAAATTGCGTATAAACGTTCCCTCTCACACTGCAATTTCTAACATATTAAACTGATAAAGTAATTATATGAATGACAGAGTTATGACCTACACGACGTTGGATTGAAGTTTGTTTTAGAAATAAGAGGCAGTGCCGTAAAGACTTAATTACAGCTAAAATATCTACACAATTTATTTCACACGGCGAGCAAGAAAATGACACCGACGTGAAAAATTCTATCCAGAAATTTTATAAGAAAGTAGGTAAAGCTCGTGCCTTACGAGGACGAGATACGGCTGAAGTTTATCTTAAGAATTTCAGTTTCGTTCCATGGGGTATCTATAGAAACGTTTCTATTCGCATGTATATGTACACCTCAATCTTATCGTATTCATTCTATTCCAATAAATTCGACGCGATTTTTTCAAGCACACCAGACGTCCGCGCAGTCATACACAAAACGAAAGAGGAAAAAACCCCTTTATATCAGACTGACTCAACTCTTAAAACGCCATAAAGTAAGTGAACTCTTGCACAAACTAAATTAAAATCTTGCGCGAACAAATTGACAAGCGTGGAGAGCGCCATAATACAACTTTTCTCGTATATAACGACGTCGTCAGTTATGTATAACCCCCTTCGCTCCGCATATTTCGTAAAATTTAGCTCGGAAAAAGCGTCGTCGTCGTCGTTGTCCAGTTGGCGCGCACAAATAAATAGCCTTATCTCGGACTTGCGCAAAAAGCGAGCCGAACGCATGCGTATCGAAGCCGTATAGTCGTCGATGACAATATGCTATATATGTGTGCTATATATACGCCTGCGACAGCCTCAAAGAGAAATCGCTCATTGAAGTGTCAGTCGCGGGCCAATGAGAGCTAATATCATAGGTCTCTTTCGCGAGAAACAACAACAACAATATCAGGCTTTATTTCGGCGAACCGGAAAACCAGGGCAATAACGGTCGCGGTTTCGCTTCGCGAATGATAACTGCAGTATAGTGCGATTTTCCGATTAGAAACAGAGAGAGTTATGCTACAGCTGTGGGTGTCGGTGGTATTCCGGGTTATGTATGCCGGTAAATGAAGGTTTTATGTGGAGCGTTGAGTGAGTGATCGTTTCGAGGTATTCGACAACAGATTGTGCCGTGGATTTGTCTAAGACGTAATATACCAGATATTCGATCATCAACACCTATATCTTACTTATGAATTTTCACCAAGTAATATAATTATAACTTCGGAGATTTGAAAAACAATTTCTTCAATGAATTTCCTTCTAACATTAAACCACACCAACGGCACCTCCTTAATCTAAACCAGCCATTTGACACGGAATGCCCCATAAAAGGCAGGCATATATATATATATATATATATATATATATATATACGTCGCGTCGCGGCCGTTTATCCGCAGCCGTAATGCATATTCAGCAACGAGTCGCTGATGCATACAACAAGCGTTTCATACATACACACACACACACACAGCCTCTGGAGCTGAACTATGCGCGTTACACGAGACGGATCGTGTCTGCACGCGTGGAGTGTTACGCTCGGTAACCCGGCAAATGTCCCGCGAATCGACACGAGAGCGAGCGAGCGAGCGGACATTGATCTGAATTTTGCTTTATTAGTGCGCGAGCCGCGCTACAGACCGGAGAATTATCGCGTAGTGCGCTACTATTTTATCTTGCTTTTTCTTTTCAACTTTCGTTGACCATATAGATAAATTATATTGCGTTTACTTTGAATATAGCTGTATATCTAGTGTAATTACATCGGCTAAGGTTTCTCTATTTTATAATATCTAATCGAAAAATATTGAGAAAACTTAATTATAAACGCGAGCTCACGAGTCCCGGCAATGCACTGCGCTAATTGAATATAATGCCGCATTTATATATATATATATATAGCAACAAACCAAAGCCGCGCAATTACTTCGTAATTACGAAAGAAAGAATAATATAGATCAGCCCTGATAATTTTTCTATAATAAAAGAACAGGCGCAGTATAGAGCGTGAGATTTATAATGTATTTCAAGTTCCCCCGCGAGACTGCGCGGCTGCTGCAATAATTTCACTTGGAAATCAATACGGAAGTCCTCTCTCTCTCTATATATATATATATATACGCTGCTGCTTATCATTTTAATACGAACTAAGCGTATATAAGATAGTTTCACGTTTCGCTAGCTCCGTTATCCTAAAAAAGGAGATAGAATTTACCGCGAAAGTCGCACACGCGTTGCCATAATATATAATACGAGAAAAGCCCGGAGCACTTTCCGTTTCAATCGAATCCATGCAGCAGCAACACACACACACACACACGCACACACACTGCACACAGAGATTCCTCTCGCATATAATCCTCACGCGAGGTATAATAAACCTACTGCGCAATAGGAGAGAAGAAGAAACGCTTGCGCTGCTCATCATTGCAATTTTCGACTCTTCCGGCTCTTGGAAACTTTCGAAAAATCCCGCGCGGCACAAAAGCGCGACTCCATATATAGGATATATGGTTAATCTTACGTATAGGAAATGAAAAACACCGTTAAATACACTGCGAGAGGCTACCGGGCGAAAAGAAGGTGGATCGCAAAAAAGAGACGCTGCACATACACACGCACATATATAGCCGCGCAAATTACGCGCCGAGAGCGAGACAAAATGATAGGCGCGTTCCAACGAGCAGAACCACGTCGTCACGCATCGCAGCTCCGCACGGAAAAGGGAAAATCTCTCGCGATAAGGAGAAATACGCTCACGAGCCGTGAGGAAAATATGAAATCATGTTGCGTGCTCTGATGTGTGCGTGTGTGTGTGTGTAGAAAGAAGGTATAATAGAAGTGTGCAACGCGCACGTGCTTACGAAAATGCGCGAGCAAGCAACTGCATATAATTCACGGGATCCGTTTGTTCCTACATTTTTGTGGCAATTTTGCGAAACGGCTTTTGTTTTTGAGACCTTGCTTGCGGTAAGAGTCGCCTCGCGTTAATGAGATGCGCACGCCAGGATTGTTAGTTTATAAATTAGATTCTCGCAATGCTTTTGAATGCCATTAGTGAAAAGTTGGCTGCTTGATGCCTGTTATCTAAATGAAGAATTAAAGCTTGCGTGGCGCTGTTATGAAACTGGTTTTTCAACAGGTTTGCGACTTTTTGTTAAAAAAAATTGAGGTTGAATGTTAAGTTCAAAATTTACGATAACACGTTTATAAGATCAAACACTATCTAGAAAGTAAAGTTTCACGATAAATTATACTGATTCTAGCAAGTGTGTGTATAAATATAATTTATCGATAAAATAATTCACTCGAGATTTGATTTGCTCGCTTATTATATATACGTCTTTGGTATGAGCATAATTCCTAGAAGACATATTAATCCCCGGCATTACCCCCGTACGTCCATTAAATCAATTTCTTACTGCAGGGTCTCCTCCTGAGCGACGACCTCCTCCTTGCGAGATAAACCGGCTGTCCCCTAGCGTTGTTACCACCGGCGGCGCCGCCCCGTCTCAGTTGAGACTTTCTTCTGAGCGGTCGCCTTCTCTGTCCTGGTCCAACCTCTTGTTGTCTGCTGGCAGCGCTGGGTCTCTGACTCTCCAGTACTAGCACCACAGAGCAGTTCCTCTTGTCGCCACCGGTGACGTTTAGGCTTACCGCGTCCTTCGCGTCCTTCTTACTACTACCCACGACTAATAGAACCCGTTCTGGTTCGTCAGATTCACTTGATGATGTACAACCGCAGCGCTGGTTGTTGTTGGTGGTGGTGGTGGCTGTGATAACGTTTCGACCAGCGCTTTTGGCTACAAAACCCAGGAACTGACTGCTTGCAAAGTAGTTGCACTCGGGAGGATTGACAGGGTTGGACTTGTCGCCGCGATACTCCTCGTAAAAGATCTTTTCTTCGTTGAAGTCGCTGATTTTGGGTTTCAGAGACGTGGAACTGGCTAAACTGGAGATCAACGACGAGGAATCAAGGTTTGAACCAGAATCAGGTTTTCGAGGATTCAACGAAGCTTCGGATTTCTCCTCAAAGTCCCCGGACAGCAGAAGCTTCTTGTCGTCGAATTCGTCGGATAGATTCGAATCGTTGGACCAGTTGTTGGATTTGTTATCGACGTTGTCCGCGTCTGATTTACCATCATCCTGAGGAAGATAACGGACTTCCCTCCAGACTCTTCCCCGTTGGCGGTTGGATCTGCGCCTTTCGGGTGGTACGAACCAGACCGGACTGTCTGGAGCTGGACTAGGCTTGCTCGTTGTGATCTTTCGTCTTCTAGACGTGTAAACTGGTCTTCTCCTACCACTTCCCACGTTGCTCCTTCTGGATCTTCTGGTAGAGATTGACGCGGCCGCGGTTCGCTCGAAGTAACCTTCTGCACTGACGCTCGGGGCAGGCTTCATCGGTGACGGCCTCTTGCGTCTTCTGAACAGACCATTTTTGGTGGTCATAGCTGCTGTCTTCAAATCCGTCGTCAGTCTGGAGAAGGACAGAGATAGACTGAATCCCGAAGCTCTGGTTGAGGTTGTGTCGGTTTTACCAACGACGGGTTGGTCAGGTGCTGATACTGTTCTGGAGATGATACTCCGGTCATTGTACCTGTCATCCAAACTGGATTCGATACCTGGGTTCGAGGACAGAGAATAACTACTCGTGGCCGGGACACTCGGTGGATCCCGCCAACGAGGAACGACGTTGACGGTAGTGACGTTGTTGGAGCTGTGGTAGTCTTTGGCTGTACTTCGGTTGTCGTACTCGTCCACCCCTTCGAGGCTGTTCAGTTCGTCCCTCATTTGGTTTCGGGACTGCGACCTTGGCAGCTGAGGAGACTTGTCCATCTCTATGAGCACCGACGATACCTTTCTATTCTCGTTGTCCTCGTTAATTTTTCTCACAGGAGAAAGGGCAAAGTTTCTTTTGGCGAACGGACGCTTTTCCTGTGAGATGTATATCTTCTCTCTGGATGAGTCGAACCTAGAATCACGAGAAGAGTACGAGTCCATCTTGCACTTTCTGTCTTTGGAAGAGTACGAGGAGTCGATATCGTTCAGCCACTGTCCGTAGACTATGGTACCAGCAGGAGTCTCCCTCTTCATTTTCTTTTCATCCTCGTCATCGTCTTCTTCAAGCACGACTTCATTGATCCCAATAACTTCAACATCATCGCGACTGATCCTCTTCTCCTTCTTTTCGTCAACGTCAAACTCATCCGAGATATTCCCACCACCTCGGACCTTAACGATCGTCGGTCCAACGACATTCTTGGTCCTCGTACGGGATGACACTTCCACGGTGACGATCGGTGCAGCAGACGTGGTTTCAGCAACATCGCCGGCTTTCTGCAATCTGGTACGTCTCTTACCCCGATCAAGGTAACTCTTCCTGATAGAAATGCGCTTGAAGGACTCACTACGCTCGAAGGACGGCTCGTCCCGGTCCTTTCTCCTGCCGACGAGCCTCCTTAGATTCTCAAACGATAACGTCCTCATCTTTCGCACTGTCACTTATATATCTCACTTATGCACTAATAAAAATCACGTTCATGTCAGCGTTTTTCATCTCCGGCCGTCGAATAACTCCTCTATCACTTCTCTCAGTAACGAGCGCCGCCGAGGCGAGTGTATACACACGACTAACGAGCGATGACCGCGCGCTCGCGTTTGGGGCCTCTCTTTTACGCTTTCCCTTGGATTGCGAAAAGCAACGGCGGCTCGCTCGGTCCTAACGAGCGATTTTGCCGATTCCTCTTCCTTTTCACTGCGAGAGAAATTACTCGAGCGCAGATTCTACACTCGAACGTTTCAATTTCGGGCGATAATTGAGATGTCCGTGATTGTTGATAAGACTAGTTCGTTACGTAAGAACCAGTGAATTTTCATGAATCGTTATACAAGCGTCAAAAACTGGACTGAGTATGTTATCTCTCGTTTATCAGCCTCCTATCTCTCTGTCCACTATTCCCTAATCTCTCCTTCGCGCCTTTGTCACGCTATACAGAGTTTGGTTTCCTAATCATCTCGAAAGGCCGTTCTTGCCTCGTAACGAGCATTTCATTATTTCAATTTCCAGACTCTCGCTTCATCCTGTCTTTATTCCTCAGGCCGGCGAAGAGGAGAGTCTGCAATTTTCAATCATCCGCAAAACCCATGAAAAACACGATCCTCCGAAGCTTCTCCTCCTCCTTCTTGCTCGCGGCTCTTATCTGCGCGGGGCGAGCATCATCATCTCTCCCTGCGAATAGTCCACGAAACACGCAAAGTCTCTTCACCTTCACTCTCTCAGCTGATTTTTTTCTTTCCTTGAAGATTACCACCACGCCGGATCCTTATCGAGCCGCAGCATCTTCAATCGCGTTTTCGAGCTTAATCTCTTCGACCCTGGGCATCAGGCCTCGAATTATCTTCTCCGTTGCTTCCTTTTCCTTGCATATCTCCTTCATATATTTCTCCCTCTTCTGTAAGGACTATCTGAGCGAATTCAGGACTCTCTAGGTCACGGGTCAACAACAACAACAAGCGGCGTTTGTTTTTATTTCGTAAGCCGTACGAGAGTCATTCCCAAGGGGGCATAACTCGCGCATCCCAAAGAGGACCGAGCGCCTTCACTTTCCTCTTGTTGCGCGTCCTCTCCCCCACTCGCGACTCGCCCACGCAGAGTCGAGTAGGGGCACGATTCCAGAGCGTCGAATTACGCGAACTTTTCGATTTCACTTGCTCTTTTCTCCTCCTCGATGCTATATAAACTGCCTAACGAAGCTGCGCTGATCGGCTAACGAACGCGCTAATTAAGGCAAGCTAGCCGTTTCTTCAGCATTTCGCAGCCGCCTAGTTGCACAAACGCAGCAGCGTCGAAGGAAGACAGAGAATTCCATCGGAGATTCGATCGGGCGAATCTGCAGGAAGAAGAGAGAGAGGGAGAGAGAGAGAATTGCGCCGTTCGCCAGCCACCTCGGAGAACGCCGAGACCACTTGCTGCTTCCTCCTCCTTCCCTCCGGCTTCTTCTTCTTCTTCTTCTTCTTCTGTAAAGACGCGCGAGGTTTTCCGCACGCGATCTTCCGAATAAACAAATCGTAAACGCTTGCCGATTTTCCAACCGATTTCTCCTACATAAAACCGGTTATACACCAAATAAAAAACACCGAACGAATAACTGGTACCACGCGAGAATCAAACGATCGACTATAAATTTACTGGAATCATATCGTGAAAATCGGCGCGACGATCGGTATATAGAAGAGCTGCGTGCGTGCGCGGCTCTCGCGAACGAGACGCGGCACTCGACTGGCGCTGAGTGCTATCCTTGCCTGCTGGCGCACCGTCGCGCGCGCCGCGCCGAGGAGGTAAGAGAAGGCAACAGCAGCAGCAGAGCGGCAGGCAGCAGCGGCGAATAAAAGTCGTGACACGGGAGTAAAGGCGCGCTCGCGAGAGGGAGAGATAGACCGTATATATATATAAGAGAGGTGTACACACGAAGAGAGAGAGAGCGAGAGAGGAGTGGTGGCATGCCGTCCGTCCACTCTCGCTGCTGCAGCAGCATCCCACTCTTCTACTTTGCTCGTGGCCTCTCTCTCTCTCTTTCTCTCTTCGCTGCTACTCCTGCATCTTCTCGTCTGTCCTGCGGCACTACTGCTGCTGCTGCTGCTATCATTTTCTTTCTTCCTAGGCGAGGGATAATACACGGAGTAGTCGGGTATTAAGTTAATGCGCGCGGGAGAGTGCATTAAAGGACGCGCGGGGAAATGCCGATCTTGTTTTGGTGTATTGAGATACCTCTCTTCTCACTCGCTCTCTCCATCCTTCTATATTTTCAATTCAATTATTCACAAGAGAAAGATTTTATATACGGGTGGTTTTGTGTATTATATGCGCAATGATTTATCATCCGAAAATTTTCCGAACTAGTCTGACTAGTCCTGCTGGCGGCGGCGACGACGACGACGAGAGAGAGAGAGAGAGAAATATGTGAACCGATCTCTCTCTCTCTCTCGCCTCCACACATGCACATACCTCTCTCTCCCCCTTACTTCTTTCTATATAACCCGCTGAGCTGCAGCAGAGCCTTTCATCTCTTCCTGCTTCGTTCGTATATACACATATATATACCTTCACTCGATCCTCTATGTACCCGTACGTGTGGGTAATACCTATCTCCGTCTATGCCTCGTACGCTTCTTCTCTCGTGTATATAGATATATATACACCAGTGTGCGGCGTTCCTCTAAAATGCCTCCACCTCCTCTCGTCGCCGGTTTATCGTCGGCCTCTCTCTTTCTCTCTCTCCCGCCGCCCTCGGAGGTTCTCTCCCTGTACTTGCTTATAGGTATATGTATATACACGCCGGCAACTCGCATTCGCCGAGAGTCTTGTGCGTATAATACGAGTTTATCGGCTGCGCAAACACCCGGTGTGACGACAAGAAGGACCAGGTGGTTGCAATTTGGTTGTTGTCTTTCTTTTTCAATTTGCACGCAGCTAATGCAAAATTCTTCGAGTTCAATCTCTTAAAAAAGGGGCTCATGCTAAATATTGCATTATTTATACTGATGGTATACGCTGGTCTGCAAAGAAGCGTTTGTTTGATAAGAAAAGGAGAATTAGGGACTTTCCAAACTTTTGGCGAAAATCCAGCCGACAAAAATAGTAAAGCTCAGCAGAGCCGCATTTAAACAAGGTCGTCAATGCTTTAATTGAAGCATTACCGTATACTTGCGTCAGTAAACACCGCCGAGTTATTTATAATTATCAACCGTGCAATTATCCCTGAACAAATTCTTCGAACCGAATAAATAAACAAGCGAACGAATGATAAATAAAGCTATAGCCAAAAGGGGCCGGAAAGAAGTCTATGCGTGAACGGAAAAACTGACTATTGGATTGAGAGATATAAAGAAAAAGAGGCGCAAATAGTTTCTCGCTTCCCTCCAATCTTCAAAGATATTTTCTCCTCTATACTATTCACGTATGCGTCTCTCGGCGCTGCACTCTCCTCCCCTTTTACTCCGCGTCCTTGTTCCTCCTTGTATATTCTATTAGAGAGAGGCTGTGCGTGCAGAGCTCGGCCCTGCATTCCCTGCGCGCTTCTATCCCTTATTTTCCTTTCCCTCCTCCTTCTTCTCTGTTTGCGCTTTCAGTATATATACTGCTTCGATTCGCTGCTTTGATCTACTCTCAGCTTTGCTTTCGATATCGATTCGTCGATTTGCCACTTGCGTCATTCATGCAGTCGATTCGCGATTAATGGAAGCTTTCCGTAAGAGTCACGGCAACGGAGAGGAGGATTTTTCGTATATACGTATGCGGATTATGCAAGTGGTTTATTGCCCGGGTATGTATATGCAGTAGAAGAACGATGAAAGTAACGAGATTTGCGCCGATCGTTTGAATGCGATATCCTTGCTAATTACTCAATATATGCATCGTGTATGTTAGCTTTTTTGTGGAATACCGTTTAAAGTGAGCTTCTGTTTTTCTGATGTCTGTACACGGGTCGGAATACATTACCTTTTCTTATCTCTGTGCCAATTAAAAAACATCTATTATTCACATATATGTATATATATCTTGCCGGCAAAACCACTTTCTAGTTTTCATCAATTTGCCGTAGTTTTTGTGTCTCCTATTTCTGCGTATTCTCTATATTTGCTTATTTCATATATAATAATGAGTTCTCTCCTGCGTATCTACTCGTATACGTATTTATCTAGGCTTGATCTCTTCAGCCTCTTTCGAATTTTTGCTTTTCCTGTGATTCTCTTTTTATATCCCTTGGTCTCTCTCTCTCTCTCTCTCTCTCTCTCTCTCTCGAGCCCGTGGGGTTATCTTCTGGCCGCGAGTCTGGTTCATTCAAATTACCACCAGCAGCAGATATCTTTTTCTTTTTTCCGAGTGGACTCATCAGGAGTTTTGCCTCTTATTTTTTTCATTTAGCAAAAATTCGAAGCAATTTAATAGAAGCTTGAGGTAAACCCAGCTCGAAATATGAACAGAGAATTCTAAATCCTTGCTTTATATGCATATATATATATATGTATATCAAGCAATAAACGTACTCATTATATAAGCTAGAAATAAAAAATCCTTAAAATATGCAAATAACCAAATAATTATCTTGCCATATATATAAAACATAAGGAATCTGATTCTTTCTCTCTCCTTTTCCATCCGATTTTTTCCGCTTTATCTCAATTACCCTCTCTCTTTCTCGATTTTATGTTCTTTCGCCGCCAACATGCTGTCGCCATCTCCGTTCCCCACTTACATTCTTCCTCTCTCTCTCTCTCTCTCTCTCTCTCTCTCTCTCTCTCTCTCTCTCTCTCTCTCTCTCTCTCTCTCTCTCTCTCTCTCTCTCTCCCTCTTGTCATCGCAGCAAGAATAAAGAAACTCGGAGCGCACCACGTATATAAGCACAGGAGTAAGAAGAAAAACGAGATACAGCGCGCAGCTGACGTTGCAGCTTGATTCACGAATCATTACGTCGCGACTTTTTGCCCGACTTCGTTTTGGGACCTCTGGGCGATGGATGCACGGCGGCCTTGAGAATTTGAATAAAATATTGCCGATCGGTGGCACTGATTGCAGCCGAGCCGAGAGATGAGCTGCTGCTGCCTTCGAGCTGTGGTTGGCGTTGCGGCGATAAGATCGGCTTTATTGCGGTCTTATTGGAAGTCCTTGGGTGTGTGGCGTTTAATAATCGTAGTTATGGGTGGCAAGATTTTATGGAAATGCGATGGTGTACGAGGAGTTGCTATTTTTTGTGTACAGAATTTACTTTCTTAGAATGCGCGGAATTAGTGTGGTTGGAGGTGAACATCGCGCAAAAATAACGAAGAAAATATCATCTTTGCTTATGCATACTCTGATACTTTGATTTACATAAATTATTATTGTAGTAATATTAATATGGCATATACGATTAGATTATGTTTTACTATAGTCTGTATCTCTCTCGCACTCACATTCCCACAATATGGAATATAAATTCTCAAGTAAATGAACCAAATTCATGAGGAACCCAGGTTATATAAAAAATCAATAACCATTGATAATTTAATTCATATACTTAAGTATACATGCCGCTTAACAAACAACCCATTTTGATAGTGGTAATAAATCTGCAAATGTCAATTATCGAACTTAGGCTCCGGTGGTAATGCACCACAGAGAGCATATAACTCATATTCTCAACATTATATTGTTCCCTGGTTAGTGCAATACGAAATGCGGTACATAAATGTTTTAGTCCGCCATTGTTCAATTTATCGCCTTCTCAACGACGTCTTATGTCTTCCAGACCCCTTTCAAATGAAAGACGTCTTGGTAGAGACAGTGAGAGAGCAAGCAGATAAGATAAACTCGAGAAAACTCGAAGATATCTCTTACGGAGAACTTTCCAAATTGTATATCTGTATCAGATCCAACGAGAAGATTTGGTTACAGAATTCCAAAGTTATAATACAGTCATTATAAGTACAAGTATTTAGTCGTAATATTGTATAAGCATCAGAGCCGACTTTTTCCAATTTACATTTTGATCGATCACCAGGTTTCTGCTACGTAACGCGTCCAAAACATTGTTTCTCAAATAAACTCACGACTATATTACACTCAACTTCAGAATTTCAAATCCCCTCACATTTATTATAAACAGTTAAACCGCCAGCCGGTGAATTATCACATCGTTTCACCGTAATACGCATCATGTATATAAGCATTCATTCACCTACCCGTATTCTTCTCTCCTCTCTCCGATATATGCGCTTCCTCACTTCCTACTAATAACAATCATCCTTCGCAGTCATCCCCAATTAAAAATCCCCTCTCTTTTTCCACAGACTACGCGTAATCGCGAACAAACGCGGAAAGTAACGGCTCCTCTACACACACACGCATCGAGCGAATCGGCTTATCTATCGCGTAGTATCCAGACGCGCTTATATTTTACAAAGCCGATGACGAGAGAGTATATAGCTTCGATGTTGACACTTCCGTCGACGAGTGGGACTCGTCGTCGAGACGAAGGGCTTCTCACCTTTTTATATGCAGTGCCGTAAGGGAGAGAACGGATTTATCGACGAGCTGAGAGGAGCGACCGAGTATATATGTATGTATAAGTAGCATCGAAGACGCCTTGCTGTCTTCTGGAGTCTGCTTCCGGGAAGCCGAGGCTCTTCGTCTTTAGTTTTCTCTCTATATAGCTTCTTCGCTTAGCTCTTTCTCCGTTGCTCTATCTGCATCGCGCGTATTCCGTTCTCACGAAGGGTCGCTTCTCTCTCTCTCTCTCTTGCTCTCTGCGAGTTTGTAACGGAGTTTATATATGCTGTGTGCATAAATGCAATGCGACTCCGCGGCTACTGAGCATTCGATTATGCGTGCATTTAAGCAGCGCTCCATTCATTTTTATTCCACGCTTAGATTTTTTCGAGTTTCTGAGCAGTTGCTGTGAGATGACTATGTATTACTTATATATCTGGTGATTTTTAATTTATTGTGACAAATAAAAACAGAGTATAATAATAAATGAAGATTTTGATTGGATTGCATCTTACAATTGTACGCCGAAGATCTTTTTATATTTACTTGAACAGTTAACTTCTGTGTTTTATAAGAAATTCACAGAGAATTTCCGGTAAGCTGGATGTTATAAGATCATAAACTTCGGTGGTCTCTCGAAAATAACGCGTCATTACACAAACGAATTAAAAAAAAACGTACGTATCATGTACCTTCCTAGAATAATAACTTCGATATATACGTAAATACAACTGTCTACCATAAACGTCGCTATCTGTATATAGGAAGTATCAATAAAGATTACGAATATTTCAAATTTCAATCTCTGCATTCAAAGCCTTATAATTTATTCTTTACAAACCAATATTTTATCACCTGGACGCAGGATAATTTTGCGAAAAAATCTTATTCCTTGTCGGTTTGAATTAACCGTTGTGAATAGCTTGATCGATATTTATCGAGCCGGGTTATTGTGATAAATTATTCAACGTCTAACGTTTCGCTGAACCGCAATGCCGTCCCCTGTGAAATATCTAATTGACATTATGTGTTATAAATTATTAAGGATTCCATACACAAGCGTTTGTATTATGATTGAACAAATATTCGGATATATCTGCCATCTTCTATAAGAGAGCCACAAAAAATAACATGTCAATTTGGCCAAGCTTTATGGAGCTCCTGATAATCATCATTTAAAACCAGCAAGTGTGCAGACTTTAGTTCTTTATTTCGTATTTTAAATTCGAACAATTACGTCAAACGCACTAAGAAAAGCTAATTCAACAATGCAAGCACGCGTGTCGACAGCTCTCTGCACATGAAGTGAAATTTTGTAATCCCCAATCTCGCATATAGTATCCGTATACTCAACGCAGAAGACTTCCAAGATTGACGAAATTTTCTAGATTTCTATTTCCCAACTACAACTAGCTGTTCTGTACGCGCACGTTAGCAACAATAATCAACGCTAAACTTGAAAGAACCAGTTTTTTTTTCACGACTACTCCAAAGTGATTCTATACTTTGCGCTTGATATTCACACTTCTGCTTTTTTCGCCTCCATAATCTCGCGCCGTCTCGCGTAAACATCTAGAGCACACTGGTAACTCGATCCCATTCTCGAGTGTTTTTTGCGCTTAGGGAGTTAAAGGGGCGAAGACGAGAGAACAGAAGAAGAAGAAGAGGAAAAAGTCGAGCCAAGGTAACTGGAGGACGTTTGCTTTGTACGAGAACGCACACACAGGTGGCCTTGGACGATAAAAGTTCGAAGTATATGCCGCGGACATCCTACGTCCATGAGGCACCGATGCGACACTTTTGTGTGTGGCAAGTAACCGGTCCTCTACACGCCTCCGCGAGTGAGAATTTCTGAGCTTGATATATATAGATGGGTATAAAAGTACTGGAGAGTTGAAAAAACTGAGCGATGATTGGGGAACGTTAATAGATACGTGTCTTTTGCGTAATTGCCGCATACTCTCTACGGTTGTGGGTGAAAACAAACACGTTGTCGTTTCAAAACAATTTTCTCTTTTCACCGCGATTTGTTGTGCATTTCGTGGAGAGCATATTGCGATCGAAATTCTTACGGTATCGAATTTCACCCTAAATAGTATCTTTCTTGCCTGCGTTATCAATATCGGATCTTGCTTGCGGGAATTTAGAGAGTCGAGTGCAGGCAGTACAGGTATTAAGGAAACTCCCTTTTAAAAAATGACGGAGGTCCAAGATTGAAATTAATTACGTTGTATAAGTGTAAAGGCAGCAGATGCCGTTTTTTGTTTGTTTTTTTTTAACTGAAGTGATATGTGGATTACCGCTATATTTTAAAGCAATCATCGTTAAGTATCTCGCATCTTCTTTAACCTAACGGCGTATCTTATTATGAGAGGTTTAATGCAACTTCTATTTAAATTATGTAATTTCATTAAGTCTTTATTAATTATTAAATAAAATATAAGTATGCACTTTAATTGCATGAATCAGCCGTTAAGAATTCAAGATGATACTGAGAGAAAAAATAAAAGA
The DNA here is from genome assembly GCA_020010945.3 of Muscidifurax raptorellus. Classification (NCBI taxonomy): domain Eukaryota; kingdom Metazoa; phylum Arthropoda; class Insecta; order Hymenoptera; family Pteromalidae; genus Muscidifurax; species Muscidifurax raptorellus. The sequence continues at coordinate 36,217,057 of CM052077.1, read as the reverse complement.
ATACCAGATTTTCATTCCATATCAGTCGATGATAATTAAGTAACGTGTATGAAGATTGAAATAAAGATTATGGATATGCATTTCAAGGAGAATACAATAAAAACTTTATAATATGCTTCATATGGGGTAGAGGGAAAGTCAAATAAAGAATAAATATGATAATGGCCGCAATTAGCAATTTTAAGTATGAAAATCTGCTTTATTAGTTCAATGAAAACAACAAGAATGGTTAGTGTTTATACTGATCTAATTACAGTTCTACAGAACGGAAAACAAAACAACTTTTCTTATTTTCGAGTACATTATAACTACTAAATTATGAATTAAAAAATTACTACCTAACAATAAGTAAAATGAATTTTCAAGTATTCTTTGAGTTTTCTACTACTTATTCTCTTACCACACATAACAACTGTGATAAAAGCCTGAATGACTTAATTTCTCTGACGACTTCATGGCACAATGAGCGCTAAACGTTTTGAACTACTTTTTTTCTTTTCACAGCGATGCCAACGTTATTAAATTTTCCATCAAAACGAAAGCAGGCATTCACGGCTAAATCAGTTCCAATAAAATTGAAAAAAAACTAGCTTATAATATACATCCGAATAAATTAGAAAAAAGCAGTCCTCTACGTGACCATTTTCGCGAGTTACGACAATAACACACACACACACAGTGTATAATCCTAAAAGCGGCTTTCCTCTTATTACAATCCAGTCGCCAGTCGTATAACAACGCAGCGAGGTGATTCATTAGGCGAGTCGAAGCTTTAATAAATCGACTCGAGCCATTTTTCCAGAACCAACCAATTTATTAAACTGGATAACTTATATTTATTTACTCGATTCGCTCGTACACACTCGCATACACACAAACAGCCGTCAGCGCGCCATAGTGAAAATTACGCAACGGGGCCGGTTAAGTTATTGCCCTTGTTTCTAGTCACGAGCGAGCTCGAAAATTTTTCTATTATAAATTAGAAAAGAATGGCGGGCGCGTGTGTACAATGCGGTTATGAAGCCGGTCTCCCCCTATATGTGCGAGACTGCAACGACCGCAACGACAGATTAACCGGACAATTCGAGCTTGGTTGTATACTCTCGCCTTCCCCCTTTTGCATTTCATTATTATTTTACCTCACGACATTTCTGTCTTCGCGTTGCTTCTGGGCTTTATTGTCTTCGCTTATTGTTGTTCTGTAGTCTTGAAGTGTTTTCACGTTCTCGTTATAGGATTGATTTATTTAATTGTAATTTCTGAACGATATACGGTATATTTAAAAAAAATGTAAGCCTTAAGAATAAAATTAAATCTGTGAAAGATATACACATCACGCGGTGTGTAATCATAACGAAGAAAGTGGTCTTCTTTTATCTCAAGCTTCAATCTGTTCTTGATCCCTTTAAACTACTTTCCTATAGAGAATATTACGTACATCAGTGGGCATCATTTTTCATTACACACTCGTCTCTATTAAGCCCAATAAAAAAACCATTAAACACATTTCTCCGAATAGAAAATAATTACAAAGGAGTGACATACATTTTCGCTCCAAATTAAATACACCCGAAATTAAAGGCGCGAACCACACAAAACGGTATCAGATTTTCAAGCACCTATTCGCTTATAGTGTGTGTGGTACGTATGAACTGCTTCCACTGACCCATTACACGTTTGCCTTTCTCATTAATCTTGCTTTCTTTTTTCCCTTCATTCCGCCTTTATTTCTCTTACTCACTTGGGTTTTCTTTCCTATCTCTCTCTCTCTCTCTCTCTCTCTCTCTCTCTCTCTCTCTCTCTCTTCTTTCGATCCCACGGACAAGTGTTTCTCTCTCGTTGTCGTATACATAGGTACCCGCACGCGCCTGACTCGTAATACACTTTAAGTGACTCGAAATTACAAGAGTCGTCTTCGTCGTAGTCTCGAAAGCGAAATAAAACCATGAGGCAAGTGAGAGTAGCTTGACACGGCATCTTCTTGCTTTCGAAATTCAGCTGCTGCTTATATGTGCACAGATATAATATAACGATTTGCTTCGATTTACTGGCCGTCGACATCTATCGGTTGTGGTTTTTGCTTTATCATTGGCCGATGATCGAGCCTTTTTTGTCCAGTACTTCTTTCTATCTTTTTTTTAATCGGATTCGTTTCGAGGAGGCGTCTTTACTTGAGGCGGGAGATGCATGCCTGATCGGTGGCTATTAGGCAATTAGGATTGAGTCGTGAGCTTTTGGAGCCTGGAAATTGATGCTTCACTTGTTGATTGTGAGAACAATTTTTAACGATTTGTGTAGTCTTGTCGAGATTTTTTGAAATTGTCTCCTCGGTGAATCATGACGTAATCAGAAACCTTGTCAAAATAAGCAAATCGTGTCATGAAATATTCGCTTTACAAAACCCATTCCAACCATAATATTATTTTATTCAAATTGACCGTTGAAAATCGCTTTTATAACTGTATATCACCCGAGAATCATTCATCGTCGCATTTCAACTATAAGCGGCATAATAAAATGTATCTCTACGCCTGAAGCAAACTGGTTGCAACGACCGAAATTCATATAAATCAGAGCGTCATTACAGAAATCCGCATAAATAGCAGCTTAAATAGTACTTTATACAAGATTTTACTATCCTTATCACATCCGTTATACAAAGTTAATTCAAAATGACAAGATACCGGCGATACTCTCGATCAATGCTTCAAAATTTATATCGTTATCGCGGACATAAATACCCTCATTTAGACCCGCTATTCTCGTGCGCTATTTTTCCACTTCCTGGCGCAAGATCCTTCAAAGCGAGTCTCATTGAAACGACGCAGCAACAACAGTCACCCGATAAACGCTAGAATAGTCCAGACAAACGGGATACCGCCAAGGCGGTAGTAGACTCGATGGCAAAAAATGCGCAGTAGATCCAGAAGTGACACTCATATACTAAGCTCGTATAAGCGAGTTTAATGGCACCCGCTACATTTTTAAGTCTCGGATGATTTATCACTCCGGTCGATGCGAAATAAATCACGGCTCCCTCGGCAAACAAACTTCGAATAATAATTTTTTTTTCTCTGCAACACAGAGAGAAAAAGAGACAGTCGCCTATGTATATACTATACGCGACACAGCTGCTACATGGGGGTTAATGGTCTGGAAGGCGGGGAATGTTTTCGCTCGTAAAGTCGCGCGTTAAGCAACGCCGGTGGAAAATGAAAAAGCGCCGCGTACAGGCGAATCGCGCGAGAGATTAAAAAAAACTTTCTGACCCACATAGGACCACAAGAAAAGGCTATTAGCCAGGACTTGTTATCGGTCGAGTAGAGGTATCATGCAAGTGCGAGAGAGCCGAAAATGCGTGCCGATGTCGAGGAAGTCGATAAGAGTCGACAAGCTGGTAAAAAGGTGCGAGGAATTTTTCGCGCCACTGAGAGCGCACATGTGAAGGTATAGCTTGAATTTCTGCGGAGTGGATTGTTTATTTTTGAAGAGTAGTTTTGGCTTGTGATTCACGTTTGAATGTTGTATATTACTATAGATGCGAATGAGGAAACGTTAAAATTAATTAATGCTTCATTTAATGCAAAATGCATGCACGCATCAGTGCGACATTGAATTATCTGCACAATAACAAATCGTAGTTATTTTTAGTAGTGGAATTCAAAATACCCGGTTATCGAATCGAATCAATTAATCGAGATATTGATCTACCCCTTAATTTATTGATACGATTGATCAATGATATCGCAATTGATTTCTAATTATACGTTCGCAGTGTTCCAGGCACAATCAGCGCTAAAATTATACGTGACGTAATTGCTTCGCCATTTAAATAAAGCTCCTTCACCGCCATCAATAACGCATAAGACCAGCTGACTAATTTATTTCACAATGATATGTTATACTTCTACAAATGCATTCAATCATTCGATTTGTCGAAATTAACATCAAAACAAAAAAGAACAACACTTTATAGTTTCCAATATGCTTGCTCGGCGAGATGTTAGCTAATTGTTGATTTTAAGTAAAGTAAAAACAAAAGCCGATTACCAAGCAAGGCGCTAAAAGAAGGAGTCTAGTCCGAGCTCAGTGCGGTCGCGCCAATTGCGCCTCGCGACTTCCGACAGAATTAGTGTCGCGACCCCCCCTCCTCGCCCCCCTCGCCCAACAGCAACAGTATTAAAGCTCATCCTCTCAGCCCACCGCACAGCAGCTCGTCTGCTCTTCACGCGTCGTGGGAGAAAAGCCGAGAATTACAAAGAGTGAGACAGAGTCGGCTTTTGTGTTTTTATATATATCATTTCGCTGCGTTTATTGCGGTTCATCACGCCGAACTTCTTCTTTTTTTTACATCGGGTGAAAGTTTTATACACTTATCCGATGAGGAGAGGCCTGTGCTACGTGCCGTTTCTTGAGTTTTCGCTCGTAAAAAGGTGGATTTCTTGGGAAGACGCGGTCGCGTATATTTTATCTTTTATATTAGTTTGTGGAGCGGTATGCTTTTATGTTGGGAAATCGGGCTGCGTTTGTTTGGATGTTATATTGTCGTGTTGCAATTAAAAGCTTAAGTAGTTTTGAAATTTTAGACAAAAAGTCCAAAAATAAAACACGCGAATTGCGAATAAATTTTTGGCTCTGGTTGAGCAGCTTGAGATATGTACATATGTTGTGCGTCGGTAACCGAGAAAATTACAAGAGAAAAAACTGTAAAACATATATAGCGGAATGTAAGAAACCGCGCCGTAATAGTCGGCAAGTCGCTCTCACGCGAACTTCCTCCTGTTTCAGGTGATCCTGTATACCGACTGTAGTTCCCTGTTTTATCGATACAGTATATAGGTAGAATTAAAATTACAATTTCTCATCATAACATTCAGTTCGTCGCCTGTTTCATTGAATGAAGGCGAACAATTAAACTGTGAAGACAAAAAAGGGTAACGCTTCTTAGTACGTAAAAATGTCATATATATATATATATATAATGTCATATATAAATGCAGTGATCTTTTTTATAACTGAATTCTTGGAACTTATGGTCGAGAAATTTAATACAAAGGATCTGTTGACAATGCTCAATGTGCCACAAAGAAGGCGTTTATTGAAACACAATATCGTGTATATTCGATTTCAACATAAACATGTTTAGATATACCTGCGAAAAATGTTACATTCTTACCTCAGATCAAAGGGTGATCATAAATTATAAGTCGCAGGTATAGAGCTGTTAAAAATACTACGCAGATATACAATAACTTTTTTTATAAAAACATTCTTAAAAACAATTTCCTATACACAATTACAAACGTCATACAATAATTAAAACCCCCCTTTCACAAGTTATAGACAAAGGCGCATAAAAGCAAATCTACAAAAAAAGTCCGTAAATATACCGATAAAACAGAGACCTGTACACTCGTACTGCGCTGTCCATCCACCGCGTCGAGTAATTCAAGTCTCGCAACCTACAATTACGAAGAAGAGCGAGAGAGAGAGAGAGAGAGAAAGATATACCGTCAAATCGAAAGCGACAGATCGCCGGCGCGATGGACATCTGTTCGTTCTCCTCGACTGCCGCAACCGCGCGTTGACGTCACGCAACGACGGATAAGCGAACAAACGCAACCGAGGCACTGAATTCAGCTCTCGAGAGCCGTCGAGCAAATTTGCATAGGTGACGATCGAGCAGACGCGCCCCGTCAACCGGATTTGAACGAAGCGTCATTTTTTCTTTTTCTTTTTTTGTCTTCCTCTTCTTTCTCGTTATTGTGTGCTTTGCACTTTGCGCGCACGCGAGTATAACCGGTGCTGCTGATGATGGAGGCGATGGTTTCGACTTGCGATTCCGGGCACGTGTTTGAATTACATAATTTATTTCGGGAATTGGTTTGTTTACAAGCTCTAAGTGGAGGCGTGATTCTCGTTTTCTTTTATTTTCGGAGCAGCGTGGGATACATGTATGGAAATAATTATTGTGCGGTATTATTATTTTTTAAATCTAACACAAGGAGAATTTAATTGCGAACGGTGTGAATTTTATTCGATAGCAATTGTTGTTCGCTGGTTCTGTATGACGCGTATGGTAATTACGATTGCGGGTGTTGGTCATGTTGTTATCATAGCAGCGTGAAACGAAGGACACGTTCCCGATTCATGTGAAAAGTATTCTTAGGAGTATATCGAGCTAAACGGCAATGTATAAGATTTTGAAAATTAATTAAAATCTCGCATTCGCAAAATTATAATAATGTAAACTCGTTTGGAAATAGATTATAAAACTTTCATTTATTTTAAAAACACCTCATATACAATTTCAAGCACGACTGCATAGATCGACGTTGAGTATACAAATGTTAACACATGTCATTATAGAATTCGAATCTGATTACATTCATCAAAATCGTGACATTTGCATAACCAAATAATCAATTGCACGATTGCCTGCATCAGGGAAATAAATAGAATGAAAATTATGTGTTTACGTTATGAACGCGAATTCCATGAATACGTAGATCCTAGATTGTGAAATAAGAATCAAGATTCGTTGATCTTCTCGATAATGACAAGATGCACAAGAAGTCATGTAAAAAAAGTAACCTATCAAGAATCAATGATTCAGGTATACCAAGAAAATTCATTCCAAGTAAAATCACGATGATACGATCACATTATCTAACTTTCAATCTATGAGATAATAAAAAGAGCATTTCAATAACATTTTTTTAAATTTAAATAACATTATTTTCCAACACCATGTAGTATATCTCTTGTGAACTCTTTTTCAATTTCACATATGATAAAAGAACGTTATGTTGTATAATAATCAACTCACTCAACTCCACTTTCTCGGAGTTATCTCATCTACACAACGATAAGATTTGTGCATCAAATTCCTCTCTCCACATCGAAAAACAATCACACTTGTACCGGCAACGCTCAGCCTTCATAAGAAACTCGGGAATCTACAAACTCCATATATACGCGCAACAATCTCTGCGAAACCTCAATCCGCATCTTCATCAACGCACAGGCGAATCAAAACGCGTTAATTCTCGTCATTCCAGAAAACTCGCAATCGTCACATAACTCGCCGCAGGAATGCAACAGCAGCAGCAGCAATAGCAGAAGAAGAAGACTCGACAGCGAATCCGATTCTTCTTCCATGTATACCCTATACCTACAGCAGCATCAGCTCCGTCGTCATGCCACCGGCTGCTGTGACCTCGTTCTCAAACTCTCGCCATACGAGCGTGTGCCGCGATAAATCACCACCACAGCAGCAGCGCATAATCCCCTACTACACAAACGAGTAATATATATCTATAGGGGAAGAAGAGCTGCGGCGAATTCACTTTTTCGGGATGTTTCGTCACGCGAAAATTTGGAAATCGATAGGCAGGCTCTCTGTGTATTCTATATCTCTGTGTCTCCCTGCCTCCCTCTCTCTCTTTCTCGTCGAATCAATAGAAGGCCTGCGGCGAATCATTCGGGCTAAGAATACACATACACATCGCGCGCAGAGCGGGCGAATAAATCTTTCGCAAGCTCGGCTGTATTATTAGCGGTTTATTGATGTATTGTGGAGAGGAAGCTGCAGTGCGCGGCGGCTTTGATTTATCGGCGCGAGGATTGAGCCTTTTAAACTTTGGGAAATGCCCGCGGGACGCCCGCGTGTCGTTTACCATTGGGTAAACTCGATGCTGGAGAGAGCCACATCAAGTTTGATTAGACGGAAATGGCATAGCGTTTATAGATCATTGACTTGCCCTGCGGATTTCGACGGTATTTATATACGCGGTGTGTGTGTTTAGGCAGTTCCGGCTTTGTGTTTTTTATAAACTGGGCAGTCAATCAAATGGAGTGTGTAAAATATAGAACATTCGATGAAAAGCTTTTCGATCGCGTCTAAATGTCGTGGAAAAAACAATGATAATTCAGCTGTAAATAATTTCGATTCTATTGTTTTGGTATATATGAAGGTGAGTTGTTTATCAAGCAGAGTTTATTGCAAACCGACCCAAAACACGAGGACGGATAAAACGCTCGTATACGTGAGAAGAACAAATTAGTTCAACCGCGCAGAAATTTGCTTTAAAAAAAAGACGACCAACTCACCACGACGGACTATCGTGTTACCCTCCCGGATAATTAGTTCCTATAACTTAGTTTCAGAACTCATTATCTAAATGCGCAGATAAAAATTCAGCGTTTGAACCAAATGCAAATTCGCGAGCACAGGATTTGCATCGTAACCCATCGCGCACGAACTTTTCCTGAAGAATATAAACGAAACAGTTGAAATTTACCGTATACGCGCGAAGAACAAATAAAAAGGCTATATATAATATACTTGTCTCAAAAGGCCAGCAAAAAGGGAACGACTAATTTTTCCACCTTCCATAATCATATAGCTTTCCGCGTTTATATATATATAATAATTATATAACTGTATATATCCATTCGCAACGTTTAAATACTATACGTGTGCAGCGCACCACAAGAAAGCATTAGGGACGATAATTACGCGCTAAAACAACCGCAGAAGCCAAGCGAAGCGCGTATATATTTTTTGCATATATACACGATCGACTCGGTTTTTCCCCCTTGTGCTGTATCCTATATACTATCGGTAATAACCACCGAAAAAATAAGCGGCGAGACAGAAAAGTTCCCTCTCCCCACTTCTCTGCCACAAAAAGGAGCAGCGGTAGCAGCGCACAGAATAGAAGAAACAATGAGAAAAATGCCTCGCTTTATATTTTCCTCTCTTCGACGCTTCCTATATTACTATGCTCTACTCGGCCTGTCTTTCAATCCTCCGCGCGAGCCGCCGTCTCACTTTTCCTCTCTCGACGCGATTTATTTTTACCGACAGCCAGTGCCACCTGCAAACCGCCGCCGCGTTGCTGCTCCGCTTCCCGATTCGACTGTCAATGCCCGAAACCCGAAAAAAGAAAGATATATGTATATATGTATAGTCCATCTAGACGGAGAGGCGTGCATTGTGGTGCGGAGAGAAAGGGAGAGAGGAAATTTAAAAGGAATTTCGGCTGCAAGATTCTAATGCGCTGCCGCCTCGCTAACCTTATTTCAGACGTTTACGGGGATATTGCTATAGTTGAGTTTTGAACCGCAAAGTTTGAGGGAAGCATGAGCTGTATTTTACACGTTAACTGCTGTTGAAATATTTCAGAACAAGCTTTTCTTCAAGTTTAAGCCAGAGAAGAAAGAGAATCGTTGGATTTTTATTTTTAAATGTTCACGTGCCAAACAGGTAGTACTTTTTTTTTAACGTAAAAGAAAAAAATATAATATATATAGGTACTTTACGGTTAGTATTATTCCATGTTTTGAAGAACGTATCAGCTAATGTAAAAGCTGCTCCAACTACGTTTACAAGAGCGGAATTAATTTTCTAAAGTGCATGTAGCGCTTATCTGTGCCGTAACAAACAAACACACACAAAAAACTCCGAAGGGTTCCTCTTTAACACAACCCGATAAGAAATATCATCTTAAGCAGAGGCAGAACAGAGAGCGCAGCTTCCAAGTAGATTGTTTGATTTCGGAAGTTTTTTATACTGAGAGCATTATTATAATGCGTATTTTTCTGTGTAATAAGAATTCGCAATGAATTAAAAACAAAAAATCTTCAATTCCCGCGGTTATGAGCTTGACTGAAAATATATATACCTATATTCTTACGCGATAAACTGCGCAAAAAACTTTGATAAATACTCGACGGCGGGTGTATATATACTGTATAAGAGACCTTAACGACAGGGCGATAAAAAGTAACGGTCTCGGCTTCGATTCGATTCAAAATCATTTGCGGCCTAGCGGAGCGAATGTACGGCATGTCGCAAGAAGGCATATACACTTTTTCACCTAAAATCTCAAGTATAATACGCACTTCTATAAAAAAGGTAAGCCATCTGTATTCCACGCGAGAAAAATCCAATTTTAAAAGTAACAGTCTTGTTTGTGTTTCTCTCGAATCCCCGAAGAGACAGCGTGAAAAATTCACGACTAAGTGCTCAATTAAGCGTAATAAACGACTTCTGTCCCCTGTGTTATCAATACAGCAGCAAACGGCACCTTTCGCACAGCTAACCTTACGTACTTTCAGCGAGTCGAAACAAAAAAAGCACGAGTAGGTACCTTCGGTATATAGCAGTCGTACAAGTGCGCTTCAAGAAGAGAGAGAGAGAGAGAGAACGAGAGACACTGTACAGGGAGAGAAAAAGGGAGTTGCCGCAGCTATATACATGCGCAGGTGGCAGCGTTTTTCAGCTGTTTCCGAGGCCTTTTCTCGCTTACCATAAAGAGCGACGAGGCCACGTATGTATATAGACGCGCGTATACCTGCATTTAGGCACGCATGTGCACGTTACACCATATCACACACGCATATGGGCAGCAGCAGGAGCAGTGTATAGCAAAGAAACGGAACCACGAGCGCTGCGGCGAATTCCCGAGTGAAATTTCCCGCTTCCGTTCTCTCTTTCTCCCTTCTATTCGCGTATGTGTGGATTTTACCTTGGCTGCTATATGGCTAGCTTCATTTTTTCTCTTTTTCTCTCTCTCCTTTAGCTGCGCGAGTTTTCGGTGGAATTTCCTTTGTCCCCGGCGATTTTGTTCGCATTATTAAATCGACCGGCGAATGTGCGGTTTCACGAGGCTGGATTTTAAATGGTGAATATTTTCTAGCCGAGAAAGAGAGCGAGAGAGACATGAATGGCAGAACTCGCAGAGATCGATCGTCCTGCAGAGCGAGAAAGGTGGTGATTGATAGGTTTTATATTACGCTAATGGTTTTCAAGTTCGGGGCTATTGAAAAGTAAAAGCTTTTTCCGATTTAGAAAGTTATGTGTATGTGTATATTTTTCGGAGAATTTGGAAGCGATTTTATCGATGCGCTGAAGCAGAAGATAGAAGAAAAATATATAGGTAGACAGTGCACCGTCGCTAAATATAACAAATTTGTAGGATTAATCAGGTGCTGTGTACTACATAGTGATGCATTGTCCTGGCAAACTTATGATATGATATATTATTCACGGGAATCATCGCACAGAGAGACGCTATTAAGACTCGTTGTATGTGTACACCGAAAGATGACATGACAATGCCAGGTCATACCTCTATGCCGTGGAAAATGAAACAATAGATTATGTCACTCGAGGACTTCCTCATTTATTCATCGCATATTATAAAATTGATAGGATATAATACACACACACACAGAAGCTCTAGCCGTAAGCGTCTATTATTACGCTCCAATTGCGAGCGTTTTTTCTACCAATCACAATCAATTACTGCAACGGAGTTTAATGGATTGTTCATAGTGTATATACATAAACAGCCGTTAAAAAAGTACAAACCATCCACACGGCGTAGAGCATTTTCAAAGTTTTTCTCTAGAAAATTGTTTCCTTTTTTGTTCGCAACATTGTTCAAACGGAAAAGTAAGAGAGATAGTAATAAAAGAGAGAACCACCGCAGCTCCAAGAACCCAATTACACGTGAGCTCTCTTCCGGCTTAGAAAGAAGAAAGGGTGATAATAACGCGGACACTCGGTCACTTTTTGCTTTTCTCCTCTATTCTCCCAACAGTAGCAGCAGTCAAGACGTGCGACAACTATACGCGACGACGTCCGTAGTTCATCTTCTTTCTCTCTCTCTGTCTCTCTTGTGTAAACTTTTTCGCTGCACCCAATCTTTTGTTCTTCATAGTCGCGAGCGCGACACACACACACGCGCGCGCACATAACCTCAAAATCGATCCGAGCGAGCGCAACCCCCGTCACGGAATCTTGAAGCCGGATGCGAAATCGAAACCGCCGCCGCATTTTTTTCTCTCCTTTTGCACCGGCGACGACCTGTTCTTTCTCCCGACATCTCTTTCTATATATAACCGTCTGCACCTATATACATGTATACCTGCCTACTCTTTGCATTAGGCTTATATATATACGGGGAGGAGGAGGGAATTTGATTCGGCTGCTTAGATTGCACGTCTCTGCATGTATGGAAAATATATTCAGGCTTTACAGCCTACTCGGTTTTATTGCTTTTTCCCTCTGTACACCGGTTATATATGCGTGGCGTCTTTTTTTACCGCTGCTTTCGCGTCAGAGGAGAATTTTGCGCTGCTCGCGTCGTAAAATATATATCCCGTATATTTATTGGATGATCAGGACTCGATGAAGCTGTGTTCTCGCATTGTGTTGTATGGAAGTTTGAAAAAACACCTGGCGCCGTTCGCGATGCGGAAAGTAGATAAAAAAAAAGTTCCCAACGTCAAAGCTCCATTCATACTTATATATCTCTGTTTAATTAATGCCATTCGCAAAAATAATCCTAAAACACAATCTACGCGCGCGTCGAGTCTTGTGTGGGAAAAGTCGTGTAGGAATGCGTATGAGAGAGATACATAAAATAAAGTAGCATTGAAATTAGCGCGAATTAATATAGCCGCGAGATTTTATAAATAATGTTTGCGCGCAAGAAGTGTACGTGTGTGCAATATTAGTTGGAAATTCCTCCAGTGTCTCGGGAGATGGACGAAAATTTGCAACGAACTCTCCCGGCGTACGAAAATAAATTATGTGTGTATAGAGTTTATAGCGGCTCGGCGGCGAAAATTTAGAATTGAAAAGTGATACCAGATGCTTGATAGTATACGAAATCTATAAATAATACCTCGATACCCAATACGGCGGGCATCGGCTTTGATTTTTTCATCGTATATCTGAGAATATTAATGAACTCTCTTTCATTGCGGATTACGAGGATAATAAAAACAAAACAAGCGTGTCCTAAATACCTTCAACAAGACTTGATTCTATACAAAAAGCGAGCAAAAGAACGTCACTCTTACTTGTAGATGAATATACTTACTCGTCGTGGTTATATTTTAAAATCAAGTTTGTCGGGTATCGAATGCAAAGTAACATGTGTAATCCCGTGTACAAGAGCGTACGTACACATACGATGAGATAACGAGTTGTCCGATAAACGCAAAATTTTTTTCCCCCGTAATTACACTGAATCAAGATCCAGATACAGGTATATGTATATATACACATTTGTTAATAATACATCTAAAACAAGGTATGGGAGTAACACCAAAGTTCATCGTACTTTCAAGGTATACAGCCAAAAAAAGAAAAAAATTACCGGTTATATTAACCTCGATCAATTAACTTCAGCCGACTAGTACTCCGCGATGCGTATAGAACAAAACATTGTCGCGTTACTCATTAGCCGAACTCTTATCTCGCCGGCCGCAATCGACGACTTAATCGTATACCTGGGGCGTCTCTCTGGAAATCGCTCAACACGCAATACATTTTTGCTCGAAAAACCGTATAATGACCTCGCTAAGAAGGAAGTCCAGCACACGCACGCTTATATACCTCGATAATCGACTAATTTCTTTCTCGAAACGAGCCTCATATTAGTCATCGCGCGAAATCCCGTCTCCTGATGATGCGAGAGAAGGGGAGATCTCTCTTTCTCTCTCGCGCGCGCGTATGAAATGCAAGAAAAGAGAGAAAAAAGGGAAACGCCGGAGAAGATCAAGGCGGGGTCGATCCTCGCCGAGAAATTCGTGTGTGCTAAAAACGTTAGGTTCGCCGCGTGTATAAATTGTTGTAACGACTACACTTGTATTACTTATTGCTGATAAGCACCAGTATACAAGAGATTATTAGACTTCTTGGCAATTAAAATACACTTTAGTCTCGAAATCAAGTGTTTACGAAATTCGGCATCAACGCAGGGGAAAATCAATAGCATATAATATGTAAAATTCATCGATGTCCTTTCCACACACATATATATATACATACACGCAGCGGCGTTATAAGCTACACACACGCACACAGAGCCGTAGCAACGCGTCTTTTCTCTCAAATTATCGATCGTAAAGCACGAGATATATAAAAGCCCGCGCGCGACGTCCCGGCTCGCGCAGACGAACCCAATAAATAATCCACCGCGTTTCAGCTCTCCCCGATTAAACAACTGTTAACGAGCCTCGGCGGCACTGCACACAATAAAAATCCACACAGAGTCACCAAGTCTCTCTCTTTCGTTCTTTCTCTTAATAAACGGGGCCGGAGAAAGAGGAGAAGGTGACGTCACGCAGAAAAATCCGGTTTTCCTTTGACACATCTCATTTTCGACGTATGTATATACACGTACACGTATCTCAGAGCATCCGCAGAGCAGCAGCTCCGGCCGAAAGAGCGCGTGGGAAATTATCGATTAAAGTGTCCGTCTCTCTCGTGCGCGCTTGCGGGGCCACCCCCTCGGGCTGGCGCTGCTGCTATTCTCCCCCGTGTCGTCGACGTCGTTCTGCCGCACGCACTGAACCCCCCGACGACGCCAGCGTAATTCGTTGGAAAATACAAAAAAAAAACAACAACGCGAAAAACGCATACTTTAGGTATTATACACACAAGGTGTGCGCACGGCAACCCGTTCCGAGAGTGTCGAACGGGGTGAGTCACGAAGCTACTCTACACACACACACACACACACACACACATATTATACACTTCCTCTCACTCAGCCTTCGGCGCTGCGCGAACTGTAAGTATGTAATACGTGTAATACTTCTCGGAAAACACCGAGAGTAGAGACACCCTTATAACCTATATAGCATAACCACAGGAAAGAGGAAAATGAAAAGCATCAGCTCACCTTCGGAGAGTTCGAGGTCCAGCTCGGCGAGTTTCTCCCGGACATCCTCGGGGAGCTTGCCGAGGTCGACGTTGAACTCGGTCATGTCTGCTGCTGCTGCTCAGAGCCGCAGAGACTCGCGGGCTCAGCCTCCTCTACTTCGACGCTAGGCCATCCGCGGCCTCACTACATCAACTACACGTCGTCCCAAGTCAAGCACATGCACACTCTTATCCGCCTATATAGATATAATATATATCCCTCTCTCACTCTATCTCTCTCTCTCTTTCTCTCGAAACGAGTCGTCGGTGTGATGTATATACAACAACGCAAGTGTATACGTGAAAAAACAGAGTCGAAAATACACTGACGCACACACTGTACTCTCAGGACGAGGACGAGGACGACGACGACGGCGACGACGTCGCTACTGTATATACTCTTTCGATGGCTGTCTCTGTCTAGCCCCCTTCCGTCACTGTCCGGCCATCTTGCTGCCGCTGCTGGCCCGCAGCACAAGCGCAACTAGGTGCACCTCAACCGCGGCTCGTGTCTGCTCGGAGGAGAGCCGCTGCTACGAGCGCCGCACACGCCACACACGCGAGCGAGAGAGAGACGGGCTCTGAACTGTGGCCGCACAGCGGCGCGACCAGCGACACAGGAGCGACGAACTCGTTTTACTGCGCTACCGCGATCTATATGTATGTGTGTACGAGTTCACGTATGTGTGGGTGCGACGACGAGGACGATGTTGACGGCTGTCGTCGTTAGAGGGCGCGAGCTGCTGATGCTGTACTCTATAAGACAGTGGTTTATACATCATATATTACGCGCTGGCTTTGAATGACTCGCGCACCAGGCCAGAGAGACCTTTGTTTTGATTTGCCAGGAGCTCGCTTTGTTGTTGCTGCTGCTCCGGTTCGCGGTTTTCGTGCTCGAGACCACTCTGGTGCACGCGGGAGGACGAAACAGTTGAGTGGATAGATTCGACTTTTGACACATCGGCAGACGTAGATTATAGGGTCGTATGGATCTTGAAGAAGTTTGGCTCTAGAAATTAATATTTAATACTTCTTACTAAATATCAGCTTTCGTTGAGACAGTTACGCTCCTATTCATGGGTTTGAGTTGCAATGTTATGCCCAATACTCAGTGTGTAGATATTAATAATACTTTTTCAAATGACTTAAATTTTTCGTGAAACATAAACTACCACATCAAGCGGCTCTGTTTAATTTCAACATAACTTGAAGCTCGATCCGACAGCTACTTACATTCGCACGATTTTATTCTTTTTTTTTATGGCATCAACACCGAGCTTCTTTTTTGGACCAGCTGTGAAAAAATATTTACTCACGTTATACATAATATAATACCTCTACCATAATAAATTTAACAATATTAATATTAAATAATTTTAAAAAGGATACGCTATTTCTCAGAATCACTTATATGTATACATCCGATACTTCTCCTTATCTTATGACATTCTGATGATTGAAATCCAACACCTATATAAATATACTTTGAGATAGAGTGTACTGAATGTATGTAATAATTTAACTACATATGCACATACAAGTACAATACATACATACATAGAAATATAGATATATAATTTTATTTCATCATCAATATGTATGATATGTAAATATAGGTATACCTACAGTCGAGCTTCGCGAAAAAATCCGCATTGAAGACGCAGCGGTGTGATTCGCCAGAATTGCAAGATTCGCAAGGTATGTGACTTCTATGTAGGTATATGTATACACACATATAGCACATGCTGTGCACGAATCAAGGCAGGAACCTGGCAGGAACATAAGTATCAAAGTATCAGACTATATCAGAGTGTGTGGATGGGGCCAGTGTCCGAAAAACAATGGCCACTTAGCGAGGAATTCGGTTGCTCTCTGCCGCTTCTCGGTATAACTTCGCCGAGACCATTTTCGCGGCAGCTCGTAGTCGGCGATAAGGTGCCAACAATAAGCATACTGTGGATAACCCGACCAAAGCCATATACGAGGACGGTGGAGAGAGACGGTTTTTTATTTGAGGTTAGAACACATCCTGTGGTATCGTATGCGTATCACATACTTGCACTTTTTTTTCAAGGCCAGCGATATTACTTACTTACCTCGACTGGATTTTCTCCTGCAAAATTATGATTCCGATTTGCGATACATATCTTAGTCGTTATCCCCTTTGGGGAGAAAAACGTCGATTAAATTTACTTCATGTGGGACTTGATTTTTCGTCTTATTTTTGATTTTCAGGGATTCGAGATTCTATATTCAAAATGGCACAGGCACTAGCCAACAATTGTGATTTCAATGGAGATCCTCCTGTTCGTACACAGACAGTAGACATTGACCTGGACTTTTACTCAAATATCGATGAGGCAACAAAGACTTGGATATATTCTTTGCACCACATTTGGGGACTGTGTTAGTGATGAATAAGATTTATCATTTTATTTATCACTTGTTCTTGTTTCAAATATATATTGTTTATTGTTGCAGGGAAAAAGAGCGTTGGCGTTACACGAACTCTGTTTGAATACTTCGAGACAGCACCAAATCCTTACTTGAGCACTTTGAGGATTTTGGTTAATTGCAATGACTTCTACCATATAAAAACTAGGTCTTCTTTATCATTCACAGGTTTGTAATATTCAATTATTTATTATAAGCAGAAAATATTTTTTTTATCACAAATTAATTTGTTACAGTGATTGAG
The DNA here is from genome assembly GCA_020010945.3 of Muscidifurax raptorellus. NCBI lineage: Eukaryota > Metazoa > Arthropoda > Insecta > Hymenoptera > Pteromalidae > Muscidifurax > Muscidifurax raptorellus. Next base: position 36,199,631 of record CM052077.1, on the reverse strand, counting down.
GAATTCACAAATTGGATCAAAGCTTGTAAAAACAATTACGCAAACTGTCTTGTCACTGACCTTAAAATTGCTGCCTTTAAATTACTTAGTAAACAAAAAAACATGCAACTGATGAAGATGGTTGCAAATGTTTATGAATTCCAAACAGAGAGTAGAATTTTCATTGGTTTTATACAGGATTTAATTGTAGAAAAAAAGTTTAAAGAAGCCGGCCAGTTTGCAGAAATGCTAAAACTTCAAAGAACATTCTCGGATCCAGAGGTACTATTATTGCCGTTAATTTTGCAAAATAAAGTTACCATTGCTGAGGATCTTTTAAAAGACCAACCAGAAATGCAACGCACATTTGTAACTTATCTGGATAATTTACTGGCTCCTGACAACAATGTACAAGCTGCGTTGGATAAATATATAATGTATGTCTGTGATACTGATGCTGATTTTTAATGTTACTTTGTATTAAAACTTTTGTTTCTATGTATTTCAGAGATAATAATATACCCGATGTAAAAATATCGACTGTCCAACACAAGCCAATAGCTAAATTAGTTGCCCGATTAGCAAAGTTATATAATCTTCCACCTGAAGCTTGTCCATTTTTACACAAGAAGAGAGGAGAAGGTGCGCTTCAATTTTTGGTTTATAAGCGTTATGTGGATAACAGTTTAAGTGTCGAGAGTTGGAGAGAAATGGCAAAAGAAGCAATTGGATCTGATCCTAGACTACAAGCAGAAATTTTAAAATCTCTTGTAAACGCAAATGATAATCCAGAAGCATTTTACTTTGCCCAAACTTATAATGTACCAAGAGATCAATGGCCATGGCATCTTCAAAATTACGTTAATGACAATCCCAATCGTAAGTATTCATACTTTTTATGAATTTTTAAATTGCATTCCAAGACTAAAAAAATAGACTAGAAAATCAATTTAAATTTTCAGTGGCTAGTAATGGTGTTACAAATGACTCGAAAAATCCTGAAAATTGGGAAGATGAAGATAATAGGAAGTATTACACCCTCAAGTTACCAAGAGAATGTATTCAAATAATAAATGATCAGAAATCGTTTAAAGATTTCTTAGACCATGCATTAAGAAATGTTAATCTTGTTGGAATTGATTCGGAATGGAAGCCAAGCTTTAGTATATATTTTTATATTAAAATTTAAATTACGAGATATTTTTTTAAATTTAATTTTAATACTATTTCCTCGTACAGGTATTAGAAAACCAGAACTAGCTCTAATTCAAATTGCCACAGAGACAAACGTCTATATTCTGGATGTTACGACCCTGGGGAATGAGGTCCAACATCTTTGGTCCGAACTGGGATTATCCGTTTTTAATAATAGAAGTATTTTAAAATTAGGTACATACGCCCTTTAAAAAAAAAAAGTAAACATTTATATGCAGAAGTTTCACAAATCTGTATTTCAGGTTTTGGTATAGCTCATGATATAGCTGTGATCAAAGAGAGTTTACCAGCTCTTTCTAACATTCGAGCTTGTGGAGATGGCTACTTGGATCTAAGCCACTTGTGGAAGAAACTACAGAAAGAGGACAATTTTGTATTTCCTTTCCATGGTGACGAATGCTTTACTAATGAAAACTTAAGCAAATTGGTAGAATTGAGTCTTGGTCAAAGATTGAACAAGTCTGATCAATTTTCCAATTGGGAGCGAAGACCCTTAAGAGAGAGCCAAATTATATATGCATCACTAGATGCCTATTGTTTATTGGAGGTTTATAACGTATTAGCTCTGCAGTGTGATCGTTTAGGAATACCTTTTCAAGATGTATGTCACCACATGTATCGTTCACCCCATAAACCACCAAGTGCTGATGGTCATAAGACACCAAGATCATCAAGAAACAAACCGAACCAATCGTATAACAAGGTAAATGTACGATTTCATTTTATTAGCGCATCATCATTCATGATACTGACTTTTATTTAATTTTTAATTCCCAAGTTTTGGTTTACTACTTGTGTATAATACAAAAAGACTTTTATTAATTAAAATACCCTGCATTACGCATGATCTAGTGCAACTAAACTGCAAAAGGGCATAATTTGTATTGCAAAATTGATCGTTGAATTGCATTGCAATAAATTAAATTGATCATATGTATAACAAAAAATTTTTTTTTATTACCTACAGGTTGAACGCTTGGATTGGGGCTAAGCATAGACTTTTTCTTTTTTCAAAACGAGCCTATTTTATTATTATATAAGATAAATGAACATGTAGAAACTTAGCGTGATAAACCGCCAAAAAAATCGTTATGTTTTATTTTTTTATATAAAAAAAACACGCATAAGAAATATGACTTTTTGTTTCTTATCATTACAATAAATAATTATTTTCTGACATTAATTAGTTCGAATTCTTTGAAAGCTGTAATTACCCTGTATTTAATGATAGAATTCTTGTACTTTATATTATTCGATATTTAAAAGTATAAGTCCAGATCAGATATCATTTGTTTTTTACTGTTTATCCAAACGACTGTTCATGTAGTCATTGATTAATTTATATAAAATGTGGAAAAGTATGATTCACAATTTAAGATAAATCGATTGCTTGATTTTAATACTTAAAAATCTGGACTTTTGCCCTTTTGCAAAGCTAACGTAGCATTATATAATCAAGTAGTTGTCAGTGATTTATAATGCACTGGATGTGCAGAATGATTATTCAGGTATGCAGTCCCGAGATGCACATGCTCACTTTCAGACACAAGAATTTTCTCACAAGCCGCTGCAAAGTCATCAAAGTCACAAGCCATCAAAAAGACCACAAAACTACATGCCATCAAACAGCAGGCATCATATGCCGAGAAGAATTCCTCCGCAGGTATAGTCCACTTTGTCAGTTAACATATTTGAATTAAGATGAAGGAAGAGTTTCAAATTTTAGTCAACATCTTTTTAAAGTTTTCTTGATTTAATATTTTAAAGTTATTTATTATATCAAAGTATGATATATCAATTTGAATTATCAATCGTAATAAATAAACAATAACGATAAAAACATACATTTCCATGCAGAAAACAGGGCTGCCTTCAGAGACTGTGTACCAAGAAAATCATAACCAGGCACCACGACAGCGACCGCTTCCGGAATCGTTAGTCAACCATAATAACACTGGCCCCCAAGGTTGGCAGGAAAATTCACAAGCCGCTGCGAATAGGATGCAAGGAACCGTCGGTAGGAATATTCGATCAGCGCCCAGATTTGTTTGCGACGCAATGCTCGCAGGATTGGCTAGCCAGTTACGAAGATGTGGTGTAGATTGTGTATTTTTTGAACACGATCGATGTGGCGATCTATCTTTTCGTGCAGCTGTAGATGAGAGAAGGATACTTCTTACGAAGAACGGAAATTTTGAGCGAGTATGTATTTGAAAGGAGATTAAAAAAATTTTGTTAATTAAGATTTGATCATGGTTTGAATTTCCGCTGCAGTTCAAACACTACTTACCACCTGGTTGTTGTTACAATGTAATGGAGTACAAACAAGAGGCTCAAGTTTCTGAAGTTATTAATCACTTTAATATTAGTATCTCTGAAGGCTATATTTTCAGTCGATGCCAATTGTGCAATTCTAATGAGTTTGTTTTTGTCTCAAAGGACACAATGCTCCAGCTTATGCAAAGGTTAGTATGCTCAGCATATTAAATTACAAAAATGATGTCGTTATGTTATATCACATTGATAACGGTATTGTTACATGCAGTTCTGAGCGTAACTTTCACTCAAACCCTGGGCCATCATCACCTTACGGAGGCGATGTTCATAATCATTGGGATACACCGGATAAAGCAAGGCAAATGTCTAATGATTTGCCGACGCAAGAGCCAGCCATGTGTCCTTCGTGGCAGTTGTTTTACGGCACTTTGAACGTGTCAAATTGTACAACAAAGTACAACGCAATAGTACAAATAGATCAAGTTCCACCAAACGTTTTGCAACACGTGAACAAGTTTTATGTTTGCGAGGGCTGCGGTAAAGTTTATTGGTATGGTTCACACATGCAACGTGTTCTTAATGGAAGTTTAAGGGACATCGTAGGTTAAGAATCTAATTTCGAGGAGTTACAAGTTACGCGTGGAGACAAAAGCGAGTTTTAAAAATTGTGTATTTTTTCACTTATAAGATATCGACTAAATTGTAATTAGTGTGAACGAATTTTATTTATAAAGAAATTTATTAACGATTTGGCTTAAACAATTGAATCTGCATCGTGCAATATTATATAAGTATTAAATAATGTGTGTATTATTAAACATTTAATCAAAGTAAGTTTTGGTAATCCAAGTATTTCAATTGTGCATACTGTGATTTTTAATAACTCACTTTTGTTTCAATTTGAAAAGTGTGTTCATGAAGCAGTGATATAAGCACGTTTTTACATTATACATATAATATGTATTTCTCAGTTTGTTCTGCCATTACTTTAATTAGGTATATATCAGATATACTAAATACCTTTTTTCACTTGCTTATTTTATTACTGTTATTGTACAATGTTTGTAACTTATTCAAAAAGAAAAAATTTCTTTAAAAATTTTGGGCTTGAACTGCTTTTGTTTGTTACAGCTTAAAATTGGTAAGATTTTGTTTGAAAATTCATAAATAATGATGGATCTGTCTTGATAAGAAAGAAGCGGTCCCTATTTTAGAGAAATTTTTTCTATAATAATAAATCTGTTCGTTATTTTATCAATAATGTGTTACTGCCAAATCATGAATGTTTATTGAGTATCAAAGTATACATGCGTGATATCGCTTTATTATGATAATGGAACCATGTCTAGATGTATTTTTATGTGTTCCTGTGGGAGAGTCATTTACAAATACTAACGTTCGTAGTACTTTAAAGAAGAAAGAATAAAACCTATATGTACACAGGGTTACTCGCTATATATCGAATTAGTTTGTTATATAGATATGTAAGGTCGGTCCGTTTACCAAATCTATGTCTTCGAAGGGAATGTGACCTGGCATCATAGTACAAGATAATAATTATTTTCATTCAATATATTGTACGAGATATATTTTAGTTACGCGAGTAGGATAATGGAGTAAATGTATGAGTGAGCGTAATATTTTTAATCCACACACTAAGTGTAAAACTATAAGAATTTTGAGCAGATATGCAGAATAGCTCAGGGTTGCGTAATATTTTTTTAGCCATTTAAGAATCTTAGCTACAATTTATCTTCATATTTTTGATGAATTATTAATAAGAGTTACATCGTTGTTAATTAAAACATTCGTTTTAGCAATGTAAAATAGATGATTAAAAATATTAGTTTTTACAATTTATAAAACTGAAATATGTGATGAATTGTAACCAGGAATCTTGTTAGGTCATAAAAATGTTATGTTACCTTTAGATTTATAAAAGTTTCGACGCTATGCGGATAGTTTCTGGCTTTGATTAGACCTAGGGCAATTTTCCAGCATGAGATAATGAAAAAAGTGTATTCGGTATCGAATATTATCTAACCATTACAAATAAAACTTCCTTCCATTTTTCAAATTAATTGGCATTCATTTATTTATAGCTAAAATTCTCTATATTACAAAAGCTCTATGCATTCTTTTGGTATGTTACAAAATGTCAATCCATGAACAAGAAATAAATAAACGCTTTTTAAAGATATTGTAATAACAAATTATCATCAACAATTATACCGGAGCAGGTTCAGGACCAGGTGATTCCGGTTCCTGTGGTTCAGGCACTGATACCGAGCTTTCAAAATCAGCTGGTTCGACCAAGTTCTTTTTACCGAACGGCGGTGGGCCGATAAGCTTCTCAACATCTTCGTAGGTGAGTGTTTCTTTCTGCAATAATCCTTCAGCAAGCTAAACACAGAAAATTAACATTAATTCAATTACATTTAAATAAGCCAAGTGTGGAGAAAGCTTACCAATTTCAATTTATCTTGGTTCTCGAGTAACAATTGTTCAGTTCTTTTATATGCTTGAGTTATGATTGTCCTTGCTTCCTGATCCATCAAATTAGCCAATTTTTTGCTATAGGGTTTACGAGTGCCCTAGAAAATCAATATTAAATTTAATGATTAAATTCAGATTAGCCAATACGTTACATACTTACAGTATCGGTTTGCTCAGGATGGAAAGATAGCGGGCCGACAATCTGATCCATACCGTACTGCTGCACCTGCGCGTAGGCAATCTTCGTGACTTTTTCCAAGTCGTTTTGCGCACCTGTAGTAATTTTATTGAACGTCAAACTCTCGGCCACTCTGCCTCCAAGGGTCATACACATCCTTTCGAACAGCTGCTCAGTGGTGTAAAGTTTCTGGTCGGAAGACGTGAACTGGGAGAAGCCGAGAGCACGATTAGTCCGAGGGACGATCGTCACCTTCAGCAGCGCATCCGTGTGTTCGAGCAGCCAACCGACCAGTGCGTGGCCAGCCTCGTGATACGCAACGATTCGTTTTTCCGATGGTGCGATTGTATTGTCTCGTTTTTCGATACCAGCTACTACACGGTCCACGGCATACAGAAGATCGTCACCTCTTACCTGAGTTTTCTTAAGACGCGCTGCGTGAAGAGCTGCCTCGTTACAGACATTTGCTATATCGGCACCTGAAAATGAGTGAGTAGATTTTGAATTGGCCTTACATAGTGCGAATATTAAATTTACATACCGCTGAAGCCTGGAGTAAGGAAAGCTAATCTACTCGAATACGTTGACGGCTTATGTTCCAGGGCGATTCCTTTAAGATGCTGTTCGAAAATCTGCCTCCTTTCGATCAACGTCGGTAAATCGATGAGAATATGTCTGTCGAATCTACCCGGTCGCAAGAGAGCTTTGTCTAAAACCTCAGCTCTATTCGTCGAAGCCAAAACGATGACTTCATGGTTCGAACTCATACCGTCCATTTCGGTTAGTAGTTGATTCAACGTCTGTTCGCCTTCATCGGTTGATTGACCCATACCTCTATCAGCTGATTCGGAACGTTTCTTACCGATAGCATCGATTTCATCAATATATATTATACTAGGCGCACTGCAAAAAAAAATGATATTCAAAAGCACTTAATATTTTGTCACTTATGATCAAGACCTTACCGTTTCTTTCCTTCTTTGAACAAATCTCGAACGCGAGCCGCCCCAAGACCTCCAATCATTTCAATGAATTCCGAGCCGTTCATTGATAAAAATGGAACGTTCGCTTCAGTTGCAACTGCTTTAGCGAGGAGAGTTTTTCCACATCCAGGTGGGCCGAGAAGTAAAGCACCTAGACATTATACAAACCATTATTTAGATTTTAGATTGAAGTAAATTTCTGGTACAAGTATAAACTATATGTGAAATAAATTTACCTTTTGGAACTTTGGCACCAAGAACCTTGTAACGGTCGGGGCTTTTGAGATAGTCTACAAACTCCATTATTTCAATCTTGGCTTCTTGTAATCCAGCTACATCGGAAAATCGGACTCCTTTGCCAACACCCGTTAGAGGATCTACTAAGGTGAATTTTGCGCGTGTCATTTGAGTAAACATATTGGGGCCAAACTGAGTGCTCATTGGAGAAAATCGAGACATCAAAGCGAAGAATAATACGGTCAGTGCAACTGTCACGGCTAGATGTGCAGCAGCATTGCCTCTATCATAAATGACTGGAATTCCCATTTCTACAAACAAATAAAAATTAAACAATTTGCTCATTTTGAATGATTTAGATTCTAATAAATTTTATTTAAAGTCCAATTCTAACCAGGTTTTATTCCCAACTGTTGTTCAGCCTCTCTTACTTTTTCCTCAATTTTTGATGCATTTGGCGTGAGCATGTGGTAAGTTTTAAACATACTTTTTTTACCTTTAACAACAGCACCATCATGAAGTATAATAGTTACCATGTCTAATTCTGGTCTTACAATAAGCTGTTTAACTTCTCCTTTGCTAAGCATTTGATGAACAAACTCATTCCATGAAACAAATCTGGGTGACTAAAATGAATTATTAGATATTAGTTTGAATTTTGAACTATCCAACTTTAGATAATAGAATGAAACAAAAATTTAAAGGAATTCTCACTTCCCCTGTCTCTTCGGCATTTTTTCCCGTAAAAATGTAGAGTAACCAAATCATGGTCACGTAGCAAAATATCGCCCACATGGCTAATTTTAACATCATTGCTTTCACTTTCTCTTCATTATTTTTCTTGTTCGGATCTTTATTTGAATCAGGCAAAGGATCATTGGGATTCTTAGGATTACTGGGATTATTTTGATTTGATCTTGCACAAGACATACTCAGCGTCCTACAATGATCGAGTTGACATATATTGGTTCTATCGTAAAAACCACTACGAACTAGCATCGCATGTACAGCTCTGTACTCTCTTCGCATTTGTCTAATAGTCTGAAAATAATAATTTCATTGTCATAGAAAATTGATAAGCATTTGCATAATAATTCTTGGTACGTACATTGTGAGATATCGATCCGAACAATCGCAAGACCTGATTTTTGTTCCAACATTGCTGCAAGTTTGCATTATTTTTCGTCATATGTCGATGTAAACAATTCAAGATATTTACATGAGGTCGAAACATGGTCCGAGTTGTTGACTTGAAAACGTTCTGCATTTTCACGTTCTTTTAGACTTACTATTCAGCTAAACTTATTACAGACAACTTCTTCGATTAAAGAATATATATATTATAAACAACTGGAGCATATCAGTTCCGAGGTTAGAACCCTGGCGAAGGTAAAAACACTTTATTAAGTTATAAGTTATTTAAGTGTAAGAAAGAAAGTGAAATATTGAATTTTTAGAACCAACATTTTTAATGGTGTCAATTCAGCAAAGTGTGGTAACTTATTTGGTCGTTGGAATCAGTAACAGAATAACCATTGACTTTGCCGGGATATTCATTATATTGCAAAACTTACAATAAAGTATGCAACTGATCGGGTTGATCAGCTGATTCGAAACAGCATCTGACGCGACGGGTAATATATCCACCTACCGTCGGTAACATAGATATTCCTGTGGGATAGAATAACTATGGATCAATATTGTCATTGGTATGTATTACAGAATGAAACGAGTTTGATTTTGAAAAAACGAATTGGTCTTTTATATAAAATGATGCTTACGATTGAGAAAAGTAAGAAATAGTAAAAATAGTAAAAAATCATGAAAAAGGGTACAAATTACTTGTTGATAATTGACTTGCATTAGTTAAAGCATAATTAACAAACAGGGATTTAAAGTAAAATTTTTAAATTTTAAATGAAAGTCGAGCGGTTAAGCTTAAATTTAAGCCCCCGATGGTTCGAAATGATCGCTTGGGTGAAAAGTTAAAGGGTTTTATAAAGGAACAGATTATTGAATAAATATAAGATTTTTCGCTATTTTCGTGATTTCGTCTTATAATAATGCATTTGGTTACTTTTTGTATAACTTTTCGAATACGCGTGGAACACTTGGAAAATATTATAAACTTTTTTAAATGTATAATTATTCTAATATATAATTGTTTAATTGTGTATAACTTTTATAGCATATAGCTAATAAAGTTTGATATATGCTTATGGATATACAATCATATCTTTACAATATGTTATCAATATACTTGTCACGCGATGAGTAAGGCATTTGTTTATTTATAGTGGTTAATAGATATAACAACAAAGATTTCCAGTTACAGATTGCGTTGCATGCAAAAAGTGTTCATCGGTGATTCTAAACTTTGCCTGATAAGATGTATTTATTTAAAAGCTTCCTCTGATTTTTTAAATTGTTGGATTATAGATCCATAAATTTATGATTCAATTTAAAAAATGATGAAATTATACATTTTAAAATATTTTAACGCATTTATGTACATAGTTCCTATAATTTATTCCAATATAATATATGAATGTATAATATGAATGACATGTGAAAGATATACTAGCTAATTATTACTTAAAATAAATTGTATCATTATAGAAACTGTCAACCCCCGTCAGTTAAGTATTATCGCCCACTTGATATTATATTATATAACTACATCTGCAGCTAGTGTCTTTTAGGATAATTCATGTAATGGATTTAATTTATTTATTGAGTTTTGAAAATATCAAGATATTTTAAATAGGTATTTTTTCAAATGTGTAAGATATTTCGTTAGGAATGCGGACGATTATATCATTACTATATATAATTCTCTTTTAACCGGGATGAAATTATGTAGCACTAATTTATATATTATAAAATAATCTCATAGAACATGGAGAGTTGATCTAATCCTTCATTTGTATTGAGTATTTGGATTGATTTTTTTTTTTAAATTTAATTTCACATGTGTGCATCAAAGTATAAAAAATAAACACTATAATCGAATGTAGATAAAGGTGTGTAGCTGTATTTCCAGTTATCCGTAATCTATAATTTACTTTGCTTTTTTTTCTTTTGCTTCCTTGGTTCACAAGTACGATATCACTGCGATTATATCAGAAAATAAATATTTTCTAGTTGTTATCGTTCAGAAAATCGTATAAAAGATGATGCATGTAGCAATTGCAGTATTCGTTGTCATTCTTCCCTAGTGCAACATACATATTTACGAAAAAGTCAACATGAAAGTCCTACTGTTTTTCGTAGTCATGGTAGCCATGATGGCTATGCTTATGGCTCAAGGTACGTTTTCTATTTTATCTTTTTACAAAACAGAAAAGCTTTTTAATTATAAGGCACAGTTTCGAAAATGTATTTCGTTACTTGTCACTGTGACCGATATATCCTTTGTACAACTCACTTCATTATAGTAGATTTATAAATTTAGAGTTTTTTTTAACAATTTGTAATCATTCTCTACTGCACACATATAACCAGCTGGCTTATCGTGTATAACTATATATCTATATAGAACGATTTTTTTATTTTTCTAAATGCCAACCGATATTCGCAGAAAGCGATGTCCCAGAAGAAATGAAATGTTCGCGGGGTGAATCGTTCCTTTGTTTCCTGAAGTGTATTAGTAAGGGTAAATTTCCCGAACACTGTGGTAGAGTCAATGGCACAATCAACTGCACCTGCAAAGCAGTCAACGCCACCAAGCCAGAATGAAATTTTTTTCTGTAAGTAGATCATTTGCACTATTATTAACGCCAAGTAAAAATCGCTTCGTATGTTCTAAATATCTTGATACTGCAACGTTTCAGATCAGTATTTTGCCATCAGGAAGAGTCACCTGAACAAAACATATACCAATGATAAATAATGCGATTAAAAATCAACAGCACAACACACCAGAAGAGTATTGACATATATTAATATCACTCTATCCGAATAAAAAAAAAATATAAAATATATTTTCTCTCGAATTTTATACGTGCGTTCCTACGATATTCCTCCGTCACCTCCATCCTGTTCATCGCCGCATACAATCACAAAATGTGCTTTGATTATACCTCAAAAGCTCCACCAATACATTATAAATCTGCTCATCCATATCAGTATATCGGATATAAGTTATTTCACAAACGAAAGAACGGCCCCATACACCGAGCTCGACGTTCCGCGAAAGCTCCGCATCCACCTTTTACCAAATTAGACCAAAAGCAATAATATTAGAATTATAAAAATACTCGCCGCAACCGTCGCAAGCTCGGCGCTAAAAAACAGCTAGCGCTCGAAAAAAAGAAGGAAAGCTCGACGCGGGCTTCTATCGCTCTTGCAAAAAGCCCGGATAGAAAAAGCGAAATAGATAGAGCGAAAGAAGAGGCGAGACGCAGCGTGAATATTTTTACCCGAGCCTGTTAACTACACTCTGTTATTCTATCTCACGTACGCTGCCTTTTTCACCGCCACACACACACACAGACGGTCGGAGCTCGGGGGCTACGCTGCTGGAATATAAGTTTTAAGGCGTGTTTTGATAGCGTCAGGGCGTGTCAGCCAGGGGCGTCCTACCTAATGGATCGCGCGCCACAGCTCTCTCTCTCTCTCTCTCTCTCTCTCTCTCTCTCTCTCTCTCTCTCTCTTCTTCTCTCCCCTTCGCTATATTCCCCTCTCCTACTCTCGACTCTATATAGCTTTCTATTCTCTATATAGCCGCGCGACTGTGCGATAGAGCCATGATACCGCGCGAGAGTCTCTCTACTGTCGCTTTTTATTATTGTATATTTCCCGCTGACGCTGCTGTCGGGATGTCTCTTTTTTCGAGTGGCTACACGAGTTTTCAGGGGATGAAGTGCGTAATTGCGAGGATGGCTCTCTTTCGGTGACCCTATAGACGTGTGCGTCTGTGATCGTTTTGTTGTTGGGAACCGATGACCTATATGGCGGTTTGAGTTCGTTTTTTTTTTCATGAGAAAAGTGTATATAGCTTGGAATCGAGGAATATTCTTATATTCGAGGAAAATTAAAGATCGGAATTTTTTTTCTGCCGTCGCGCACGAGGGAAACGAAAAATTAGACTCGTGACAAGTTCGCGCCGCGCATATAGCCGCGAACTGACGTATATAAGTAAAGTGTTAATGCTGTCATTCAGCGGCGCGAGAGAGCGAGTAGGTGCAGTCCTTGAAAAGTCTTTCGACGGTCTCATTTGACAGGTATACACTTATTCTCGCGCTCATTGCTTTTAAAGCGCGGAAAGCGTAGAAAAGTCGTTCGACAAATTATCCGCGCGCATTTGTTTTTGTTAGCTTTTGGAAAAATAACGGCCGAGTATATAGGAGTTACAATTTTACGCAGCGATGTATTTCACAAAAACTTTATTGCGTTTAACTAATCTTCCATAATTTGCCGGCACTGCTCTATCTGCGGTATTTAAAATGAACTTTATAAATGACGTTGTTTTCCAACCAAAATGTACTACAATAAACAGTAAACGTCTTTAAAGGCCTTTAACGCTATAATTTGCATAAAACTTTCGCATTTATTATAATAGATACAAATATACCGAAACGAGCGAGCAAACAAACAAACAAATAATTAATTATTATGTTAATAGTATTTACACTCGACAACAATGTATACCGCCATCGCGTTATTTAAACACGCGTTTATCAAATCATTACCAACACTAATAACACACAAAAGCGACACCACGACGATCCAATTACACGCGAAAACAATTCCCTCACGGAGAGAGAGAGCCTGTCTCCAAGTAGATCAACCACGGCTTTAATCAGCCGCAAAACCTCACGATTATTAAGCAATCAAAAATCGCCCTCCACTGTGCGTTAAACCACGACGACGGCGCATTAAGATCTTCTCTCTCTCTCTCTTTCGGCTCAGCCGAGAACAAACAAATCCCGCCTCGAACAATTTGTTTTCCTACGCCTGGCTAAGTAGCCGCGTATAGCTTGGCACGTGTTCGCGGCCCGACGGATTTCGGATATAACGCGTATATATATGTGTGTGTGCGTATGCTGTGCAGTAGCGATACACATGCACACTTTCGGAAAAAGTTCAAAAACACGCAAAGGTTTTAAAAATATGCTATGTACGCTCGACGTAAAAACAACAACGGAATATTGAAATCATTGTGCGCTGGTGCGGTTCGTCATTATTTGCGTTTTCGCGTTCGGATCGAGCCTTATATTTCGAAAATACTCGTGCTTGCGGGGAAGAGTATACTATAATTGCTATTTTATATTGTGGCTTTCAACACTTGCGAGTTTTCATGACGGCCCAGTAATTTGATTTTGCTGACGGTATTATTTTCGTAAAAATAGAAATGGATGATGTATATACGTATATAACGGCGCAAAAACAATTGCGTTTTCCGGCGAATAATACACACGATGATGGAAAAACGAGTGATTTTTCGTAAATATGTATACAAAACGCGATAGTTTGTTGTGCGTGAAATTCAAATGAGGCGTGTTTTTTTAAAAACAATTGTATTAAATTTCTTCATAAACATCGAAAAGAACCATAAAAAAATAACGAACCGTCAATAAAGACTGACACCGCAAACTGCATAAATATAGGTGACAATAATCAAGGCTTGACAATAAGCCGCAGAAAACCGTGGCATCAAAAGCGGGAGGAAAGACGCGTCGCTTTATATATAGAGAGCCTCCTGAAAGGAGGCATCTCACAGCCAGCAAAGAACCCATAGTAGTAGGCGCGACAAAATCATTTATTTTGTTAAACAACAAGCGGTGTTATGTTAGGTTTGCCAAAATAACCAAAACAATGGCTCGCGCGCGCCACGCGCTTCATTCACTATACACGCACATATACTATATACACTTCCCCACATTTCAGCGCTGATGTTCATTCACGAGACATTCGGCGATTTCGGCTGCGGTATATATAAGTATATATACGTGTTTTTTCTGCGGACCTCTTTTGTGCAGTCGCACGCGGATGTGCAGCGTCTGTGGGATATTCGCTTGGTAAACAGATTAGGAGGCGGGGATTTTTATACGAGTGCTTAGGTTGAGCTTCGTGTATTATATATATAGGATATAGTTGATGCGAGGCGGAGTGTTTGAGGTATACCTATGCATATGTAAGGATGAGTTTGTTGGACAAATTGAGAGGTGTTGATGGATATTTTAATTGTGTATATTAGGTGAATTGAAGATTTATTTGGAAACGGGGTATAGTTATGTTGGTAAATGCAAAAGTTAATAGGTGTGTGATGCGTTGAAATATATAACAATAAAAAGACATGCTGACCATTCTATATTCATTCTCTAATTGGCTGCTTGTTTTCGAACTTGTCTTGTCACTAACTCAATCTTAATCTATAAATTGCTGTTGTATATAGATTTTATAAACGATTATTACACATGAAACTAAGTATATGAAAGAAATATCATCATCAGTTTTCTCGTTAAGATTCATTGCGAAATGTATACTTGCGGCTGTCACTTAAGGGGATGTTAATTATGCTGTAAGTTTGTTTGATTGAAAATGCCAAGTAGTTTGCGCGCGAGTTTGAATTTTTATTTAGAAAGGGGAACGAATAAATAGATGAGTGCGTGTAGGAACGGCAAGTTGCGAAAATAAACTGAAAGTAAAACGTTTATAGAAAAAATATTGATCTTGCGCTCCGAAAAAATAGGATTATGGTCTCAAGAAAAAGACTTGTCGACTTTTCTTTTAAACTTGAGAGTGTGTGTGATGCGACGATATGGGTAATGAAGTGATACGAAAAACACTGAAAATTGTTTGTGTAATTTACTTCCGATGTTGTATGTATAGGTGTCTTATACGGTGGTAATATTTATATATGGCAAGATTGTTAATGCGTTTTTGCAATATTACATTTTCCTGTAATTATGAACAATATATCTTGTTGTCATTCACTCTAAACATATAAAACAAATGCAACATGGGAATCCGCACAAATGCGGACATAACTGGGTATATCAATACCCAATATATTATTTAACATTCATTATCTTCAGTTTATTGTTCAAACAAATAACCTCACAAAAAATCAATAATTCAATTATACATCGGTACACCGATCACCGCTTCATCATGACCCACATCGGCGTTCTCCACAGGATCGTTACCCTCAACTATATATATAAAAAAAACGGTCATCGCGACACACATACAACCCATAAAAAAAGGAGCGGAAAAGCCTTTTTCTCCCTTCCCTACTCGCCCAACAGCCCTTACAAACTTTTCCTCATATACACATACCTCCTGGCATGTAGACCGCAGACTTCTTCCCTTCTCTCGTTCGGGCTACTGCAGCAGCGGTTCGAGCTCTCGATTGTTATTACAGATGCCGCGCGCGAGCGCGTTGCCGTGTATTTCAGGCACAAAGAGGAAAGAAAGGCCGTTCGTTCGGCTAACGCTGTGGAGATGCGCTCGGCAATCCGGAAGACGATTTTCCCTCGGTTCGTGTGTCTGCGTGTGCGTCTGCGGAGGTAGAATTACGCGAGGCGCTTTTTTCGGATTTGTCGTATATATTATGCTCGCTCTGGCGCGGGACCGAAATGTCGCGTGCTCTCGGATATATATGCGCGGAGGTGGAGGGAGATGGTTTTTTGGTTGGCGCTGTGTCATTTGTCGCGATTGACATGGCTTTTTTTCTTCGAGGTTTGGGCTGTATTTCGTTACTTTTTTTTACCTATATCCTGTGATAAGATTATACGAAGATATTTACATCGGTTATATTTCCTTTCCACTGTTACACCGATAACTCCGAAAACTAAAACGAAAAATATGTACCTGCTACCTTCGGATAAATCGTCGCCTAAAAAATCATCGACTCTCCTCATCCTAAGCCAGTCGATCGACACCCCATACACATATAGAACTCATCCGCGTATAAGTATATATATGCCTATATAGAGAAAGCCGTGCCACTATAGCTTCGAAATCTGTAAAGGCAATAATGATTTCGCCGAATATATATATATATATATAAAAGAGGAAAAAAAGCCATCGAAATGCGCAGACACCAGTGACAGCAGACGGAAAATTAGACAAAGCGCGCCGGGAAAGTTGAAGATGAAAGAGAGAATGGGATGTTTTCTTTTGCGGGCGACGAAATTCACGGATCCTCTAATATGGGGGTTGTGCTCCCAAAGTGAGATAAAGCGAGCGGAATACGTCACGAGAGAGAGAGATAGAGAGAGAGAGAGAGGGAGAGAGATAAAGGGGAAGCTGCGACGGAGTGAAACTGTCGGGAGGACCGAACGCGAAAGAGCCAACTCGTGCTGGAATAACAGCCGAGCGAATGTGGCATTGTCAACCCCCTCGCGCGCGCGAGAGCTATATATAGTCGACTGCAGAGCTTCGCTTGTATATATATATATATACACTGCTCTGCGCCTCTCCTATTGTTATTGCAGCTTAATCGCGCGGCTATCTATACGTTTGCAGCGCTCGTCCTTCCTATACATATATAGATATATATGCTCCTATCTCTATACCTCGCTATTTCTGCCGCAGTAAATGACGATGATGTGCATGCGCGCTTATCATCGGACATTTCAAAATTATGAGATATTTCACAATACTTTGTTATCCTTTCATGTAGATTTTCGATTAATATATCGCGTCGGATAATTTAGCGTTATAAATTAATAATACAAATTTTTGTATGTATATAAGATAATGAGCCATCACGAGGGTGCCGCGAATCTCAAGAAAATAAAACACTCCGGTCAGAGAAAACACTCATCACTTTGAATTTTACACAGCCCCCTTTGGGTCCGCTCGCGCGCTCTTTTTGATTTAATCATTAAAACGCGCGCACATCAGACTTCATTTATTTAACAGCCTCTAGAATGACAAACAGAAAAACACGCCGCGGAAGAAACTGGAAGAACGACACACACACACACACACACACACACACGTATATATATACATATACGTATGCCAACTGAGAAATGGCGGTTCTGGGGTTGCCGAGGAGGGATGAAACAACAGTAGTCCGTACGTTTCCCACTGCGCGATGTATGTATATGTATACCAGTATATGTGGCACACCCTAAACTGCTCCCGCTGATGTGGAGCTAATAAAACAACACGAAGCAGTTTGCAACTTGGCGAACGGGGGCTGATGATGGTGAGAAGAGAAAATGAACTGGAAGAGCGCAAGTATAGGTATACGACGAGGATTGAAGAGCTGAGATATAGTATAAGGCGTTAAAGGATATCGTACACTATTATACTCCGATGCCAAAATCGGCTGTGTATTATTATCATCATACCGGAGCTGTTTTGTTTTCCGAAATAACTCGCTGTTATTTTTAACGGTCTCGAAGCGCAAACTTCAAAAGCCGCCTCTTCTCGCCATTACACCCTGGACCCCTTTTTTCCTCCGACGATTTTCTCTTCATATTATTCTCTGCATCAAGAGATAGACAGTATATATATATGCGCGACTGGCAGAAAAGTCATCCGTCGCGATCGGAGTCGCGGCCGAAGTTAAAAGAGAGATAAAATCTATAAATATCAGCTGGGTGGCGCACACGCGACCCATTCCAGTGTTTGTTCAACCAGGAATAACCTCCGCGGTCCTAGTTTCTTCATCCGTCGCCCGACGAAGAGGATGATGAGCTTCTGCGGCTTGACGCCCGCAGATTTTCGATATATGCTGAACTGGAAAAAACGTGACTTTTCGAGTCGTATAATGTGTTTTTATGATGAGCAAGCGTTATTATTTGTGTATATTGTTGTAATAATCGCGTATATAATCGACGATATTTATAGTATATATACGAGGAAAGAACCGCGCGGATATGTATGTATAAATTAATAATCTAGTTGAAATGAGGGTATATTGCGATGATTGAGTATTTTTTGTTTATTGAAACGAGTTTCGGAAGGTCGTTAATCAAAAGGCACAACGCGAACGACGGGAAATACTGAAATAGTCGCGTATGATGGGAAATATCGGCTATCCAGCAATTCGCGCTGTTAACGAAGCGCGACGATTTTTTTCACGTCCTTTTTTTGCCACATGGGCGTCGATTTGCCCCTCCCCACACGCACATGTCGACTAATTATCGCATCCAGCTCAACTGCAATACCGAATGAAAAAATCGGGAAATTCTATTAATAATCAACTGTGCATCTTTCTCGCGTGGAGAAACTCTTTTCCGATGACTTTCTTTCCTTCCAATTATGCGCGAGATTCTTATAAATTCATCCTTTCAATACGTATATATATGTATAAATTTAAAGCCATTTATATCGTCAAGTTTGCTCTGAGAAAATATTATTGCTCTTTTTAATCATTAAAAAAATAGCGAATAAGTCAATGTTATTTACACAGCGATATATATGCGATTGTATTCGAGAGCACAGGTTGTTTTCTCAACCAGCAGAAACACAAACGCCTATATCTTCTCACAAATACCTCCATTTGCCAACTGCATATACATCATAAAATCCTCATGAAAATCTACCCCATAATTAATCATGCGCTGCAGTAGCTCGAAAAAAGAGTTGAACCACCACAAAACCTTCGACAAATAAGCAGCCACTCGATCATCGATTCGAAGCTTCTCTCTCATAGCAGTGCGTGTTTTGCGCGATATTTACAGCCGCATAATTACTTCCCGACGCTCATAATCCGGAGAGATTGTCGCGTGGGCGTCTTCGGCTCATCAATCTTCGGCTCGGCGTCGCATCTAAGCCGTCGGATTTAAAATACTTTCAACACGTGTAGGTAGCTGTCGTAATCACGCGCCCGACGAGATGAGGGAGGAAAACAGTCACGATCTTGTACACTGGCTTCCGGAAATTTCGGGGACGATATTCTTAAGTTATATATATGTATTGCGTCATGGTATAAGTAGAGGAGATTGTGGTTTGACGGGTGGAATTGGTGAAGATTTGTCTTCATTATCGTGAATGAGTTTTGAGTTTCGATACTTTTTGGGATTTGATTGATGTGTCACGAGTGACACTTTTTTTATATTTTACATTTGTAATAAGTGTTACATAAAAATAGTAGAATGAAACGGATATTTTTTTCGTTTATTCGTGCTATATATATTTATTCGTAGTTTTTCCTTTTAGCACACATATGTACATTATTCTTAAAATATTTTTAGTGGAAATTGTGAATTTCATAAAACGCATGACATTATTATCGCATGTCACCTAATAAATACAGCGGTTTCGATAAAAACATATATACATATACGATTCGTACTACCAGTTAGCATATATAAATACTGATTGACGCGGCTGTTAGTATATATACATTTGTCATCTCGATAATATAATAATATATTCGCACATTATTTTTAATATATATGCTCCTGATTTCTATTTGGCAAAACGATTTACTTAAATCAGTGGGTGTATGTACAAGGTATACGCTTAACACTATGTCGGTTGAATTTCTTTTGAGTCGTCGCTATGTACCTTTGGTCGGCTAATTCTGCTTTTGTTAATAATTATACGAATCGCGTTGACGTAATGATCATCTGTTAATAAGACCTTAGAACATAAATATCCGTACTTCTTTATTACATCTGTAACATTATCAGACAATTTGCAATTGAAATATATATACATAAATGATTATTATATCTTTTTTATATTGACGCATATGGTAGCGTAAACTTACTGCTTAGACATTGCGAAAAGGCAGTTTCCAAAAATACTATTTTGGTTGAATATGCGCTCTTTTCTTTCAGGATAAACGAACCCCTTACATTTTTCGTCAATATTAATTGAAATATAGGAAAAAGAACGTAGTGTAATTTATTAAACTTAAACAAGCGGGATACGATGAATGCGCTCTGAAATGAGTGACATAGCATAAATGTAAGGCTTAATGAAAGGAAAGCAACGTGTGTGATAATATGTTTAAAAATATATAGTTTATATAATTTGTCAAACTTACCAAGTCCTTGTAAAATGTAAGGTCCATTTTTATTTTCAAGTCGAAGGCTCGAAATTTTTTCAAAGTATCGATGGGTAGTTTAACACAATGTTTGGATGTAAATATAATGTAATTCATAGAAGCATCCATATTATTATTACACATCTTGAGTATGTTGGCGTTTAGCTGGTTATCGTCTTCTTTAAATAAATTCTTCGAATCTGCAATTTAAATGATAACGTGAAGCGTATAAAGTGCTGGTGAATTTAAAAGTTGTTCAATCCACCATACCTTTCTCGGTGATCATTTCTTTATTTGACGCCCGATTTTGTCCCTCTCGATTTACACGACTAGCTGAAGCAGGTGGACAGTCGCTGTTTATCAAAGGATTTCCAGACATTGGTGCGTTTGGCAACATCCTCTGGCGAAGAATTTGTAGCAGTGTGTCTGTCTGTTCTTGCGAAAGATTGTTTGTAATGATCCATTCTCTGATGCGCTGAATGTCCACATTCTCTGCAGAAGATATCGAGTTTGTGAATTTAACATGGCTTAAGGCATCATCTAACTCTGAAAAGTTGCTGTTTCCATTGCTTTTCACGGTAGAGTTATTTTTGGCGTAGTTGTTCTGATGCATCCAGGAATCTTGAACGAGTCCTGACATACAGTCAACGATCTTTTGAGCTTTTTTAGACTTCCCATAGTTGTATTCATAAGTGTTGGTCGTATAAAAAGTGCAATCAACGTCGTCAAAACCATCACTGGAGTTTTCATTTGCGCTGTCTATCCCAAGTGTATCATTAAAGAGGTTGTTCAAATAGTTCCTTTGACTTGCATCAGTATCGGACATGATTTCAGGGATGTAGCTAAAGCTCTCTAAACAATTTGGACTTTGTATCTGGAAGTAATCAGACGTGGTGTTTATAATGCTGTTCACAGCTTCGTCAACCTGTGAATCGTTGTTTGAAGTCTGGTAATCGATTAGATATGCATCGATGGTATTGTGGTCATCGACGTCGACTATGGATTCTTCATTTTCATTCCAAAGCAAAATTGGAGACGAGCGGTTGCTGTTATGGATACCTGTAACGACATTCATTTCTCCATTTTCATCCTCGTAAATAATTTGAGATGAGTTGATGCTACTATGGACATCCTCGTCGACTTTAAATTCTTGCTTTCCATTTATGTAAACAAATTTCAAATCGTCGTCCATTTCGATAACATCACCCTGGAATTCTAGCTCTGCGTAAGCAGCGTCTGACGAGAAACTGATATTGTGGGTATCCTCTTCGATTTTGATTTTTTTCTCAAATTCTAGGTCCGCGTAAGCGATATCAGAGGAGAAACTGACGTTGTGCGTATCGTCTTCTATTTTGAATTTATTACTGTTTTGATTTATGTAGGTTTTGAATCCAATAGCAGGCACTTTACAGTCGCGCATATTGTCGCTGAACAAATAATCTTGTTCCTCTTTTATGTTGTAATTCATTTTGCACTCGAGTGATAAATAAGGAACTACTTCCTTCACACTAACTGTTGTTCTAAATTGAGTCTTGCTAACGGCCAATATTTTAGTTTCCATATCTCGTTTCAGTATATCTGTTCTATAAACAATTCTTCTTATGAAATATATAACAGCAATTGACCTTATTGCGAGTTCACTATTGCGCTTATACGTTTGTCGAGAACGTATAACATCTTGAACGGATTTCTCTCTGTTTTCTAATAAATTCTGGGCGGGTATAAATTTACATGTACCGTATCGAAGGAGTATGCCACAACGACTGAAATAGAGCGCGAGTCCCGAAGGTTTCTCGTGATCATAATAACAACTAGTGTAATCGTGGGCTATAAAATTTCTAAGAAGTATGTAAGTATACCAAGTTTGAAACGTTTGAATTCGATGCTCGTTATCATAATAGTCGATGATAATTGTTATATATATTTATACACTTTAAACGTTATACTATTTTTCTAGCTCGTGTATGTGTCATTCATTCTTACATTACTCAAAAATCTATATTTTTTACCTCTTCGGACGCATCTCTGTCGCATGCATAATATAAAACTGACAGGCCGAATTCGAACGTTCGCGCTGACGTTTAAATTAAAGTACGCGTCGTCGCGGCAAAAATAAAGGGACAAAAGTTACCCCCATCAGAAAGATAGCCGGTCAACAAGCAGTGTATATATGTATACCTATATACCATGGTAAAAAGAAGGAAAAGAGAGCTCACACAGAAAAATACAGATATAGCTGTGTGCAGTATATATATGATGGAAGGGAAGGGTGTGCACATATATATATATATACATACATATATATAGGAGTGTAGCGAAAAAGTAAAGAGAGATGCGGGAATAAAGGTGCGCGGATATATATCTATATAGAGGAGTAGGGGAAGCAGGAAGAGTGGGCAGGAAGTGGGAGAGAAGGAGATGTCCGCCATGTTAGACACCTGGCGGCAGCCAATGGTAAGGAAGGAGGAAGCGGGTCCCGGGTCCTCGAATGCCACACCCTCCATTGTGCGGCCACATATCGACCCACGAGTCACACCGCTCATGCTATATAGCTTTTGATATTCGCTTTCTCTCTCTATATATAGCTATATATATACACACACACATCGCGCCTCCTGTCCCTATTATACATATATTTGTGTGCAGCGCGTCTGCCGCCTGATGTCGTTCTTTATATAATATATACCTACTCATGCCTGATGGTATATAGCGAGTGGCGTTCGTGCGATGTGAGAATCTGTTGATTAAACGACGGGAAAAAGTATGCGCATTGTTTGTTTTATCAAGATCGTTACTAATTTTTATTGCTCAGCGGTCTAAAATCATATTTACGTTTGAAAATGAAAAAACGCAGCCCATCATCAGCGTCATTTTCGACAGCTCATAAGAACCTCGCGGAAAAGCGTAATATATTATAGAGTCAAAATGAGCGGGGGAAAAGAGCAACAGCCGCAGTATATGGATGAGTGCATATATGAGAGAGAAATTCCCAATGCATATCACGCGCGTATATGACGGAAGAGCGGCCGCCCGCAACCCCCTGAAATCCCTCGAATAATATTTTGTTAACTCATCCCCGTATCCACGAGGCACATGTATATCGACGGCAGGAAATTATTTTTCACACTCTCTATACTCGCGAGCGCGCGCGCGCGAGAGAGAGCAATATACCGACGCTGATGCCTGTATACTATATATATATATATATATATATATATATATATATATATATACGAGGCGTCTCTAGCTCGCTTTTATTTACGAAAATTTTGCCCGGTTTCCATAATTCCCCTCGCCACAGCTCCGCGCATCGCGAGCGAGCGCAAAAATAACAGCGGGTAATTATTTTTCGTGAATTTATGACGTTCCGACGAAGTAGGCAGATTTTTTTTCATGACGTTTACTCTGCTCGTCAAATCTGTTATCTCTTGCTATATTATAGTGTGGCGCGTATAATACACGGATTTTTTTGCGATTTGGCGCGTGTATTTTGTCCATAACAAATCTTCAAGCGTAAAATTAACGCTGAGCAGTTCTGCAGATAGTGTTCGAATACTATACCTTGGGACACACTGCGTGGGAGGTAGATCCAATCCGAGCTCGTATATAATCCGGAAAAGCGTAATATAAGAATAAAAAAAAACTCGCACTCCTTTCTCTCTCTCTCTCTCTCTCAGTCTCAGCTTTAAAAGGCTACCGCTTTACTCATATCCACACACGTATACACAGACACGGGATCTGAGAGAAGAGGTGCGTTTTACCATGTACACACACAGACATCAGAGACAGAGAGCTGCCGAGCCCGGCGTCGCTGTGAAAATGGACCGAAAGGCCTAAATGTTATTCCATGCTACGGAGATTGCTTCTTCAGGAAACACTGCACTCTTGCTCCCGTCGGCATGTATATAGGTATAGATATATGTATAGAAGAGCTCGAAATCTCGAAACTTGTTGCCGCCGACGTTTAGTTCGTCAAATATGTACGCGTATATAGATAAACAGCGCGACGAGGCTCGGTTGACAGAAATAATATACCTGGAGGGCGCACCTGTAACCCCCTGCAGCACCGCAAGAGAGGCTCGAGGTGCCCATACAGATGTGTGTATACTAGAGGCCGCATTGCACGGTATATGTATGTACATCGCTTGGTGCGATAAATGGGCTGGTGTGTTGTACGCGATGATGCTGCTGTGCGTCTTCGTTAATGGATGCGGTTAGTCAGTTAATTGGTGCAGTTTTAATCGTGAAATATGTTGAAGTATATGATCGGAATAATGACGTTTGATTAAAGATGCCTGCGTGAATCTTATTTGTATAACGATGCTTATATAATTGATTAGATTGAGAAAAATTTAAATGCCACTTTTCAAATGATCCTCTGCACACACACATATACCTATATAAAAATCAAAATCCTCTTTAACAGTATATATATATATAAAGAAAACCGTATAGGCCAAACAAAAGCCAAATACAGTTACACCCAAGCCGCAGCTATTCACGCTCGAGAAGAAGAAAAAAAACGCGCACACGCGATTATCCTTACACCCGCACAGACGAATTTCACGGTGGCATAGTCCACAATCTCTCCTCTGTATTTGCGGCTGCTGCAGCAGCAGCAGGTATACGCACACACCTACGCAGCAGTCCGCGTCGACTGACAAGTGCAGCCGCTTTGTATTACATAAGGCCAGTATACGCTCTCGGGAAAAACTCGACAAAGGAGAGCCCGAATCGAAGATTTCTTTCGCCTGTAGTACGAGTATATTATGGGTGTATGTGTATAAGATGGCCCAGTGAGCGCACGCCAGTGTTTGTGTATCGCGTCTTGGAAAAATACGTGTTACTGTTACCGGTTGATGGAATAATATTTTCTTCATTTTTGTTCTGCGTAGCCCGACTCCAGCGCGCTTCCACACTGGTGCAGTCATGAATTTTTTTTTAGATAGAGGTGATGCTGTTTTTTTAATCAGGTGCAATTGATATATGCGTATATATGCGGAGAGGCGCACACCGGAGAAAGCCAGTTGGGAAAATCGTAACTGATTCAAACGCGAGTTTTCAATAATTGTCTTAAAATTTATTTAACGGAGTATCTGTATACTATATTCCACGACAAGTACACACCTAAATATTCCAATAAAGAAACCACAGCTTACAGCTCTGCACATATGTGTGTTCTTCGTCCACAAAGAGTATACGTATTTACCGAGTGATAAAGAGATTTAAAGAGAAATCCAAACCCATCCAAGCGATCAATCCACACACGGTGCGCTCACACAGTGGCTGTATCTCCTTATTTAGTCCTCTCATCTCCACAGGCAAACAAACCCGCGCACCAGCCTCTATCAAGAAATGGCCCACAGTAGTGCATTATATAAGAATCCCTCTGGCGCGAAGCGTGGATAACTCGCGTGTGACAGGTAATATAAAAGAAGAACGCCCGGGTCCCACTTTTTCCCAGTCAATAAAGAGGCTTGAGTCTCGCGCATTGTGCGGTAGTGCCATCGAGTATAACACACTGATGCGTCCGTATATCTATATATGTATAACGTGTGCGATTTATATATATGGAGGCGATCTCGATGTGTATAATGTAATTTCTTGCGTCGCGCGCCAGAGAGATTTCGAGGCATTGAGCGGAGGTTCGACGACCGCGGACCACCAGAAGCGATTTTTTTTTTCGATTCAGGAGTTCTCTTGCGTCTGCAACTGAGCTTGATCTTTTTTTGCTGCGATGATGGGCTTTTTATCGCGGTACTGTATGGCGCGTAGTCTTGTATGTGAATTTCTCAACTCTTTATCCCGAGGGTCTGTGGGTAAATATTTAGTTGGATTATATACAGCTCGGTGCATCGCTCGCGAGGCCGTGCAGTGTAAAATTTCATTGAAATACGTAATTTGCCGTTGTACCATACTGTTAAATCCGTAAGATTGAAATTTTCTTCCTCATCTCTGCGTTTATAATGAGCAATCGTTGATACGAATAAGGTATAAAGTAATAAGCTTTATAAAACTTCTTCGTCTATATATATATGCTACTATACTACATACCTTTTCCCCTCAGTTATACATCTCTTAATTTACGATCACCGATATAAGCCCCGCGCGCATCGTCGGCAATATATCTGAAAAAGCGAGGAAAAAAGTCCCGGAACGATCTTCAGACGCCGCGCGCGAAAGTCGTAACTTTCGTCGCCCTATCGCTCGCCTCGCGCTAGCTCAAAAGAGACGAATGGTGCACGTACGCGCGCGCCTAATTCGAGCTGTTTACCCAAGCGTTCCCTCTTAATTCATACGCGCACTCTGTTGTTGCAGCTTAGCGAGACGAGCCAAATTTATTATAAATTCCGGCTCTATACACTATCTGCATAGCCTTGTGGCGCCTTCTTCCACCACTTCTTCCTCGGCTCTTCTTCGTATGCATAATGCTGTGTGTGTATTATATATATATTAATTTTATTAATATATGCATTTGCTATTGCCGCGGGATTTATGATACACGTGAAAAATCGAGAGTATATAGATTTTACGATGAGCGTATGTATATATAAATCATCCGGAAGTTGTCAGTCTTCGGTTTATATTAAGAATTTCTGGTATTCCGACGCGGAGATATTGCGATTTGACGTATAATTTTACGGGATATATATGATAGAGATATATCATGGCGGAAAATTATAAGAAAGCGCGTTTCCATAGTAATTTTATTTTGCCAAAATCATTGTCCATTCAACGACTCATCCGATTATAAACCCTTAAAACTCAACACACCTTCATATTTTTCCCTTCGTCGCGCCAGAGAAGATTACAACAATGTCGCGCACTCGCCCACTACGACGCATAATATATATAACAATATGCAGTCCAAAAATTCATCCCACCGCATATACATAGGAACAAACCGCGACAAAAGAATGTTTACCCATCGCATTCGGGCCTGACATTTCCTGACGCACTTTTCGGCCTCCGCAAAATGAAAGAGAGACAGGAAAGAGTATTGGGAAGAAGCTGACGTCCGGTTTTCGAAGTGCAAGATTCGCCGTCGCGCGATTCCCAGCTCGAGTCTGTTTACGCTCGCGCCTAAGACAACATCCAGTCGAACCTGAATGGAGGAACACTCAGATGTGCATCTTTCTTGCGCGCAGGTGTTTTAACGGGGCCGAATCGCTTTTTTCGCCAAATTTCAGGGAAGCATATATATAGCAACAATGTGAAATGGAATTTCGAGTGGGCTGTGTGGGTGTGTGTGTGTGTGACGAGGGAGTTTTTGGGCGGTTTGTTATATATACCTATATACAGATCCTGGGATCTCGACACTTTCGGAGTATATACACATAAAATATACATATATATATATATACAAAGCGTGAATATACGTTATACAAGAATGATTGATCGATCGTTCTTCGCAAAATTCGAGTAAAGCCAAAGTTTTTTTAATTTAAGGCGACAATCCATAATAAGGGAAACTGCGCAAAGTTATACACTAACTAGACTTAGTCCCTATACTGTCACGCGTGAGAGAGACGGAAAATAATATTAAGTTTCACGTAAGAAGACATGGAACATCATGCGAGAATGAAGCGTAAGACAAGACGTAACCTACCGCCGCGACGTAGTTCGTGGAAGTTCTTCAACCACACATATGTTGTATGTTTAGTGCAGCTCTCCTCTGATATTTCCTCGCGCAGTGCGCGCTTATATGTATATATATCTCATGGGAAAGGGAAGAAAAGTCGATGGGAAAGGAGGAATTTTCGAAATGTTCATTGTTCAACTCGCTCGCGCTCGTCCCTGTCTTTCGTCGCGTGATGAAAGAATCTTCGAGATGTACAAACTGTGCGTCGATTGTATCCTTGATCGACTGCGCGTGAATCATAAATTCACACGCAGGTATGCATTGCGTGTAATGTTTCTGATGAAGCCACGTTTTTTTAGATATAACATATATTTATGGATGATTATATAGCAGGTCGTTTCTTGATAATAGATAAAGATTTTTGCCTCGAAAAGACGATATCTTCATGATTACAGAGCTTTTTTCAGATTGCAAAAGCATTCGCAACGCTCACCGAGTTCTCAATGAATCTTATCACTATACACACCACAGATTTATTTTGAATTAATATAAAGATTCCATTCTATATATCTATCTATATATATATATATTTCGCGCTGAAACTTTCTCTAAAAGCCTTTTTTATCAAATCCGCTTACTCGCAGCGTCGCCAACAACCAACTCCCTAAAATCCAAAGCTTTTTCAACAAAATTCAGGAATAAACAAAGACAGCGCGCAAAACTATATATACAATGGAAGAATAAGCGGCGCTCGATGAAAAAAGACAGCCGCAAGAGGAAAGCAGTAGTGCAGCTATATAGATCATCCATCGCGTGTAAATCGGTTTAACATATATACGCGTGTGTGTGTGTGTGCCCCTCTCGATTTGCCCTCGCACTCGCAGAGAAGAGAGCCCGCTCCCGTAAAATAACAACAGCCTCGTTTCCATATATACATGCGCGCGCGCGAGCGCGTCGAACTTGGAGTGCTTTCGAGTGCTGGAAGCTGCTCTATATAGCGAGCGTACGGGAATTCGCCGAAATCTCGCTAAAAATTCTCGCGTGCTGACGACTTTGGCTTTCGAGCGACTTTTTTCTGAATCGTGTTTTTTGAATAAAACGCCGATGCTTTTGTTTCGTCGTCGAGTCGCGGTTCTATGTGTCCGAAGAGGCCAGCGGTGCGAGAAATTTAAATGGAGCTTTTCAAATCGATTCACCGGGTACTTAATTTATAAGAAATTTCGTCTACAGAGGTATAATAATAGACGGCTATTACGTTTCAATCCAATCGCGCGGTAGGATCACCCGTAAAATATCTATATAAGCGGCAAAGGACCTAATTATATATACTTGTACGGGATGATCCGTCCAGAGAGGTGTGCGCAGCGATGTAGTAAAACCGAGATATAAACAAAGCAAGTCTGACTATGTAACAGAATAGAGAATTCGGAGAGAGAGAGAGAGAGAGAGAGAGAGAGAGAGAGAGAGAGAGAGAGAGAGAGAGAGAGAGAGAGAGAGAAGCGAGGGTGAGAAGGAATCCACGCAGGAACGTGCGCGTACTGTTTGTTCAGCCGCAACTTCTCCAAATCTTTTGTGATGTGCTGCTGCTGCTGCTGCTGCGCGCGCCGCTATATATACCTATATGTATAAGTATATACGCACTACAGCAGCGCGACGGACGAGGGTTGCGGTCCCGATAAGTAGATACGTGTAGGTTTGCTCTCTGATGCACCGATGCCGACGAGAATAGACGAAGATTCGCCGCGAAAAGGCTACCGGGAATCATTCTTGTAAATAATTCGGTCTTTGCCTTTTCTGCGGCAAGCCGATGCCCCGCCGTCGACGCGTTTTTATATACTTATATCTCCCTCCCTTGTTCTCGTGTCTTGTTTTTTTTTCGCTCTCGCGGCTGTAGATGTGTGGTATACCGAGCTTTTATGGATAAATGCGCTGTACTCACATGTGTGAAGACTCCTGAAGTTGAGCAGTTATTAATAGCGTAAGGCTTTTATTTTCGACGTGCGTAAACTCGGTTAAGAATTGATAGGTAAAAATGGAGAAAAAGATGATAATCCTCTCTTAAAAAAGTCATGAGTGAATGTGTGAAGCCAGTTAATGTCGTGTTTGATCGCCTGGTTTAAGAATTGAGGAACGCGAATCAGAATCTAAGCTGGATTCAAAACGCTGAATCTAAATTCTAAATTTGATTTTATAATAAATATAAATAAAATAATTAAAGAGTATTTAAGAGTTAAATTAATTTTAATATTAATTATAAAGACTATTTAATAAGTAAATAATTGTCAAAAACGTTTGTATGGGGACTTCTGGACAAATTCCAGTGTTCCATGATGACCATGATTCTCTTAAAAAAGTGATATCCTTTGTGTTATGAAGCATTTAATGCTCTGTTTGATAGCCTGGTTTAAGAATTTAGGAACGCAAATAAGAAATACGATTTTCAGATTGAGCCCTCTCTTAAAAAACTGACCTCTGAATCTCGAAACTTATACATTGTAATCTCCGTTGTTTTGAATATAGCCTTATGTTTTTGAGGTTTAAGATACGACGAATAAAACTAAGCGCGCGAAGCGCGATGGATTTTGCTAGTATAGAAAAAGAACAAACAAATTATTTCGGACTGCCTTTCTTTCACATATATTTGTTTATTATAGAGCTCTCCAGTTTTTAGGAGCAAAGACAGGTGGCGCATGGACGCTTTCCTATTTCCCTTATCGATATTCACAAGCCTAGTACATACATGTAGGGGTTCGATACGTATGGCAAAACTGCCTTGTGTTGGGCCTACTTACTTTTGGGCTACTTATGCTACAACTGCTTGATTTTTTATATAAGAAATTTTATTATCAGCTCATTTCAAAATACGTCTAAATCTGCAGAAAATTA
Organism: Muscidifurax raptorellus; assembly: GCA_020010945.3. Classification (NCBI taxonomy): domain Eukaryota; kingdom Metazoa; phylum Arthropoda; class Insecta; order Hymenoptera; family Pteromalidae; genus Muscidifurax; species Muscidifurax raptorellus. The sequence continues at coordinate 36,168,834 of CM052077.1, read as the reverse complement.
TACAGGGAAGACGTTGAAATGTGTAGCTTCTTTCATAAGGATTAAAATTGCCAGTGCTTGAGTAAATATTTTTTATAATATATGCAGTTATCGGGCTGGTATAAACAAATGAAAAGTGGTATTGACTTTTTTAAATGCCAAAACTGTATTATCGGTCCTGCTTCTTGGTGTCACGGGCATTCTATATAACTTGTGTGTGATAATATGGAGAGATTATACGAGTAATTTAGATCTGATATAATATTGTCGGTTGTTCGTAATCTACTGCTGCTCGTAAGCCTATGCAATAACAAATGACTTGAAAAATCATAATCTATATAGACGTCACAGGGAGGTGGCTTAGACTGTCACACGTCCAACCAAAGCTACTCTCATGTAGTTTGACCCGCGGAACGATTTTTAGACGAGAGGGTTAAGCTCGATTGATCATCATGTTGTTATAAAAGTTAACGATCGTAGACATACGAAGTAAATATAACTGACCAATTGCACAAGACCTTATATCGATCGCAGTATAATCTCGTCGTTGATTACTTTCCTGATGATATCTGCACTCATCCAATGCATTCCTCTCCCAATCCATAATATGTACTACTAATCTCACTCTTTCAAACACACACACACAACATTTCCTCCTCTCGATCTGGCATCGGCAACCAAACACCAGCATCCGCATCAACAAATAGAATCTCTATAGCCGCGTATAAGTCTATACACCTGAGCAAAACTAGCTCGCGTATACACAGGGGGGAATCCCCGAAACGCCTGCAGCACGCAGTCTGGTGGTACACTGCAGCCTCGCGTCATCGTCGTCGGCACCTCGTCAGCCGTATATAATATATATATACGCGCCTCGCACCGGTGCGGTCCGCGGCGCAGCTCGTGCGTTTCGTTTGGTCGGAACACAGATCGACTGTCTAAAAGACACGGAGCAACGGCCAAGACAAACCTTAAATGCTTGCTAAGCAAACAGTCGGAATTAGCCGCGTTATTCGGCTCACTCGCACGCGCTCGCGTCTGGATCATGCGACACGCTTCGAGGGACCGGGGAGACGAATGGGATGCTGCGTGTGTATAGTGCCTGAAAAGTCCGTTTCGCCTCGTATCTCGAGAGGGATATGCGATGTGAGCTATTCTCTCTTGTCCACGCGCACCTCTTGAGATTCCTCGACTTTTGATTATGCACTATTTGGGCCTCGTCATTTTTTCACACTTTTTTCCTACTGATTTATCATATATATATACAGTTTTGTGCGAACTAGTTAGTATTTGGGTAAGGATTTTCCCGTAATATTTGAAACAAACGCATTCAGGGATTTTTAATAGCGGCAATTGAGTACTTATCTCGATGATGGAAGTATTTTGTGCCTGAAACTCGTGATTATATCATAAATGTAGCAATGTATTTTAATCTATTGATATGAGATAATCTGTCAAAGTGATAGGTGATTTGTGAAATGTACAAGCTTCGTCGTTGACAAAGTTTCATTCTTCTTTGTTCGATGTATCAGGACTGTTTATATATTACGTATCGAATTATCGGATAAAATTAATTTTTTTATATAAGTAGTCCTTTTAGAGACAATGCTGCTCAAACTACTGACTCTAATCGTCCTAGTGGCATCAGCAACCGCAACTAAAGTGCAGTATGAACAATACAAAGTTTTTAGAATTAACACTCTTAACGAAGAGCAGGAGCAAATTTTGACATCATTGGAAGAATCCTCTGAGGGGGTGAGTTATATTATTGTTTGTTTTAGAACGTTTACTATATACTATTAAAAATTATAGTACGTTTCCTTCTCTTTTCAAAGTATTCGTTTTGGAAAAGACCGAGCCACGATCGGCCAACCGATATGATGGTAGCTCCAGAGAAGCTCAATGAATTTTTTTCTACTATGAACATCACGGGTACGCGATTCGAAACCTACATCGACAACGTTGAGACTCTCATCCGCAACGAAAAATTTTCATTAAAGACCGATTCTCCATTCGATTGGACAAGTTACCATAACCTCGAAGAAATCTACCACTGGCTCGATACTCTCGAACGAAATCATCCCAATGTTGTCCACGTTATCGTTGGAGGCCGTAGTTACGAGGGCCGCGACATCAAGGGAATCAAGCTGTCGTTCGGAAATAATAACTCTGGAATTTTCATCGAAGGTGGGATACACGCTCGCGAGTGGATTTCACCGGCTACCGTCACGTACTTGATCAACGAATTTTTAAACAGTCAAGACCCGGCGGTTCGTAAACTGGCTGAGTCGCATGACTGGTACATTTTCCCGTCAGTCAATCCTGATGGCTATGTTTACACGCATACGACGGTGAGTAATATAAACATACCGATTAAATTTTCATTCGACAACCTTTTTTTCATTCTTTGTCATCATTTTACGCTTAAGGACCGATTGTGGCGTAAGACTCGATCGAAGAACGCTGACGGTTGTTTCGGCGCAGATGGCAACCGAAACTGGGATAACATGTGGATGAGTAAAATCTAAAATAAAAGATGATTTATATGATTTTACAAAATTATTATACAATCGAGCGTTAAGCGAATTTGTAATTATAGAGGTTGGAGCCAGCAAAAATGGCTGCGATGATTTATATGCCGGAAGCGTAGCATTTTCCGAAATAGAAATGAAGTCAATCTCGGAATTTATTACTTCGATCGGAGATAAGTTGTTTGCATACATCAGTTTCCACAGCTACTCTCAACGGCTTCTCTTTCCTTATGGGCATACGAAGGAACATCTAGACAACTACGACGAAATTGTATAATTTTATTTTACGTTCTTCATATGCGTAATTTGCGCTTGATTAATTACGTATTCTTTTAGTATCGTATTGGATCGAAAACAATCGAAGCTATTGCGAAGAGATATGGTACGCTGTACAATGTGGGAACGTTTTACGAGGCACTTTGTAAGCAGATTTAGTACAGTCGATAATCCTGAATGAATTGATCTTGAATCTAAATTCGAATTGAAATTATAATATGTTCGACAGATCCAGGAAGTGGAATTTCGATCGATTGGGTAAAAAATACACTAAAATTACCTGTAGTATTTCTCTTCGAGCTCCGTGACCAAGGACAGCACGGATTCCTTCTACCACCTGATCAGATAATACCTAATAGTCAGGAAATTCTTGATGGATTATTGACTTTATTCAGTGAAGCGACCAAGCATGGATATCGATGATGTTTTTATCTACGACTTTTATTCAGCAGACAAAACATATGTCTCATATTGTATAATATAAATACACAAAATAGCGATCATTTGAAAATATTTTAAAAGCTCAAAAAATGTCAAAATTTGCTAAAAATGTCCTTTTTTTGGTAAAATTTCGTAATCGACTTATCAGAATGATTTGTTACTTCGAGAAAGCTTTACTTACAATACTAATTAAATATTTCTTAAATCGCCAAGCCATATCTTACTCGTATAATCGCCGTTAAGCAAGACTGATATTTTCACTAATCACTTCCTCACTATTTCAACTCTGAGGTTCTTAAGTCTCCGGCAAACGCCAATAGGTGGCGCACAGTCTCGGTTCGATTCCCATCACCAGAATTCACGTGTACAATGTATATATATAGCCTTGTGTTACCTTATGATAAATGTGTTTTGGTGAGCCATTAGTTGGGTCATTCACGCTATAACTGCATAACTAAGTTGAGAATTCATTTACGTCGTCGTTTGACATCTTGATTTTCTATCGACAGCTGTTCAATGTCGATAATGGACTACGCGGAATCTGTCTCATTGGATAAGAGGAGTCAAGATATAAGAGCGACCTCACTCTTTGGCAGATGGACGTGTTACGTAGAAAGAAGAAAACATAAAAATATTTTTTATTAGACAAAAAATTAATGAGCAAAGTATCCTGGCTGATTAATTTTTGGATATTATACAATAAATTGATTCATATTTCATCACATTGAAACATTTTATTAAAGAAAAGTGTACTTTTAGTTCTTAACCTGTAGAATGTGTGCGTCAACAGGAAAATCCACGCGGATACTAAGATAATCAACTCTTCCAAAATATGTTTGCGAATTCAATTTTTTACGCTTCGCGAAATCCGCACTTGTGTACATTGTCAGCTGACGCACCCACTGCGTATTGTTTTCCGATGCTTTATTGAAATAACTTTCTGGCGTCTTGCGGTTGAACTTGAAAATGCCAGAAAAAAACAGAATCGAAGAAGTTCAAGGTAAAAATTTCTGCATTTCGTTCGACTTCAGTTTATTATTTCCGCTGCTCTCATAATAAACTTACAAAAGTGATAAGTTCAAGGCTGGAGGCGCGTTCAAAATGAAACAAAAAATAGCGAGTATATAAACGGAGGAACCTGTACATTATATCGAACTCATTTTTTACGTAGTAAACACAACTCACGTTTTTTATTTCTACAAACAATTTTTTTTTATACAGTCAAAGTAGATTTTAGATCTTCATTTTATCCCTTTGTTCAATATTCACACGTACATTATAATCGGAACCATGAGTCAGGAACAGCGATGATACATTGACATTCGATGCAGACAAAAATATTGCTCCATATGACTTGGCCTGCAACGATAAATTACATTAAAAATGTACGCATTTTCAAGTATAATACGACAAAGATAATCTTTCCAATTGTAATTATAATAATTCTGGATTAACGAATAATTTTACTCTGAGCAAGCAAAAAAAAAAGAAACTAAATAAAGATGTCTATAACAACCAGCCTAACCGTACTGGGATCAACAATCAAACAAAGCTCTCGCATGCGTAATATAATATTCCCATCCTCGTGACTCCCTAATTTTCTCTCTTTCCTCGCGCCGAGTCAATTATCCGGAGTACATAACCGAATATTCGCCGCAGCACAATAATATAGCGTCGCTCGTCGCTCGTCACTGCATCAACGGTAATATCGAAATCCTGCGCGCAAGTGTCCCCCTATACGCATAAGCGAACATCGGAACGTCTGATCTGCGTCGGCGTCGAGGGCAACCCTATCTGCGCGGCCCAACCGCGGATCCGCAGATAATCCTATACGGCGCTTGCTCCATTGATATGCTGATGCGCGGTACTTGTCGCGTGAAATTGCCACCCGGCGCTCTGGCATTGTTCGCCGGCGGCCCTTTTCAGGCCCTGCACTCGGTCTATCGCGTTCGAGCGCTTTTTTTTTCTCTCTCTCTCTCTGTCGCTCTTTTTTTTGTTTGGCTCTTCGGGCGCAATCCTATCGTCGCCGTGCAGCTATGCGGCTTTTTCGCCTGGCAATTTCATGGAGATCTCTCTCTCTCTCTCTCTCTCTCTCTCTCTCTCCACTCGTGCGCGTATATCGTAGGCTTTTTTTCGTTCTGTACTGGTGAAGTATATATGGAGTTCGATGCAAATCGCGGGCGAGTATGTAGGGATTCGCGGGAAATGGAATGATGTGGTGTATACTCAGTGGAATAGTGCTGGCGGTTTTTCTTTTTTCGATTTTGTATTTTTTTCGGAATTAAAATAGCTGATTGATATTTTGCGCTAAAAGTGTATTTCTATACGCGTTCTAAATTTTAAGGTTATAACATTTTAAATTTTAGCGCTATTTCAAGAACAACCAATCATTAAATATCTTCCTAAGTAGCTCAAAGTTTCACCGCATTTTAAAAAAAGGCAGCATTGCCCATATTTTAGTGTATATAAATATAATATGGGCGATGTTGATATTATCCGTGCTTTGAAAAAGCTCGCAAAATTTATGGAAATTTCCACGGAAAATCCAAACTATAATTTGCAGCAATTAGAAATTCTATAACTCTATACAGAATAAATTTCACGCGAGAGAGAAACTAGAGCACGGATGAGCTTTCCCAGTAAAAATGTTAGACGCGCACGTATATAGCGCCACAGTGTTTGTTATCTTTATTCCGCGCGCATAGAGAAGCTCTGCGCGCGCGAAGCGAAGGAAAGAACTCGTCGAGAATTTAAAAGAGAGATACGGAGCTAACGCAGGCGTAAACCGTCGAATTATACGCATCCAAGTGAGACATGACGCAGACCGCAGCCGTCGGACAAACACATAATATATAGTGTGTGGCACGTATATATATAGCGGCGACTCAACAATCGAGAGCTTGCGGTGGAGCTCGATTTAATTGAAAGATGTGCGGCTCTGGTGGTGGATATAGGACTATACATTGGCGCTCTTTCGAAGTAATTAACGTCACTTTATCGGAGTCGGCGCTGTTTATCAGGATAATATTTATGCGCGCGGATCGCGAAATTAATGCCCGCGTCTGCAGAAAAAGTGTAAACGCGCTGAAGTTTCGCGGTAAATTGTGAAATTGGAGTTTGTTTGAAATTCTTTGATAGAGTTGAAGCTTTTATTTGGGTAGCGCGTTTGAAAAAATTTACAAAAAAGAAGCTATATAATTGGCAATTAATGGAAAATTTTTCAGTTGACGTATCGCTCTGAAGAAAATATATGTGAGGTCAACGTATCCTTAAGTTTGAATATTTAAATATTATGTTAAATAACATTTTTATTCTTTTACAATTAATGTTGTTTAAAGGTGAAAATTGTTTATAGTAACGATACTGTCCCTCATTAAAATCACAAGAAAAAAATGAGCGATAATTAATTATTTTTATAAGAATAAAGCATATAAAATTCAATTTTGCAAGTATTAATTGAACGCTTTCATGATTCAAACATATAATTTTTAATAAAATATCATTAAACTTTCGTTTTTCTGAATTTGCTACAGATTCTATCAAACAATTGTTGTAGTTTAAAATGAAGTATAATCATACAATTTTTTCTCATTTCAAAGCAACGCTATAATTAATCAATACTACAAACCACAAAAATATATTAAATTAAAGATGATAGTAAAATAAAAAATACAAACAACAATTCAGTCATGTTTACTTTGGTTAAGGAAAAAGATAAATTAAGAAGCATTAATTTTTCATCTTCACCGATACGAGGGAGCCCCGTTTTTCTCCTAGCAGGAAATACGCCGCAACATAACGACGTGTCGTGAAAAAGATAAACAGAAATGGCCGCAGGTTCCTCAGCGCATTGAGCAGTTTATTGTTGTTGGCCGGAAAAAAAGGAGTACTAACACGTGTTTTATTCTGCGTTTCACATTCGAAACGGTATATGCGATGAGATGGGTGCTAGGTCAAGGCGGCGGGGAACAGTTTATTTTGCTATGGCAGCGGAATTTACAAAACACTTTTCGGAAAGTGCTTTGTTGTAACTTTCTTTTTTAACGCTAAACTCTTCGTATTTCGAAATTTAATTTAGATCTCGCGGTACACATTGAATATAGATATAATTGTATTAATAAGTATAAATAAAAATACGTATTAATTGAACATTCAAATCTTGTTTTTACAAGTAGGCAAGTGTATAATATGAAAATGTTACATATTAGACTCCATAATTATAGTATATATAACATCAGCAAAATAAATAATCTAATTAGGCGTGTTATAGGAATTATGCTGTACTGTATCATAAATTAAATAAAACAAAAATATATACATTTTTTCTCTCATGAGCCTGTATTGCTGGATTTTGCCTTGTTTCGAAGTCTAACCTATATTTTATATATATTTCCATATTATTGTAAACAATTGCAGTTAAAAAAAAGACTTTGACAATTTCGAGCGAACTCGAATAAAGGAAATATTTATATCAGAGACCTCTTAACCCAGCGTACTACAAACGAAAAAACTATGTATACATCTTAACTGCAACGAGAACTCTCACAGAGGACAATTAAACGCGTTTCTGAAACTTCAAACGAGCAAAACGTCTGCCGCCGCAGCAGAGAAGCGTTTCCTCGCCGCAGGCCGTTTTCCGCAAATTGAAACCCGCGCGAGCTCCTAACGACGACGTCCCGCTCGTCGTTGCATTTAAATGAAAATTAGGCGTCTTCTCGCGTATATAGTGCAGGTATATATATATATATATATATATATATATATATATATAGCGCTACTCTCTACCCCGATCCATCGATCCTCGGCTCCCGGGCGCAGAGCGCAAGCTCCTCTCGCTAGTTATGAATATTCATATTGCCGCGAGAGACGCGGGGAAGAGTGAAAGAGAATTTAAACTCGTTAACGTCAGAGTTCACGGGAGGAGCCTTTTTCAGCAGCCGCTGCAGCTTCTGCGCATCAGTCGAGGATGAAGTACATATCATATAATACTATCTCGAGGGTTCTTATTGATAAATTTTATATATATGATATTATCTTTTTTGCACTTTTGTATTTAAGAAATATAAGATGTGTTTTTTTCCAGATGATGATAATATTATGATGTACGCACGTTCGGCTTTGAAAGATTAATCATCGGATTATACTTCGGTTTCAGGTGCGCGCGCGAGTTTTGCCAGTCAGTGGAGGATGAAGAAGCTAAAACAAACAGGCACTTGATTGACTGTTGATGTTTTAACGGTACACCCGCAGCGGATTCCGATCTCTGAAATGGCTATCAACTTTTTTCGAAGCGCATAAAAAATTGCAAACGATATTCTGCACGTGAAAAATTAGCTCTACATCGTATTATAATCATAGCTTTACTTCTACATTCAAACTCGGCAATGGAAAAAAAGTCGATGTATATATATACAACCAAAAAGAAAACGGGAGTAGCAGATAACTATTTGAAATTGATTGGCCGCTCGGACAGCCAAGAGGATGATTAGACGATTATTTTGTCCGAGATGGACGATCTATCCAAACAAAGGCTCCCAAGAAGTAGTATATCTCGAAGAAGAGAGAAATTCCTCAAGCCCCCCTCCCTATATACTCTCGGCGCAGCTTTCCCTCGCGCGGAGAACTTTAAGCAAGATGGAGGTGTCCTCGAGTGTTTTCGCAAGGCGGGAGTCGGACCCTTGGAAAAACAGACGCCAAATTGAATCCCCTCTTGCCCCCCTTTTTCCGTCTTTCAAAGAGCTCTGTGCGCGCGTTTCTTCGTTTTACTCGCCTCCTTTTCTAGACAGAGAGGCGAGCTCCTTCTTTCGACCTTTTCTCTACGATTGTAAGGGTTGTCCAACTTTTTCTCTCCTTTTTTCTGCTGCTCATTTTTTTTAGTTCGCGAAGAAGCGCCTTTTTACCGCGGGATATTTCATCGGATACTATATTATAGCGAGTGCACTTTTGCATGTTTTTGTTAGGTATAATTGTTGAAGAGTTTTCTTGCAAGAATTCAAATTAACGTAGCTTCAATATCACTGTTTTATAAACATTCTATTAATTAACTTTAGTTTCAGTTTCTTATAATTGATATGATAAAGAGTATATATAATATATTTACTAAAATTGCTACATACATTATTTTTAAAAAATTTTAGCATTTTTACGATAAATCTGCAGCTTTGAAAATTCGCTCTCCATATTCGTTGCGCGTTAAAATGATATATCTCCGTCAGTCAGCAAAGTTTTCTGTGATTTCAAAGCGTTGGCGCATAATTGATATTTCACGAAATATAAAACGCGCGAAAACAGTTTTGAAATATATCCGCACACCGAGCATATATTATCACCGAGTCAAGCGATATTTATTGCCATATTTTTATTTTCTCATTAAAAACACCGAAGCAGTTGTTCTCGTCGCGTGTAAATCAACACGCGAGCGCGCGGCGCGAATGATTTAAAAACAAACACAATCGCAACTAAAAAATTACCCAAAAAATGATCATCCTACACACCGTTCCAACGACACCTCATCTACGCACGCTAAAAACCGATAATACACCGAATCCAGATTGCCTCCTCTAACCCACCACCTTACGCCTAGCCCATCATCATCTCGCAAGTATAAAAAAAAAAGAAAAGAAATCCATCTCCTCGAGAACGTACGCGCACATTAGCATCCGGCTGCGTCTCTCACTCCCTCTCTTATCCCGAAAAGTCTCTTTCTCTCACCCACGCACTGGGTCAGGGTGTGTCCTTCCAAGTACCAACCGACCAATCACGCGCTTCTTCATCTCCCATTGGCCGTGGCTAATCCCAACCTACGACCAAGCGACGAATCGTCGCTCACCAGCGAGTCCCCACCGACGTGATGAAGGTGGCCCCCCGAAATTTTTCCTTCGAGCGCTGCTCCCGGACAGCCTAGACAGCTCCGGCAGTTGCAGTCTCGGCTCGTATGTGCACGGGTGTGTTGTGTTGCACTCGCCGGGGGCGTACGAAATCTAAATATATATACATAGTGTTTATTGTGTGTTGTCTTCGTGGCGTTTGTGCTTCAAGGATATATAATATCAATACGTACCTAACTATACGATCAGACTTGTCTAGCCTCGATGAGAATACAGGGCAGTAGTCAGTGACCGCCGCAGTCAGTGTGTTCGTTCCTATACATAATCGCAGTCAGATCATCGATCGAGTATCAGCAGCCGAGATGCATACGTTGTTCAGCGAGCAGAACGCCTACTACAGGCACGCGACGGCCGTACCCATGGGCATGGGTACACCCTCGTACCCGAGTGTCGGCGCAGCGCCGAGTTATTACGAGGCTCAATATCGGTACGGCGGCTATGCGACGGCCGCCGGCTATCCCGTGACCGGTATCAGCCAGCAGCACATGCATCATCCGGGCAAAGACATGGTGAAACCGCCGTATTCCTACATCGCTCTTATCACCATGGCCATTCAAAACGCGCCGGATAAGAAAATCACCCTCAACGGCATTTACCAGTTCATCATGGAGCGCTTTCCCTACTACCGCGAGAACAAGCAGGGATGGCAGAACTCCATCAGGCACAATCTCAGCCTTAACGAGTGCTTCGTCAAAGTGCCCAGGGACGACAAGAAGCCGGGCAAGGGCAGCTACTGGTCCCTCGATCCGGACAGTTACAATATGTTCGATAACGGTTCCTATCTCCGTCGGCGAAGGCGTTTCAAGAAGCAGGACGCTCTGAAGGAGAAGGAGGAAGCTCTGAAGAGACAGGGTCTTCTACCGGTCACGGCGAAGCAAAGGCTCGACGAGACTAAATCCTCGTTGAACATAGTGCTTCAGTCCGGCGCGGGTGAAAAGAGCAAACACCTGGACCAAAGTGTACTCTGCAAGCCCAAAAGGGAACCCCTCAACGACCCCAACTCTGCCAGTCACTGCATGATCGCCGCCAGCAAGTACCACAACCATCACAGCCCTATTCAGGACAGCAACAAGACCAGCGCCAGCAATAACAACGTCCAAAGTGTTATCCAAAGCTCTCTGGTCCCCAACCACCAGAGCAGCAATCCTCACCAACAGCAGCAACAGCAGCAGCAGCAACACCATCAGAATCCCTCGATCCAGGACATGTCAGCTCTGGACCCGACGAGTTTCAGCGTCGACGCTCTGATGACCAACAACCGTCCCGAGGCCAGTAGCCAGATGATGGCCAATCAACCTCAACACCACCAGCTGCAGCAACACACGCACAGCATTATGACCACGAGGCCGGAAGCTCAGCCCATGACCAACGCCAGGGACTTAGTGACGACGACGGCCACGGCAACGACTGCTGCCGTCGCTGCGATGATGGCCTCGACCGGCTATGGACATGTGACCACCAGTAGTATCGCCAGGGGCAATCCATCGCCGACGTCGAACATGTATCCGGCTTACTGTCCCTCGGGATATATCATGGATCACAACGAGTACAATTCCACGACGAGGAGTCACAATAACGTCGGGCACGCGCAGTGGTACCAGGAGGCGGCCAGTCCTGACACGGCTGCCATGTACCAGGAGACCCAGTCGCCGAGCTGTCAACTGTACAGGTGAGGTAGAATTGTTAGTTGTGAACTGTTTTACGAAGAATCCGATGCAGAATCGTGCGATAGTATTCGATTTGACTTTATTGATTTATTTTTAAAAAAATAGTGCGGGACGGTTATCGAGGCGAAGAGAAAAATATCGGATGCTTCCAGAGCTCGAATCAGCCATGAAATTTCGCGCGTAAAATATACAAATATAGTGTCCCGCGAACTAACGTTTAAAGCCCCGAATTTCAACGGCCAATAAATAAACCTCCAATTACAGTAGCTAGAATTACGCTCACACATGAATAGTGGCCGCGAGCATTAGCTTATCAGCACAGATCCTTCCGACAAACGCAGCGAGTTACGATCGAACGATGTGCGAAGCCGTTTTTATGTCGTCGCGTCGCATGTGGTTCCCATATTTTTTTTAGCCGCGACGTCGAGTCGCGATGATTTCTCAATGCCGTGGGTTCCCGGCGGATTTCGCAAATTTTTGCCGACGAGTGAGAACGATAATATTTGCCTTGATCAATTCTGACGTGCTTTTTCGGGGAGCAGCAGGGTCGCAGGCCTCTTTATTGCAATTTTGTGGACTCGTAAAAACGGAAGTAGATGGATGATAAAAATTTTGCGCATACCTGCTAAATTACTTTAAAAATTTGGCACTTTTATACGCTCCAACTCGTGTTCAGCGACGGCTGCATGCGCGAGTATACAAAATCAAACAAAGGCAAAAACTAAAATATAGCGACGATATCGTGTAATTGAATTCCGCTGTGTTGGACTGGAATTCGACGGTAGCGAGAACGACGTTTCAACGCACGGAATACACCGCAAATATTGAAACGATGCGCACCTGATAATATTGAAATTTAATTCATACTTTTCAATATCTCACAACCGATCTGCACCTGTCGATACTCAACTCAACCAGTGCAGCTTTTCAAATGTTTAAACGTACCACATTAAGTGCCGCTCGCACTCGATGAATCTATTTCGGTTTAGCATAACATCAGACAAAGAAGAACTAAAAAAATTAACAAAAACGAACGATCTTTCTTGTGCTTGCAGGTCGAGTCCACCAACGCCGATCTCCTCAGGCGCGGCGCCGTCGCCTCCTCTGTTCCACCGCTACTACCAGGACTGCAACGCAGTCAACACCAGCGGCAATTTACCCATAACGCTGCACAAGTACTGAGAATACCGAAATTCAAGGTCCCACAATCGGGACCTTGAACAACAGCAGACCGCGAGTAATGTTAACCCAGCCAACGGCTACGACCCGAACCTGGTCTACGTCAAGCAGGAGTGGATACCTACCAGCGACGACTTCTCCAAGGAGTGGAACTGAACGAGAGCAATGGAAGCTGGACATGAGTTATATAGTGCGGACGAACTTGTGTGTGTGTGTGTGTGCGTGAGTGTGTACATACAATAGGTCTCTTGCCGAATTATTCCAGAAAAAATCGGCGCATATCGCGATTTTGTTGTAATTTAGCGTTCGATCGTAAACAAGCTCGTCTCTGCGTCGACGTCATTATATATACTCTGTACATACAGCTTCGGAAGAAATCGGTATGCGTAAGCTCTGCTATATAGAGGAAATCGGAAAAAAACAAAGGCGACACTGCATTTGACGCCCTTGACGCGGGCGCTTCGACCGATTTGCTTCTTTCTCCATCTGTGCAAATGTCGAGATCGGCACAGTCGGGCTTTGTTTGCCGATCGTCTGTTGAGTCGTGTCGTACACCGAGGACAAACTAAAGTCACGTCGCTGCACTGCATTTCCTCTATCTTTCTTCCTTTATCACGTTCTTCTGCTTCTCGCTGATACGTATAGGTTGTCTCCGATTTTGTGATAACGATCCGGGGTGACTATATTGTAGGGGTCGCTACTGCGCCTCTGTGTTTTCTTTTGTTGCGTATATACTTGTACGCGTGACTTTGAGCGAAACTCGATTTATTCACGAACTCGGCTTATCTCTGAACAATTTTCACGCGTCGATCGATTGCAGTGAATGATGTTTCGCTCAACGCGTCATTATACATATATATATATAAATACATACTTAAAGTAAGAGAAAAACGCGCGTTGGCTGAAATACATATACGTTACAACGCGAGACGCACCGGACTGTGTATTATAGGACTGTAATAAATGAGAATCAAAAGTCGTATATTATGTGTATAACTCGAACCACGTGCATTTATATATTAAAACAAAAAAGAGCTGAGATATATATATTTATTGATATGTAGCTGATAATGAACGAGCGACACGATGAATACATAGTGTGAATAGATAAGAAAGTTTTTAGGCTATATATATAGAGGTATATTATAAAGTGCGAATAAAGCGCACCGGATTATCAAACGCGGCCCTCGATCGCGTTATCTATACATATATGGTACGTTGTGTACTGCGTCGGGCCTGAAAAGCTGAAGATCTTTGACTGGGCGGTATACTGCGTGAAACGAAGGGTGACACTGGGGCCAAGTGTTCTATACGGGGATGCGATCAGTATACAGTTGACGTTATATATTGGAACCATATCTGTGCGAATCTTCATCTCCTTATCATCGACGGAATTCACGAGTGTCTTTCGCGCATTATTTCGATTTCGTCGGTAACATAATCTCGAGCTGAGTCGTATATAATTATTCATTGCCATATCCTCTTATTCGCGGAGAGCAGCGCAATGTGAGTGATTAATGTATTAGTGTGTGAATCACATTTGAAAAATGTGTCGATTTTTCATTCGCCTCGATTGAGTCGCCCTACGTCATCATCGGCTTCTTCTTTTTTTTCCACGGGATGTGCAACGATGTGAATCGAAAGCGAATGTCATCGTGCTTGTGGTGCGAACAGTCAAAGATAAACGGTTCTCTCGGCTCGAAAGTAGTTAGATCTCTGTGTGTATTATAAATAAAGATGCGACAAAAAACTGCAAATATATATATATAGAAAAAAACATTGTATAGCGAAAATAGCGCGATGAATATGAAAATATTATTATTATTATTATTATTAATATTATTATGAATAGAAAAAAATAGGCGAATATATGATCGAAACTCGAGATTCGCAATATCTCGAGAACCGAGCGTTATTATATTGTAATATCGTCATCGTAACAAACACATATATTAGGAGATGAGAATGTTCAAAAAATAAATATATTATCGATCGAAAATTCACGAATTCTCATTCCACTGCTCCTGTCCTCCTTCAAAAAAAAAATCAATCGAATCGACTCGTTACACTACGCGCGCGCTTATACAATGTCGCGCTATCGAGTTGAATAAAAGGCGTCCCGCAAAATCGAGATAGAGAAAGATCTCAATATACAGAGGCTATAATAAGAGGCTACTCCAGGGGCCATAATGCCGTGCCGAGGGAACAATGCTTCGACGCACGGACACGAGAAAGAGAGTCTGGCAAAAGCCCCCCGCCTTTATCCGAAGCACGTGTTTTGGCAGATGCACCGCAGTTAAATCCAAATCTCGCCCCGAGCGGCGGGGCTGCTCCTTTTCTTTCTCCTTGTATATAGGTATATGTATATACAACTTGGCGCATATACTGCGTGGACACGATGATCTACATTTCAAACGAACCGGGGACTTTTCCGATTTTAAAGCCATCGACCCCCTCCGAGTCTAGCTTGTGTACAGTGTAGTCCTTCATTCTTCTCATTAACGCTCTAATGCTCGTTGAATGTCTGCTTCTGCTGCTGCTGTGTTGTTATATATATATAGAGGTATCGGTTGCTTTGTGCCCAACGACGGGGGTATAATGCAATTCTAGACGACGATTATCACGCTTTGAGGCGATTGCGTGAAAACGGGACGGACGAGATGAGATGCTGATTACATGGTTATGTAATTTCTGTAAATCGTAAAGTAGATGGATCCGATGTGCCTAATTCAAGCAGTACATTATACCTCTCCAAACAGATCGAATCTTGATGCTCATCTCAATATTTACCTACACCCAAAAATTCATAACACACACTTCAACCAAAAAAAAGAAGCTCATATATTCCAAGGCGTTTAACGGACAATTCCCGGAAAAGTCGGACACACGCGCCTATATATATGTTATATACATACACCTTATATATATACATACCCATCAGCATGAGCACACGGTGGCGGCGCGCGCGTCCAAAAATACATGCGTTCACCGACTTCCGCTCCCGATTCCACATCAGCAGCCGCGTAGTCCGCATCGTTATATAGTTTACCCAGCGCGAACACTAATATATATATATATGTATATATATAGGGACCTAGAGCTGCAGCCGACGGCTCAAAACAAAATGTCTGCAGATTGTTTCCATCTCTTGCGGCTAGCCAAGAATCCGCAGAAGTATCCTTCGGAAGTATAATCAATGTATATCCCCGAGAGCGGGAATGTTTGATCATAAATTTCGGAATCGCGCAAGTGCCGGGTAGTATACGCGAGTCTGTTTACGGGAGAAGCCGATCGTGTGTACGATTCGGGGCAGGTTTTTTTTCGAGCGCGAGCGCGGACTATTAGGGTAATTAGCCGATGACGTTGGTTCTCGCGGTGCATTTCGCGAAGCGGATACCGCGTGTATAAATATTTTTGTTCGAGATTTACTTTATTGGAAGGTGATCGATATTTTCAAATTTTCTATCGGATCTGAAATATTTCGATAATTAGCTACGATAACGAAAGTCGATTCGTCAAGCCTCCTTGTATACCTCGGACCACTATAAAATTCTAATATTTGCGCATCGTCGAAAAGCCCAGCCTCGTGTACACACATTCACGTAATTCTATATAAGGCAACTGTGTGTCTGTGCGTTTTAGTTCACAGCCGAGTAGAGCTTGGGGCGCGAAACTGGCTATGATTTCCCCCTCGTCTTTTGTATTCTCTTTCCTTTCGCAAACACTCAAAGTTATCCTTTCTAATACGTCGGACAAATAGCTGAAAATCGCTCAGCATCGCCGTTTGCACCATATATGTACTCAGAGATTATTTCGCCCGCTTTCGTCCCCGATGATCTTGTTCAAAGTGTTTTCGTTATTTTATTGGGTATTTATGTACTTCCAATTTCATTAAATTATCAACCTTCACTGACTTGAAACAATATGTATATAGTTAAAGACCATTTTTCAGAGAATAACGACGTCTATTGTTAATTACTCAAGACACTGTGGAAAAAAGGTTGAAATAACAAAGTCGATTCGCAATTGCAAATCAATTTTTTTCTTAGTCGAATCAAAAAAAAATTGCAACATCGAAACCATCTCCCACAACAAACACACGCACGCCTTCCGTAAAAAAAGGTAGCGATCGATATAACCGCATCGAATAACAATAAAGTTACTCAATACAGCCGGCTATATTGTATATCAACGAAAGTAAAAAGTGTATATACGGAGAGAATAATTTCCCCTCTGCGAAATTCGCACCGGAAAACCGACGGCACGGAAAATAGCCGTAGGACTTTTATCGCGCTACTGCTGTCCGCGACGGGTCAATTAAATTCGGAAATTGTATATACCCGTCTATATATATATATAGGCTATGTGTTTGTATTTGCTAATGGGCGCAATTTAGCGTTTAATGTCATAATGTCGTGACGGGTATAGGTCGCCTACGTACACACTTGTTTGCTTTATTTTGGATTAAGACTTGGTATGCTAAACGTCGTTGTTTGTATTGCGAGAATTTTTTAATTTTACCACGCAATAAAGCAAATTAAAGCCGGGAAGAGCAAAACCGATTACGTAACACCCCAGCAAAAAAGCTGTATATGTATGTACTCGTACGTTCTCTCTTCACACCCGATGTTTACAGCCTCGCGAGAAGCCAAAGAAAAAAACTACCTCGCGATATATGCTCCTCGAGGAAGTTACACTCGATCCACATATCTGAGAAATAATTCATCCTGTGGTCTCTCTCGGGCCACCCGCAACTACGTATACACATTTTACCCGCGCCCAGGAAGAAAAAAAGTCGAGGAAGAAGAGCGTCAAACCCATGTACGAGCCATTAGCGCTTGCGGCTCGGCCTGTTTACGAAATTACGGATGATAATGTAAGCATTTTTTCACGCACTCTCGCCGTGCGCGCTCGCACACATATGCGGCCGCGGCTAATTTTAGGGTGTTCAACCCTACGCTCGCCTCTGGCCTCGTTAAACGCTATTGCACGTGGAATTTGCTTCCTGGAATTGTTCGGCTTTAATGACAGCGCGTTTAAACAGGCGCAATGTGTGTGTACTGGGACGCGACTATTTTGGCCTATACGATTGATCGTTTGGAAGTATACTGCTGCTGCTGCTGCTGTTGGTATGAGGCGACTATGGGGGCGATGTATATAGTTTATCGCGCCTGTGTTTCGGATGAGTATATAGGGAACAGAGATGCTGTTGAGATACAACATGCTATATGCTTGTTGTATTTTTTGGATTTTGAGATTGCGACGATTTCACTCGCCGGTAGATGATTCTTCGTGGAACGTTTTTTAAAATATGCACCAGTCAGATTGTTGGATTCAAAAAACCTAATCCAATGAGTGTGCTATGGAAAAGAAATTACTCGTATACTATATTTGCAATTAGCTTGATGAGATTTTATGTACATTTTAATACCCATAAACAATATATTGAAATCAGAAGAATATTTGCTTCTTATATAACAGCAATGTACATACAAATTCACTACTATAACAATTTGACTCATCTTTAAAAAAAAAAAAAAATAAATAATCATCGAGACTGTCAAAATAAAACTTCATTAAATATCAAGCCAATAAAAAGAGCAGCCAAATAATCCTCTGCATCTCGATCCATTCAATATAACCTCTGCCCTGTATATATACGCTATTCTCGAATCTCCAGATTCCTCGCGCACAAAAAAGGAAAAATTCTTACCTAAAGAAAGGAAATAAAAAAAGTAGCTCGCGTGCGCGACACTGCGGGAGGCACGGCATTCATCGACACAATGCATCATATATACACACACACACACACACACACACACACACACGAACCTGCTCGAAGAATCTCCGCGAAGAAATTGCCTTGCGGGCACACGCGTACGCGCGTGCACGCTCGATTTAACGTCAGAGGCTGTGTATGTATATATATATGCGTACCACGAGCGTCTTGCCGCACGATATTTTGATAAGCCGTCGGGCTTTGGGGGATGATTCCTTTCTGTTTGAAAGCGAATTGATCTTTTCGACGAAATTTACAGTGGCGACAGGTGATGCGTGAAATTCGGGGCTCTTTAGTGCTTGATCTCTCTGATTCTTTGATGTACGCGCTTTTTCCAGATTTTTTGTGGGGTGAGATTTTTATAATGTAGAGTTTCGTATAACTCGGAAAAGGCTCGATTAAAACTAATAAACTCTTTACTTGCAAAAATTTGCCGATATTTATCGTTAACGCGTTAATCAAATAGGAGCATTATTGGTTAATATTTAATTATCACCCATGTTTAAATTTTTGAAGTAATGATTATTGCCTCAAAAACTACCATTTTTATGGAATTGCGCATAAGCACAAGCTTAACTATACTTTAAAATTAATCCGTTATTAATTTTATCAAAGTATTATTTTTAAGTAGAAAAAATCACTGGTTTTTACTCGAAAACCCGAAAAGTCTTTCAGCAGGGAACAATACCAATTAAATCCCATCAAATTAATTCTTCTCGCGAAACTAACTCTCCCAGAAATCTTCACCTCGAAACACCTTGCGCAGCATCAAACCTCTCCCCCGAATTTCCCGCACACAGCAGGCTCACGCTCTTCTACCCCGAAAAAAAATCCCTCGCACAACCCAAAAACGGCCGCGCGAGTTTTCTCCACTACATCCTCGTATAAAAAACGCATAGAACGAACGGGGGAGCTCTCTGTATAATACATAAGGTATTAAGCCTCGCGCCCGAGCGACCACGTGAAGCTGTGTCGCGCCTGGGAGCATTATGGTCCAATAAAACGATGCTCGCCGGCAGCCGTATTAGCGACGCTGGGATGCGAAACTACAATGCTCGTCATTGTTTCCCGGGCTCTGCGTTCGTGTATTATACGCTTGATTTTATACGTGTGCGTGGATGAGCTTAGAGGCCGAGACGGGACGAAATCGTGCGTGTGTTGTGCAGGGAGTAAGGAGCTGGAAAAACGGGAGGCGATCGCATTCCGATCGAGATTTGGTTTGTGTACGTGGTTAATCATGTCTTTATTTCGAAGCGGTATGGCTCTGTGTAGGGAATGTTTTTCTCTTCGATTGTTCCGTAATTTCGGGATCGAAGTGAAATTTTTTGAAGGTTTGATCGTTGGTTGAGTGACAATTAGGAGATAGATATGTAGGGTGTAGATTTATACGGTATTAAGAACTCAAACGAGTACATTTATTTCATTAAACTCATTTTCCAGAAACAAGCAAATCAGTGCCCACGAGACCTCGTCGTTCGCGTACAAAAAGAAACTCGGTCGAATTTTCTCTGAAAACAGAACATTGCTCTCGCAGAAGCCTACAAGTGTCCCGCGCACGAGTGTAGACATATATAACTATATAAATCGCGCGAAAATATTCATATATATATGAGGATCCACGTATCCGCACCTTATATACACGCATCGGCCTTATACGTAAGATCGTCGCGAAATTCCAAGAGAGCCGTATTAAGCATATAGCCACGGCGACGCTGATTTAATATTTTTCTTGTTATGAGTGTAAGCTCGCGAGGGTTTGCTCTGAAAACAGGCGCTCCTTCGCCGCCCCGTGTATATAAGAGTGTAGACGTAACCGACCACCTGCGCCATATATATACTTACTTCGCTCTCTATCTCTCTGCCGTTCGTCTGCAGTTACATTGGGGTGTGTGGGTGGGGGTGAGATTTGCCCGTCGATGCGCGTTATCGGGGCGCTGATACGATTCTGCCGCGCGATGAGGCGCAAGCGCGCGACGCTTATTGCTGCGCAAATATAATACAGAGAAGAGACCGCACGTGCGAAGCTCGTCGATAGATCGTTGGGGAGTGTATGCGGTATATATTATGCAGGCAGCGTTGTTCTAGTTTTTTTTTTTAAGTAGTCGACTTGTTAACGTCGATTTTTTAATTACCCCCTGATGTGTGTGACTACAATGTTAAATTGAGTTTTGGGTGATCTGCATCCGTTCGAGTTACCGATCTCGGTGTTGTTTGTTTGTATGCGAGACAGCTAATAAATCGTTGTATTACCAATTTATTCACATCAGCGCACTCACGAATCATATTATATACAATAAAAATACTTTTTAATATTTAAAACGTTATAATGTTATTTCTATAAATTAAATGAATTTGATTTTCAATATCGCTCGAACGTCGCAATACAAGAAAGCAACACAATATAATATATGTATATGCAAAATTAAAATAATATTAACGTTTATAATGACATCGCAACAAACCCGTCGCGCGCCGCATTTCCGCATCAGTATAGCAGCGCAAAACACGCTCCAGCCAAACGTATACAAGCATAATACGTAAAAAGTTCAAATTTCAAGCCCTCGACAAATGCATATACAGTAAATATAATAAGCAAGAGTGCGCAGTAGCTCACAAACACCGCAACAGAGAGAGAGAGAGAGAGAGAGAGAGAGAGAGACGCATCAGAGAAACACTTGCTGGCGCAGAAAAAGGAAAGATTCGCCGGCGACCTGGCGATTATTTCGAGAAGTCAAGGCACTACCCGCCTGACGAGACCCTGCTAACGACTCGATGATTGACGAAATATTCTCAGTGCGCGCGACGCCAGAAGCAAATTCCGCGACGCTCTCTCTCTCTCTCTCTCTCTCTCTCTCTCTCTCTCTCTCTCTGCTGATGCGAGCGCAACAATAGGCACTGCGAGAGGACCTTCGCTTTTCGCAGTTTCGAAAGTGAGCTTGCGAGTCGAGCTTTGTATTATAGTTGTCAGGAAGGACGCTTCCGTGAGATTATACGTTTTATATCGGAGGTGTGAAGCGTTAAAAATAAACGATCGTTGATTGGGGTTTGTGATCGGTGTGCTTTCTCTTCTAAGAATACAAAATGATGAGTGTAATAATTCGAGAATACTTTTTCTTAACGAGGATAATAATAGACGCACTATGAAGGCTTGTGTCAATATAAACGTGCAGTTAACGTCTGCCTCCATATTCATGGCAAAATCTTAGCGCGCCGCAACTATTAAGTCTGCAACTTTGAAACAAGTCCCAATTAAACTTTGCAACATATAGACAAGTAGTATATACACACTACATGCTTGTAACTGCATCTTGTTGATGCTGGCAGTGCTCGATGTTGACACAACACGCCGCGTGCGCGCGCACTTAGCCGCAGCGCGAGCAATCACACTTATATACGTATATATATAGATACTTACGCCCTGTTGCCCTGATCAATCGAAGATCAATCGAACGGATTTTCGTTCGCTTCGACGCGGACCCTGTACGCCGAAGAAGTATCAATAAATATATGGATCTTGCGACTCGACGAGATGTGACGTCGATTAATTCGTCTACGCGCGGTGACTTGAAAGAGGCTCGAAATAACCCTTTGCTTCTATTTTGTCTCCTCATTCGAGGAAACGATCGAGCTCTGCGATAGCAAATATGCTTCTAATTTAATTAAATTCTTCTCACTATATATCATACAATAATCAACGTCACCGAAAACAGCTTAGCGTAAAATCAGCATCGGGCCGTCCTTAATTATTACATCGACAAATAATCCGGCCGAGTGCGTATACTCGAAGCAATAGTCATGAATCCGCGCGGAACAGCAACAATCGCAGCCCGAAAATTCTTCAGACGCGATTGTTCCGCGGGGGCGTTCTCCGCAAGCAAAACAAACACACTTCGATTAACCGTGCGAGACATAGAACAGTTTTGTTTCAAGAGCTGGCCACATTCATCGGTGTTAATTTGTAGGTGGAGCCGGAAAAGCTGCACCGCATATTCCCGCGCTGCAGCTCAGCAAGACATCGGCCGAAAGACGAGACATCACCGGATAGTATATAGCCAGAAAAAAAGGAAGACCCGCACGCGACTCAAAGCGACGGCAATGAGGCTTGAAAGTGCATCGCATATATATACACACACACATACACGACATGGGGGCTGCATAGAAGCCGGAAAAAGGAAGAGGAGGAGGAGCGAGAAAGGAGAGCAGATGCTGAAGCCGAAAGAAAGCGTGAAAGCGTTACACGAGAGAGGAGACCGTGACGCGTATAGCTCGTTTGTCTTACGGGCCGTTTAAACTTCGTCTTGACGGCTCGATTTTCGTGTATCATACTCATACGTCTATGCGTACATCGAGTCGAGGAAGAATTTTCGGAGATTTTTTTAAAAACGCGATGCGTGTAATTCCTGGAGCTCTTGGTGTTTGCGCAGCAATTAAGACGACTCGGTTCGTTTGTCAAAGAGAGATATCAATATAATTCTACGAATTCCATGTATTAATGAATAAATTAATTTTTCTTTGTTCCACCTACGCACACCAATAAACCCCGTAAATTGGATACGTCGCCGACGCGTCTCGCGTTTTATATACATTCCGAACGGACCTGTCGGCGTCGAGAGATGGATCCGCCCATGGGATTCGGGCGTGAAAAGTCACGCAGGACGACGACTTCTTCTCTTTTTTTTTGTTGACACGTTCGGCGCCTCGTCTTTCCAAAAACGCCGTAAGCATATGACCGATCGACGACAGCGAGTTTTTTTTCTCAAGCCGAGAATCACGCGCGCGTATGATCGATCGGAAATCTTCGTGAGTTTTCTCGGTGTTGTATATATTTATTATATAGAGAAAATGATGTACATGCGGCCACATAAATTTTTGGAATTTTTATTCCTTGTGGATTTTTAGATTGCGTTTATACTTTACAAGACCGGTCGCGTTTATATAAGTCAAAAAAATCTGTAAACTGACATTACTGAGAGTTTAGGCAGCACCTGAATAGAGTACATACGTTAATAAAGACATTTCACAGCGGCATTAGAAACCTATTAGTATATCCCCCGTGTCGAGCCTGAAAAACCCCCTAATTTACATCATTCACGCTGAGCGAGCAATGAAACTTACCGTCTATATACGCGGCACACACATACCGAAACTGCTGATTAATAAAGCAGAAACATATCAATCTTACACACAGCTCTCTCTCTCTCTCTTCTCTCTCTCTTTCTTTCTCTCGGCTATTTACATTAAAGAAAGTCACTCGAGCAGCACTTCCTTCACCGGCAGCAACAATATTTTCACGTCAACCCCCGCTTATACACATCTCGCTACGTCCATGATTCGTCCAAAAAAAAAAAAAAAGAAATTGAGAAGCTCCCGCACAGGCCACTCGTCGACCGGAGAGAGAATTCATCTCAACCTGTCCCAACGGCGAGAGCTGCAAGGTAGCCGTATCCCTTTCAAAACGCTCCCAATCGAAAGGATGATTTCGTAGCTAGTCACTCGGACGTTTTTGATGCGAAGGCGCAGCTCGTCGGAAAAATGAAAATAAATCGAGGCCTCATCGCCCATTCTGTTCTCCTCTCGCCATCAGTGAGTGACGAGGCGAAATCCAACGAGGAGAGCGCCCGCAGCGGAGGAGATTGTGAGGAAAAAAGAAATCAAACATCGAGGCTGAAAAATAGTGAAAGATCTGCGCGACAAAGAGCTTGGAGAATATTTAAATGACGTTTTTTTACGAGGGACGTGTTCAGCTATCAGGGTGGACATTCGAAATTATTTTCTCTCGTTATTCGCGAAAAATGTATGGAAATTGTAGTTATCAGTTAGTTGCAGATTAAAATTGTATAAATAGTCAACCGTACACACAACGACATTGAGTAACCCGGACCTCCAGAAAGCTCAGTTGCGAAAGCCCCATATTTAACAGTTCGGACACTCAACCGTTCTCTCTCTCTCTCTCTCTCTCTCTCTCGGCTCAACAGCACAATCCATAGCCACAGCCCATACGCTCGAAGTGGGCGCATAAAGAGTCAAGGCTATATACGCGCATGAAAAAGACAGATATCTCTTTCGCTTTTCATTGAACCGTAAGCGCACACACACGCGTTGAAGAGCGAGTCACTCCTCGACTCGCTTCGGTCTCTCCAGTCCCGTCTTCATTGATTCACTCATATTCATTCATCCTCGGCAGCGTCTTCGCAGCCCTGGGCCTCTCAAGTGGGATCCACGTATCTTCCAAGTGGATACATATATATATGTCTCGACGAGTGGAATGCGTCTTTTCTTTTTTTTTACCTCCGTGCGGTATTCGGAGAAAAAAATACCGATGATTTGGATGCAAATATATCGTTTGCTCGTTTGTTGGATCTTAAGACTCGAAGCTCTTATATATTATAATATACTGTCTGTTTGTTTTGGTATATAGGCGCGTATGTGTATATGGTTATAGTCGAAAGTATTCGACTTATGCCAAGCGGATGTCGCGGAAGCTTGGGCAAACATACGGAAGATTTTTCTTTTCCGATAGATAATCTTGAGGATTATTAATAATCGTCGAAAACGAACTTTCAACAGAGCACCTTGTGCAACCGCGTATATCGCGTCCTCGCGCGAAGCGAACCTTCGAAAAGCCATTGGGCCATCGGGTTGAGTAGCGAGAAGTGCCTATCGCCAGCTGGCGCGAATCTTTTAAGCGAATCGCCAACGGGTCGCTGACAGTATAATTGAAACTTAGAGATATAGCCAAGCCGAGAGACTCACGTGAATAGTTATAAATTTTCGTGAACGTTTTCCTCACAACGAGACTCTACTATATAGTTCATGCATATAATATATATATATATATATAAGTGCCCAGACGAAGCAACGCAGATTGAACCGTAGCGCTTAGAGAGAGAGAGAGAGAGAAAAAAAAGAAATGCCGACCGAAAAAAAATCCAACGGCAAGACGAGAGAGCGCATATATACGAGTCTAGTGTTGTTCTTGGCCGAGAGCCGGGTTTCGCGCGCTTAGGTGGCGGGGAACGGATGGAAATATCGGCCGCGAAAATAATTCGGACCGCTGCACTGCGGCTGCAATTTTCCTGGATTTTTCAGGCTTTTTTTTTGTCTTTGCTCCTCGTCCCGCACTTTTCGGCGAAAAATCAAAGGCTGCTCTCTCGTTTTGCGATTTATTTCTGACCAGAGCATTCATAGGGAGAGTTTCGAAACTTTACGATCGAAATGAATCCGCTCGCGCGGATGATCGAACGCAGCGATTAGAGATTTATATGATTTACGAGGCGAGCTCTGGAGAGACTTAAAATAGACGACTTATATGACGGATGTAATTTTCATTTAATTCCACGACGGGCGCGCGCGTATAAACAAGATCCTCCAAGTTTATACAAAGCGGTATATAACCCGTTTTAACGTCCCCGAAATTACCGAGAAAAAAAAGGAGAGCCGTATAATCCAAAAGCCCCAAGTTGTAAAGCGGCCGCGCGAAGAATAAGCAGAAGACACTACTGCGAGGAAGAATGGCGCAGCCGCGAGCTCAAAAGTATACAGACCACGTCGCGAGAGGGAAGTGTCAGTTTATACGTCAGCCTCGCGCGTCTCTCTCTCTTTCTCGTCTCGCGGTGAACTGATGTGGGCCCCGGGGTATATTTTCGTCGGCGCAGAAGCTTCTTACTCTCGCGGGAGAGAGAGAGAGAGAGAGAGAGAGAGAGAGAGAGAGAGAGAGAGACTGAATTTGTAAAAGGGCGCTGCCCGAATTCCAAAAACTCCCGAATTATAACAGAGTTTATAGAAGATTCTATAGAGATCGCGCGCTCGATATATTGTTGGTTTTCCGTGAAATTCGTCAATGAGCTTGAAAGAGCTTTTTTTCAATATTGCTCCAGGCTTTATCGATGCACTCGAGTCGTTAATTTGTTTGTCGAAAAATCGTAAAGTCAAAACTTTAACTGCGGTATGCGAATTGAGAATGAATTCGTATAACCCGTTATCCAATATCACAAAGGCCACTCGAGAGCATACAGCGAGCGAAAAATCGGCGCACGCAAAAGTCCGAGACTCCGAGAAACCCTTTCGCCCGCACACGCGGTCCATAAGCTCTACCCTTCTATACATAACGCAATATATAGAAAAGCACACGTGGGAACTGCCTCGCGCGCTATTCACCTGTCAACCCGATCCCTTTTTTTCCTTTTGGCTCCGCGGCTTCTTTATTTCCCCGTCCGCACCTACCAAAACATCCTTAAGTTTGACTCGCCATTCAATTGTGTTTGGTGCGCAGCTTAATATAATCCTATTTTTGACGCCCGAGAGAACGTGACCGAAATTATTTACCCGTTTATTAGGACATATTATTGGATATGCGCGATATTCTTCGAAAGCGGCGTTGTTGTCTGTCTTCGGGGATTTCTCGTATTGGCGTTCGATTTTCTTGGGGGGGATTGAGCTTCTTATTCGGTGAAGGCTTGCTGCGGTTCTTAGAAAGGTGAGTTACGTCAGAGTAGAAGGAGATCGATTGGTTTGAGAAAGGCTGTGATGATTGCGATTTATTATATAGTACGAGGTCTTTTTTTCGTCGTCGGAGGTGTGAAGTAATTTTCCATTGTTGGTAGGTGTTATATTGAATTTAATGAAAACTTTACGTTGTATTTTCACACTTATTATAGCGTGATTGTTATAAGAAGTTTTAACTTTGTTGGCTATAGTTTTACTTTGAAGTGACGGGGACACAAACAGTTTTAGTTTAATGACAACAGTCATTAGTGAGTTAAGTTACGAGGAAAGAAGATAGTGGAAAATCTCAGATAATTGTATATCGCAAGATAGGTCCGTACCGCCCATTCGTGTATTTAAAAGTCTTGATAACTTCCTCCAAAATTATCTGCAGTGAATGGCCAACAACTTGGCTTCGAAAGTTCAATCTATATGAAGCATATCTTCATTTGTATTAAAAAAAATTAAATACTTCACCCTGGAGCTGTATCATATTCCAAATTCAGAAAAAGTGTCCCAGCAATAAACCTTCAATTTATCATATTACGACTCGGTGACACTTCTTTCTGATTTGACAGCTAAAATTTTAACGCTTGTCCCTCCAAACTTTTTTCCCTACAGCCCGCAAAGTAGCGAGCGATCTTTTGCTGGATCCACCCAAACCCAAGCACATAGAAGATGTGTCGCGCACATGTTGCTGCGCTACGCACTAGCCAACAGTATAGCATATACCTCTCTCTGTCTCGAGTGGCTCTGGGTTTAAAGATAAAAACCGGAACCGGATGCCCCATCGGTCTAAGACAAAAGGATCATATAGGCGGTTCGTGTGTGGATTAGAGAAATTTACTCCGCGATAAATAATCCTCTTTCACTTTTTCTTCAGTCACTTTGTGCATTCATTTGAAATCCACCTGTTTACACGTTTCCCAATGGTAAAATCGTAGAATGATTGTATAGAAGTATATATACACGTTCAAATTAAGCTAACGTTCTATAAATACAGTCATCACAGCACGAGCCACAATCGGTCTGGCATTTCTTGCTCACATCAGCTCAACAAATTCCCAAACTGGAGTGACGATCCCCAAGGAGAAAAAATTCGACACCCTCCCCCGCGACAAGTGTCGGATGCGCGCGTTTAGGTGTTATATACAAACAAATGTCGCACGCCTCGTTTGCCTGCGCGCTAAACAGCAGCGGCCAAATATCCGAGTGTTGGAAACAAAGTTGATGTGTGTTTTCGAGCGAGACGAAAATTAATATGATATTGTCGTCATGCGGATCTAGTTGTTTGTCGATCGGCGGACAAGTTGTTTTAGGACTGATTCCGAATTTTTCGTAGATTTTTGATGATTTAAGCGGCTCTTGCGATATTTATCGGGTTCTCGAGTTATTTTATACATGCATATTTGCTTACTTACGTCTTTTGTATAAATTTAGACAATATATAAAAAATGTTTTTAAAAAATATAGTTTAGAATGAAGAGCCTCGAGTTCAATGTAAAAATAGAAATAGTAGCGCATCTCCAAGTATATTTGTACAAGTATGTTGCATATACCACTGCAAAACTACCAAATACGAAAAATCCTAAAAAAATAATCTCAAGCACATGTCTCAGAAGCTCGCAAGCAATCTGTAATATACGCAGGTGCTTTCGACCCTTGAAAATGATCTCTCATATACCACATAAATACCCGCATCGTTCCATCGTTCCTATAGTACTAATAAAAACATTTGCAATTTCCGCACCTGACGTATAGTCGTTCTCTCTCTCTCTCTCTCTCTCTCTCTCTCTCTCTCTCTCTCTCGGTAGCCTATACACAGACTGACTCGTCGTCTTAATTCGTTCGATTCTCGCCTACGCGGATCCACTTCGTCACGCGGCTCTATCTGCGCTGACTCTTTCGTCGAGCGAAAGGTGTCTTGAATAAATACTGGGAGAGAAAGAGAGTGGGATATAGCGGAGAATAAGACACGCGTGCTACGGATGCCTCCTGTCATTGCGAAGACGCGCGCGCGGCTCGCGAGGGAATCTCGCGAGAAGAATGAGGCAGGAAATAACGGCGGAGAGGAAGATTGAAAAGGAATTTATAATTTATTTAGATTTTTTACTAACAATTTTTTTTCAAAGTTATAACAAAATAGTTTGTGTAGTAGAAGATTCTTTTTTCCTATATTATATAAATTTTCAAGAATTAACAAAGAGATTTTTAAACGGCATCGCCATTATCTCGTTTAGAATAGCTCCACGTTATAACGTATTATTCCCAAAATGCTTACAATAATCCGAGGATAAAAATAAAGAAACGTAAAAAATGATGTTCGGAGAAGATAGGCAGAAGAAGTCAGCGCGAGACATGAAAAACGTGCTTGCGATATATACATATACAGAGAAAGAGAGGGAGAGAACTTTTGATCCGCGATGACCATGCGAGATTGACGCCTACGGATTATAATTCGTCGGTTATGCTGCTATGGGTGGCTCGAGTCCCAGGCACTTACACTTGACGTCGCGCGCTCGACAGACGCTTCTCTCGTAACGCAGAGGAAGAGAGAGAGAGAGAGAGAGAAAGAATGCACGCACGGTCTCGCTAGGAGTTGCGTTAATACTCGCACAAAGGTCCCTTTGTCCTGCGTACACGTGCCTAAAATTATTTATAAAAACAGAGCTCGATTGGGATTTTGATCGAATTAATAGAAATAATATTTTTGAATTTTTAATATTAGGATGATCGATCGTTAAACTTTATTTTTTTTAACGGAGCGGTTGAAGTATAATATAAGTATATACTTAAATCCCGGTAATTATATTACACTCATAATGCGGCATTGAAATTCGGTACATAAAAAAAGGCAATCCAATGCGCAGCTTGAGTCTCGCATTCAAGAAATCGAGTGTATATTTTATATTCGCCAGAAAATAACCACCAGCTGGACAATTATTCCTTCATAGTTCGTCCTACAATACTCCATTGTCCGCAAGCACGCGCCTCGCACGACTACCTATAGTATGTATATAAAAGTCTCGAGAAAAGCGGGTCACTCGGCAGCGGATTTGTCGCAAATCCACCAGCAAACGGTAAACACCAGTCAATCGGCGGCAATTTTCCGCGCGCGCAGCTCTCGTCCCGGGGAATCCCCTGATTTCTTCCTTCCGCGTCTATACCTATATAATCCAGTGGAAAACAGCTCTCGCGCAGTATTAAAATGCACAAGGCCGAAATGCCACCAGTAAGCAAGCCATGTCCGGCAGTTGCGCGCACGCGTTAGGATTATAATGTAGCGGGCTCGTGCCGTCCGCGCAAGTCTATATATATGTATACCGTCGGGGAAAAAGGGGCAAGACCGCCCGGCGAGCGACGTTTAACGGATTATCCCCTGAGGTGCGGTCGTGTCAAAACACGCCGGTTCGTTCAATTCTCTATATACTAGTAACAGCTCAGATGATGCTTAGGGAACCTAGTGGCTTGACTTCGACGACGACGACGTGGGTAACTCGGGGCTACGGGAATTTGACGCAGGAGACTTTGGGAAAGTTTTCTGGCTGACTTGCGATTGTTTAATGAAATTACGCGCGGTGAGTAGTTTGATGATAAGCTGCGGTTGAAAAATTGTAATTCTGTAAGCTAGTAGCGTATATAGGATATAATTATAAATAGCATAGTGGAATGTACGTGTAAATTTCGTATAACCACAATTCGAAGAAAGAAATACCAATTTATTGTCGTCAGTAGGTCAAGGCATTTTGGGACCCTATTTCATTGTGCTTCGTACGAAAATATAGCCGGAGGCCTGAAATATTATATTTATGCTAATTAGCGATGGCAGAAAGAGTCGGAAGAAAGAGGAAAGAACAATATGGAAAACGGGGCAAAATAAATACAAGAACAGATAGAATGGAATTAGCAGGAAGGAAAAAGACCTACTGACCGCGTCAGAGGCTCAGCCGAGGCTAGTCAGCTTTTCCGTCCTTGGGCATTGTAACGAGGCCGGACTTTTCACAGGGGGTCTCCTTTATCGCGGAATTTCCGTACAATGGAAAATTAACTTTATTTTTCGGATCAACGCTGTTTTTGTTCCTCCCTTCAGAGCGCTAATGAGCCGTTAAATGCGTTTAATATTGCGAATAAAATCGATACTTGTATATCTATAATGCACGAAAAGGCGTATAGAATAGCATATTCTACTCTTATGATATTTGAGTTTTGACATGTCGTATAAAATAATTTCACAATACAACACATCGTTCTCACATCGTGTATAATATAAAGTAGGCGTGAGCTACCGTCATACATATACCGAAACCGTATATACAGCGCGTTCAACAACGAAAGGAGAAGGGCCTTTCGATGCGCCGGAGCTCGACGAATGAAAATCCTCGCGGGCACTCCCTCGCGCGCGCATTCCCCGCAGGACAAAAGGGGTCTTCTCGCATGCACGCCATTATTATTTTTACTCGCCAGCTCGCGCGCGCAAGAGAGAGAGAGAGAGAGAGAGAATTCGATCGAAAACTCGAGCAATTACGCGGCGCTTTCGCGCCCGTCAGCTCTTTCGACTGACAGCGGCGCGGCTACCGAAAAAACATTCCCGGATGCCACACGACATAGCAGCAGCTCGTCTTTTTTATCTCGTTTTTCGAGCCGGGGAGAGAAAGAGAGCCTCGACGTGGACGGCTCTATTTAGGTGCAATTAAGGAGTCGCGTAGCTTGACTTTGTGCGCAGTCGACGGAGCTTAATATAATATACTCGAGCGGGCTGTATATCGATCTTGCGGGTTTTTATTGTCCATTTTTCATCGATATCACTCGTGCTATAAATATTAAGGGTGCATAATTTTTGCTTAAACTATTTACATTTGCAAAATTTCAATTTATACATTTTCAGAAGCTACTTCCACAAGCATAGTTCTATCAGTTAAATTAATTCTTCACACTCCACAAAAGTCGATATATACAACTTTTCATTTCCTTCCTCTGCGGCTTCTCTCATCTCGTTTTACTTTTTTTCAACGAAAGCAAAGATTTCCAGAGGATTCCGATGGAACGTGCCCATCGACGTCCTCAGGATTTCCCACGTGCCGCCGAAGGGCTTCGAAGGCGCTTGCGCGCCGTCATCCGAGAAACGAGGAAGGAAGTGGACCGACGATTGACCGTCCTTTTCGTCAGCCCGTTAATTAGCCTGTCAGAAATAAAAACGCAGCCGAAACGAGAAAAAAGGGGGAGAGGAGATGGGAAAATTTGCAGTCGTACGATTTTCTGCGTGGGTGGATGTTATTCGATGCACTTTCGGTGACGTATTCCCGTGTTATTGTCGTCGGATTGAGTTTGCGCGGAATTTTTATCGAAGTGCATTAATTTTTATGCATTGATGCAACGCATAAATTATCGATTATAGTGATAAGGATATACGCTTATTGTGATGATAAATGTACGTGCGGGTTTTTACGCGCCAAAATTCGCTTGATGGGTTTGTACTTTATTCGGAGGTAGAGATAAGTCTGGCAAATAAGGATATTATTTATTAAATTTTTTATCGATAATGCAGAATCATTTGGATCTAAAAACCTAAATATAAATATCTGCGTATATATTGGTTGTATTGATTTCTGTTTATTTAGATTAAAGTATAAATGTCTATAAATCCAACGCATTAGGATATATATTACCAAATTACTCATTTGGTGGTATCATCGCGCTTATCAACTAACTTGTTTACAATGTATTATATGGCAATTTAGTGTATCCCGCCGCGGGGAAGGCAATTTATCCAATGTTGCGTTACTACTATTTCCATCATCCCTCGCAATCAATAGATTCATTTCCGCTGCAATCAATCACAGTTAAGACATACCGATAATATTATGTTCATTAATATAATATGACAACAGTTACGATGATCATATTCGACTACCTCATATATCACACAAAGATAATATTATAATAGTTCGACTAAATTCCTAAATCGTTAAATGTACACATCGAGGTTGAATCGATGTGAAATAAAATAAAATAATCGACAAAAATTCAGAGAAAAAAGCCCAATCGACTGCGTCTAATTTATAAAGTTAAAACGCCGCCCCCGTTGAGCTCACTAAGGAAACGATAATTTTCTCCGCACACATCTCTCGCATCCACTCACATATCAGGAGTCCAGTATACAGTCGCAACACGAGTAGCGCGTGAAAAACACCGCGTCTGTTTACGCAGCTATATTCAACTGATGCTCTTGTCCAGGGAAGTCCTGTTTCCCCCACAAACACCATATATTATAATGCACCCGACGATGCATCTATATATAGGTATATGTGCGTGTGTACCAGACAGCGTGGTGCGCGCTATAGATTTTTCTGGGCCAGACAGCCTGGCGACACCGAAGGAATTTCCGACTCGTGCTGACGGGGTGGGAGGACACGGGAAAAGTCGTCGACTCATCGAGAGGCGGACATCATTTCTCTTTTTTCACGATGTGGGACTGATTTGAGCGCCTGCAAGCGTAAACACGTGTGTGTGTGTGTGTGTGTGTACTATAGCTGCGAGATCTGATTTTTTTCTTTGAGATGAGATCCTTGCCTAATGGTTTTTTAATTTTGAGTTTTGCAATAGTTTCATTTGTTTATATGTAAATCACATTTAATATATATTGTCAAACTTTGATAAACCCGTTTTTAATCATATATTGTCGAACTTTGATCATTTACAAATAAAACGACAATTTGTATAACATCATATCGAATGAAAACTAAATTTCTACCTATTATAATTTTCTATTTTAATATAACGCTTTCATCATATCCTGCACAATAATATAATGCTGGCAGCGAACAATCAAGTCTCCCAGTTCCCGAGCTTCCGCGCGCACATCTATACGTGACGCTGCACAACAGTCGTCGTATTTCCAATTCCCAATCCTCATCAATGAGCCCTTGGGCCATCCAGTCACATCCGCACAGTCAATACTCTCTATACCTATACCCCATAACTAAATCCAGAGTATAGTAGTTGAAGGCTTGCAACCACATAGCCATATCCACGTGGTCCAACTGTTTTCTCAGGCTCACGGCCTATCCGATATTAGCGCGGCTCTCCGCCGCTGTTTTTTCAAGCACAGCGGGCCTTCCTTATTGCCAGGGCGACACTTCATATATATATATATATATATGTGTGTGTGTGTGTGTCGTTGCTGTTCCTCCAATGTACAAGAGAGTTAGACATAAGGCTCGATTTGGTGCCAGGCTGTCTGGCAGCGTTTCTCGTGTATTTCGGGTGCGACGTTAATGGCTCGATTCCGGTATGTGTGTGTCTCTCCGATCCTGTATAGGGAGAAAAAAATGTGCGTCACTGCAAATTGGGCATGAACCTCGGGCCTTTGGCGGCGAGATCGCTTTGAATATCGCGCGTTTGCCTTGACACTGCGCTTTATACTTTCAATTTGATAAACTAGTACGTATTATATTAGGGCTCGGAAAAGAGACGTCAAACGAATGTCTGAAGAATGAATTATGAGAAGCGCTTTTTGCGATAAAATTCGAACATTCGTGTAAAAAATAATAATGTATACACGATTGTATTGTGAGCGAGCGATTTAGAATGCTTTTTCGACTAAAAATAGTTAGAGCGCAATATACACTATAAACATTTTTCCGTAAACCAATTTTTTTTTCCGAGAAAAATTTTACTCGACGGAAGGAAGCTAAGAGGGGACACAAAGAGAGAAAGAGGGAGATAGAGGCGAGTTGGAAGATACGAGAAAGTATAGAAGGAAATATAGCCTACGGATCTGTTCCTTTGTTTTCTCTGAAAACAGCCGCAGGGGTGACGGACCGTGGCATCGAAGCAAACCGAATATTGCACCCGCGCACTTATTCGAGCAAACATGCAGCAATAGACTTTTCCTGGCGGACCGCGTGCACTCGAAAATTGCGGACACGGCGCGAAGAAAGATCGATATAGTGCTCGGCAATATTTTTTAGCAATAATATTACCAAGGCTGTGCGATCTTATTCGAATGTTGGAAAGAAATGCTTTTATTTATCAAAAATACGCGAAAATAAATAAACTCGCGATTAATCCTCGCCTCGATATATCCAATCGCTGTTTATTTATATACGTGTTTTTATACCATACAACAAATAAAAAATTTGTCAAAGTTTCACGTCAAAGTCTATTTCAAGCCTGCCGCTCCTTTACGATCCTTCATCAATCAGAAGTAGCTCCTGCGGTCCGATGAGTAAGTAGTTTATTTTCTCGAAAAACATTTCGCGTGTTTCTTTCGAAAACTCTCTCAAACGCCGACAATTGAAACAGAGTCGAGCCGCAACAGCACCACCCATTCAACCGCACTGTTCCCGCGATTGTCAAAACTTACACGTTCAATGCTTAATCTTCCTAACTGCATCCATTAACCTGCCCCGTCCAAGAAAAAGCAAATAAATAAAATAAGCCGAGTTTGCGAAAAAAGGGAGAGCGATATAGACGTAAATCAGCCGGCAATTAAAATTAGCGACGGCTTCGCGCTAAACGGCCGCTTACATTTATCCGTCCGCGGGTCTTTGATGAAGAGGCAAGTATTCGCGAGAAGAGCGCGGGGCCGAAAGTTCGGATGAAGAGCCGCTCGTTTATACGCATATCCGTTGTCGCCGCCCTTTGATCTCTTTGCAGGCTTAGGCGTACGCGTGCGACCGCTTTATCGACTGCTTCCTATAGACACGCGCGATTTCTTCATCCGTCCCTCCACTTATTATATGTGTGTGCGTGAGTTTTTAGTAAAATGGTGGCGAGAACAGCGGCGCACGTACAGTCGTATGTGGGCTTATTGAGGGGTATGATGATGGTCTTATGGAATTGTTTTGAAGAAGCTATTCGGGATGGTGGATTTTTCTGCGCTGTGAGCATCGCATAATTAAATATATAGTTACAATTTATTAATTGTCCTTAATAAAATGGATTCGAGTATTTCTGAATTCAGGTTAAATTAAAAGCACTCGATACTAAGTTTTATAAATATTACTAAAGCGGTTCAGCCAATTCTATTTATATAACAGATAAGTACATATTACGAAGGATTTTATTCCGCATAGATTCAATTTTATCACATATTTCGATTCATTCATACATTATAATGCGTGTAATCGGATACATAAATTCTCACATATGGATGATTTTAATAAATTATTTAAAATAAAAAATTTAATATACCATGGTCGAACAATCGCTAAATAATATAGTACAGATAATTGGTATACTCGTCAAGTAAATATACACATACATTAATACGTGACAGTATCCCTATTCCCTATTTTTTTTTATACAAAAAAAGTCATGACCGGATGTTATACTCTAGTGCATATATAAATTCCAGAGCGGTAAACTCAAAGGTATACATAGTATATATAGGCACCAGCAACTCACCAGTATATTGTTCTCGCATTTCCAACCCAATCACCAGCCGAAAATCTTCATCCCTAGTCGATAATCACATAGACAGATAATAATTTTCTAAACCCGCCCTAAGAATAATCATGGTCTCGAACGACCCTCGATAATCGTAAGTATATATCCGCAGCCTACGGGAGACCATAATGGGTATACCCGAGTTCGCAACTAATAGCCCCGCCCATCTTTCTCTTACACACGCATATACCTGCCACCTCTCAAAGCAAAATCGCCTCTACTGCGGTCAATTTTGCCAAGTGTCTCTTTGTGCCATCATTATAATAATCGACGTCGAAAACGCCATTAGCGCCTCTCTCTCTCCGTTTTATTATACCCAAGATTTATTTCTTGGCGACTTTTACGATCGTGCCGTTATTGTTTGGTGGGCGACGCTGGATTATATGGAAATGAGGCGCGAGACGGATAGCAGCGTCGAGCTTTGTTTTTTGAGAAAACTATCCTTAATAAGTCATCAAAACTTTTGAGAGCCGTGCTCCTCACTGGGTGACTGCGGTATGGTGATACTATTTTCGTACCTGCAACAACAAACCTCGAAATATCTATATCGTGCAGCGGGCTCTATATAAATGAGCGCCGAGAGTGGGAGAGATGAGCTTCAAGGATGTGCGCTCAGCTGGATATTATGATATATAAATATATATATATTACTCGCTAAAAGATAAGAAGGATAGTTCGATTGAAATTTGTGTATAAATACATAGCCCTTTTCGTTAAATATTGTGGCTTTGATCATATTGATCGTTGCTATTGAATAATGAGATGACTCAAATTCATGCCGCGCATTATCTATTATTATCAGAAAATAATATTATTCTTCTGCAATAAATGCGGTACCATTAATGATGCAACGCGTTTAAATGCGCTCTGTTATAATCAGTCATCTCCATTAAGTTTACGTAACTGCATTTCCAACGCTATAATATCGGCCGAAATATTTTAGTCTTTCTTAGATACACATATTGCATTTTCCCAAAGAAAACTTTTCACGCTAATTAGAATATTTTCCCAGCGCTTGCGCGCGCAAAAAATTGCGTTTAAAGTGTATCAGTAGACATATCCACGCTAGCACGCGGCCCAAAGACAAAAAACTTTTGTTTTCGAAAAACAACGATCAAAAGCGAAGGCTCAAAAATATACCGACGCTCACGCTTCTCGGCTCGGCCTAACGATGTTTTTTCAAAGTCACACCGCAGCGATGCAGCGCTGAAAAAAAATCAAGATTTTCCCGTGAGCGCTAATTCCTAATTAAAAGTGACACCTTATATACATATACATATATATATATATATATCTGCCCGCATCATCTCTGCAAATCCAATCCCGGCACTGCATACATAGCCGGGGAAATACCCGAGTAACCCTTCGCAGAATCCCAAATCTCAAGGCCGACGCCCGATTTTCGCTCTCCTCTCTTATATCGTTATATCGTGGATTAACAGCTGGTGGCGCCTCTACCCGTTGACATAATCTGCCGAGAGCCTAATCTACATCGGGGCCTCACGCGAACCCGTTACTTCGCCTCGGCGAATATCCGAGAGGCTTCGGCTCCTGCACGTCTTTCAGTTTTTCCGCTTTTTTCCTTCCTCTCTTTCTCTCGGTCTTTCTCGGCGCTTCTAAGTCCTTCCAGATGGACGCGTGCGCGCTGCTTCGGGGCCTTCTATATAAGCCGAAACAAATGTGCGCAGCTCGTGTGTATATACACTTGCATGCGAACATATGTGCGTGTGTGTGGGTGGGAGTGAGAGTTTGGACCGAAGGAGATAAAATTTGAGGAGTTTGTGTGCTTTTGTATTGCGAGAGGGATTATGTACGGGGCCTCTTTTTTTAAACGGATTTTTTTTCTTTTGTTGGGGTGCCCAAGCTGGCGCTCGGACGCCGATAACGGATTTTTTTTTCTTTGGGACCGAGAGTGAGATGAGTGTATCTGAGTATATTGGGAACACGTGCGCAGCAGATATATTAGTTTTTGAGGATGATAATGTTCGGGAGGGATGGGATCTTAAAAACTGGGCGCTGTCGGCTTGCTTTAATATATTACGTTGTAGGAATTAGGCTAGCAAATTGGTGGTATTATAGCTTGTGATTTGTAATGTGAGATATTTTAGATCGTGTATATTACTGTAGTGCATTACTATACACGAAATATAAAAATGTCAAGATAAAAATTTTTATTAAGAATGATAATTTTTGTAGGAGATATGATTTAGAATATGATGAACGAAAAACTATTAAAAATGCAATAAAAAGAAAGAATCGATGTTGTGTGACTTTAATTGACGCTCAAATGCAACGATATCAAGCCTGCCATAAATTCAAGTGGCCTCGAGACACTTTTGACACGCTATATGTGAAAACTCACGGGTATACCGAAAGTTTTCTTTCCGATCTGTCGCCTCCTTGTCGCGTACCGATCGTTAAATTTAATTTTACTACTATGCAGCTATTTTAATTACGACCTCGTCACTGTCTACTTCGTCATGGAAACAGGACGTGCTTTGCTTTCCCAGAGACAGAACCTTGTCGATGATTTATTTTGCGATGAAGAACTTATTATAACTGTATGTATATAGATTTTGATAATTATAAAAAAAAATTATCGATTATTAGTAAAAATGAACGAACAGATTTTAGATTGCTATATTGCTGAGAAAGTTTCTGATAGAGTATACTAACATTATATATTTTCATATTTTTTTGAAAGTATAGTACATTTTTTTAAAATGTGAAAACTGCTTTTCACAGTTTCGATTTGTAGATGCAGATATAAATAACACTTCGATTTTCTAAAAAGTTCGAAGTATAGTTAGTATAGCTAATATTCTGATCCGCTTGAACTTTTAATAAAATATCATAACGTGTGAGAAGAAGCTGTACTGAAATCAGATCAAGAATTCAAATTTTGAAATATTGAAAAAAAGTAGACCAGTAAGAGAACTACCTGTTACTCCAAGGCTGCGCAAGGACTTCAATATTGATTCAGAAAATATACGGAGGGGTCCAACAATGTTTTTATTTAGTCTGCGGGATAAAGCACGTAAGGTTGGCTGCGTCAGTCTTTCTTTTTTCATTGAAAGTGCAATTTCTATATATACATATTTAGTTATTTTTGACATTTTTATTTTTACAACGTGCAAAAAGAAAATTTCTATTCTCTAAAGATTTCAATTATAGATTTTGCTGTTTTTTTTTATTAGAGTTTAATAAGCGACCTTTAAAGTCTTCAAACGAATACAATATTTGTTAATTCGACCTAGAAGTAAAACCGTGCTAAGATAAAGTACAAATCTGCGAGACATATAATTTTCAAAAAAATCCTACAAACGGTACGTTAGATTACTCTGAGCGTTTCCTACTTTACCAGTAAACGTTTACTCTCTACCATATCCGCATAGCAGCACACGTCGAGCTTGACGAGACGCTCAACTGCATTTGAAGCGCCACTGTACAGTGTAGTATTGGTACGGAAGATGCCGATCGTGGTTTCAGTTGTGAATTGTCATTATTAGTAATAAGGCTAGATATTCATTTTTTTCATAAGGAAGATAAAACATAATTTTATTTTTTAATTTATCATTTACGCACATTACCTTAATCATGTCCTTTTTGCTACATTTCAATTTTAACATTTTTATTATTTCTTAACTTTACCTTGCTTGTAGCGACCATTAGATTCATTATTAATTAAACATTTTTTAACGACATTAGATTCATATTTAAGTAGATTATTCTTGTTGCAGTTTACCTGCCTGGGGAATAGCCCGATTATTTACAAATAATTATAGCGGATTCATCATCAATACTGGCTATGAAACCTTTCCTGCTGTTACTCATTGTTTTTGTATTCAAAGAAAAAACTAATTTATATACAGAAAGACTTGGAAAAAGATCGATTTTTTACCAAAATTCCAATCAAAGTGTGATTTCAGCACGTTTTTTGTATTTATTTCTGCAGTTTAAAAATTACTGACTTTAGCGGAAATAGTTGTAAATAAAAGTTGTTCGTTATTAAATCATCTACAAAAAAGTCCACGGGGGCACCTCTCTAAGTGCATTAGTTTATCGGCAAATTGAGAAAAACCAAGAAATTTGTCAAAATCGAATATTGTTAATAACTTTTGAAGAAATTTATTTTTCACATTGGTATTTTAGGAAAAGGTTGAACTTAATAGCGCAAAACAGCCTGCCAAATTTCGAGGATCTAGCAATTATAGTTTCTGGCTTAGAGGTACCAATAATGTCAACATTTTTTGTTTTCACAGTACTTCCGAGACATTTAAGATATCAAACTTACTTGTTGGAATTTTGGTCAATCAAAAAGCTAATTTGACTGGCCTATTGGCATCTAAACGATACCTGTGAGACCTCTGGTGGCGAACTTGCAAACCCTATGTAAGGTACCCATTTAAAAAAATATCATGGGAAATGGTATAAAAATAGCCAAATAACTATGTTAAGATGTTTAAAAGTTAAGTTTATCAGTTTTAAAAGATAGTTAATACTCTGATCTTATTTTAGAAACGTAAAAGTTATTATTAAGTCGTTGCATTTTTTAATAACTGAATATTGAAAAATTACACTTATGGTAAGAAACCTAAACACGATCAGCTGATGTGTATGTAACGTCTGCACGACTGCGACTCCAGTTTGCCATTACTTATTAATTATTAATAGACAGAATGGCAAAAAGGCAAGGAAAAAGGAATTATTGTGTTGGTGGGTGTGATAGCTCAAGAAATTCTAAATTATATTTTCATACGATTCCCATAGACCAGACAATATATAATAAATTCTACAGTGTGTAGCAAACATTTTCTGCCGGAAGATTACTTTCCAAGTAAGTTATTCATTTGTAAATTTCATATGTATAATAATCTCATTACACACATATTTTTATTATACATTTTTGTTAATTAATTGATTCTTTTCAGCTGCAGAAGGTGCAAGAAAATTTCTTAAAAAAGGAAGTTTTCCTAATCAAAACCTTCCTGTCTCTTTACTCACATCAGTAACAAAAGATACAGATTTGCCTACAAAAAGAAAAGAGAGACTAGCTGTTAGAAATGCTACGAAGAAAAGAAAACTTAATGAAGAATTTGTCGACAACTATGTGAATGAGAACGTATAACATGACAATTCTTCAAAAGCTGACTTGGACAATGATATTACAACTAATCATTCTGAGAATAATTCAGTTGTAGAAGAAGAACGTATCAATTCTGCAACTGCAGAAGATATATTTCGTGATGACAATAAGGGTGACAGTGAAAGTGAAAGTAAAAACATAGATAAAGGCATTCAAGTGAATATAAACAATACAAGTGACTGTGATAAATTGTGTAAAAGTACACCTTCACCTTCAATTTTAAATTTTCTGCGCACTGATGCCCAACTAAACACATATCCAGGTATCAAAACGTTTGAAATATTGGATTGTTTGGTTGAGTGCATTGAGTAATTGAGGAAGACGACTAAAAGGCGGACTGTAAAACTATCAATTAAAAATTGTGTATTATTAACGTTCATAAAGTTAAAACAAAATCAAGGTTATGCTGCGCTCAGTCTTTTATGTAATGTTAGCTCTGTGTTGACTACAAAGTATTTTGTTAGCACTTTAAAAGAACTTGCTCAAGTGTTATATGTTCTTCTAAGATGGCCAAGCAAAGAAGAAATTCTAAATAACATGCCTGATTGTTTTGAGAATTTTAAAACCACCAGAATTGTACTCGACTGCTTTGAAATATCTATTAGACAGTCGAAGTGTCTGAAGTGTAGGATATCTACGTACTCCAACATAAATCTTGTAATACTGTGAACTTTATGCTTGGTGTGACACCGTCTGGCATGATCTCCTACATCAGCAACGTTTATGGAGGACGAGTGTCTGATGTAGACAGTATCATGGTTGACAAAGGTTTTCTTATAGATAGTGAATGTGCAGAATTTGGAATCAAATTAATTCGACCACCTTTTTTAAAAAAAAGAATGCAACTGAGCCACAAAGAAGCACAGATGTATGCTACAATCGCTGCTGCTAGAGTACATATGGAGAGACGGATCCAAAGATTACGAATGTTCAAAATACTACAAGGACCATTAGAAACTGAGATAGTACCGTACATCAATATAATCACGAAAGTAATATGCGGTATTACTAATTTGCATTCACCAATTTTGGTATAAATACATTTATATCAAATATTTGAACGTATTATATTTTGTAATAAATGAAATATATATTTATACATTAATAAAACATTTTTTTACATGTAATGATAGTATTTCATATATATAACGTCATTTTTTACAGACTTTTTTTCTAGAATAGGTAAAATATTATTAAAATATTGTTCTTTTAACTTAGTAACTAATGTATCACAGAACATTTTATTATAAGGGAGTTCTATAACAAAAACAGAATTATCAAAACTGGCGTAAATAATAAAGTGGCACTTTGGGAATCCTAACAGCATCATTCCTAACTGGACCTGTGCATAAAATGCATGCATAAAATTTATGCTTTGTTTTGAATGTGACTTCCTTGTTTGCTGATACGGTAAGGAATGATACATGCTTAACAACATCAGAAACTGTCTTAGTTTTGCCTACGATAGGACACTTCACTTCAATCAGAGCATTGACTGACTATGCTACACCGTATGCACTGTATCCTAGCCATGGACAGAATGGACTGACAAAGAATCTATTTGAATTTATCTCAAACTTGGAATAAAAAATATTCTCAACTTTTTTATTCCAGTCACTATTCTTGTTCAATGCATATGTGTATATTTCGTAGCAGATGCTGCCAGTAATCCTACTGATTCTTGCTTGCTTCCA
The DNA here is from genome assembly GCA_020010945.3 of Muscidifurax raptorellus. Classification (NCBI taxonomy): domain Eukaryota; kingdom Metazoa; phylum Arthropoda; class Insecta; order Hymenoptera; family Pteromalidae; genus Muscidifurax; species Muscidifurax raptorellus. The sequence goes on along the minus strand of CM052077.1, from coordinate 36,125,321 downwards.
TGCGTCATTATTCTGCCCAAGTGTTTTCATAAAAAGAATTACAGATTGGCTATGTAATAGTTTAACATTTTTCTTATAAAAATCTGACTGGCAATTACCGTCCACTAGTCCACAATTGATGTTGTAATCTCTATTTAACAAACTATGAATTAATGACAATTGGAGTATGTATTCCGGGCTGTAATCAGTAGTATCAAAATATTGTTTGGTATTACCCTGTTTGGAATAGTGTATAGCTGATTCACTGTATAGTGCACCTTAAATTTTATTAATAACAAATTACATTCAATGATTACATACAAAAATACTTCATTATATTAATGTATATTATATGGATACTAACTGGATAATAATTTCTTTAAAAATAAGCCCTTTGTTTCTTCGCTTACTTCATTATAATTAATTTCAGCATCTTTTTTATAAAAGTGACAATATCTATCTATGGATGTAATTTTCGTGTAGGGAAGATTTATTGTTTTTTTAACTTTACTCCACTTTTGTCGTACATCAGTGCAGCTAATTGTTTGTAAATGAACAACTCTAGTTCTATAATAATTGCATTTTAATTGTAAGTATAGAAGAACATTATTAATATATTTATTCTATAATATGCAGAGTCTTAACTAACAAAGTTGTACTTACCGATTGATATATAAAGGAGTTGCAAATATGTGTTTGCACTTCTCACGTGTACCAGCAAGACAAGAACACTTACAACAAATTTCTTTAAGATTATCAACGGAAAGTTGTATATTAATCTCATATGGTTTATCATGAATTTTTGACGATTGTGTTATATATGATGTTATAACAACCTTGTTATCATAACGAGTTTTAACACCACACATTAAAATATGATCTGCTAATAAAACGGCTTCTCCTTCAACAAGTGGTCGTTTAGAATTGTCTAATATTACTAAAATATCATCCATATTAATTTCTAGATCGGGCGTTTTATCAATATTATTCATTGTAAATTTTATTATATCATGCCAAGTATTAAGAAATATTACAATAATAGCAGACGTCAAAAACAATTGACGTCTGCGGCCAAATTCGCATGTCCCCATATTTATTATAAAATTTATTAATATTACAGAAAACTTTTCAATAATTTTATTGTTTGTCAATCATTATAAGAGGTTGAACTATTATTTAAAACTGATAAACTCAACTTTTAAACTTCTTAGCATAGTTATTTTGCTATTTTTATACCATTTCCCGGTAGCATCGGAATCATCACTAATATTTGTCATAACTATTTCCGCTGAATCCCCTCTACAAGTCAGTGTCCCTTCCATGGAGCCGCCTCCGCTCAGCTCCGGAGCGGCGACTTTCGCGGGGCGAGGACATACGGTCCTATCATGATCTCTAAGAGAGACAAAGATTTGCGAGTCTTCCACAGCACTTAGGCCACGCTGGCGACCCTCGGCAGTGCCACTACCACCCGTGCTATCAACGACAGATGTTATTTTGGACATAAGGCTTTTAATGTCCTGTTTAAGGATTGAGTTTTCCTGTAGAAGCAATAGACGATCATCGCACAGTCCCTCCAGCATAGACGACTGATCAGCAATCGTTTCCTCCAGCGAGGAAACCCTGGCGACCAGATCGAAACATCCGACTAGCTTATGTATATACAGCGTAAAGTCAAGCGGGTTGCTGTCTCGCAGGCGTTGTATCATCACTGTATCATACATGAGCTTGCACATTTAACAAAATTAAATAAAAGTTCTACGTATTAAGATACCATACATAAAATAAGTACAATGTAGATAAGTGTTGTATGATTTATTGTTGAAGCAATTATGAATGATAATGACAAAATATAAGCAATTATCATAGTATTGTTCAAATTTGGATGTTGTATAGCTGTTTTATATCAACAGCATGGAAAGGTAGACCTAGAATTAGCCGTTAATAGGTATTATTATTTCAACATTACTTATCATTTATATTTAAACTTAAATAATACGATACGTAAACAAATAATGATTATATTAATAAATGTGGTTAAAAGGTAACAAAAAAAGATGAATAATTTATAATATTTTATCTTATACAAATTATCTTATACGAATGACAAGCAAGTATTCGAATCTATCAAAAAGTAACGTGCGCCGCCATCTATCAACGAATCTTCGTAGTCAACTATTAAAGCAGCGCGGGTATATTATTTTAAAATTTGAAGCTGAATACTTTGTCGGTAAGTTAGACATATAATAAAGCGACAAGATTTGTAACTTATAACTTTAAGAAAATTGAGTGTCTAAATCCAATGTTGTCGCAAATTAAGTTAGGACCGGTTTTTGTATTTTAAAGCATGTACATTTCATCTAAAAATAGCAAAAACTACCAAGGTGTCCTCATACTCGCGGAATAACCAAGTGCACGACCGCCTAAGTCCGCCTGTCTGAAATCCATACCCGGACAAAGCGCCTAAGTCCACTTGAATTTAGAATAAAAAGTATCTTACATGCGAATTTCATTGCTCAGCATCAATTTTGTTGTGTCGGTTGTTCCGGGAAGCCGCAGATATTATGCCAAGGAAATATTACGGATCAATTACCAAAATGCAGCCTATATTACTGGCTGAGTGATTAAATATCTGTCTGAGCAAATATTTTCCCTCTAATTGTATAACTAATAGCTGGAGCCAAGAGATCAATTTTTAAAAAGTTGTTGAGATTGACCGCTTCTATCAATAGTTATGAGTAATTTAAAATAGGATTCGTCGAAATCGCTCAAAAACCCGCAATGCCATTCTTTTGAGACAATATATCAATATATAAGAAATTATGTAATGCTAACATATACAATATATAACCATTAGTCTTGTACGAGTAGATAGATTTTGAAAACGAGTTATTCCTCATGAATCGATTTCTGATAAACAAAATTCAATCAACTAATCGAACTTTGCATTATATGTATATTCGCGGCGAAATCCAGATGATAGTGACCTATGGTCTTTTTGGTATCAATTAAAGGTATATAAAAAGTACAAAAAATACTAATAGAGTTTAAAATTAGTTGAATTGGTTGCTGAACTTAATCCGTCTAAGTAGTAGATATATGTCACTCAATAACTTTTGCCTGTTTATCAGGATTCTTATTGTTAGTTTTTGTTACCGTTTACTAACTAGACACTGTTAGTTAACAACCTATTGTTTTTTATAGTTATATCCATTAAAAAATAATCGTTATTTTCTGAATTCAGGATTATTAATATCGAGATTCGACATATGTATGGAATTTTGACAATATGCTACCGACTAATACTGTACATATGTATCTCGAGTTTTAAATAACCCACACCATAGTCAAAGCGAAAAAACTTGTATATACTCTATTATTACACCATCTATGACTGTCTCTCCGCAAACAATTATTTTGCGGTAATAAGAGTAACCCCTTATATTATAAAAATGTATAAATAGCTTATTTAAACTGAATTCATCTGATTCAATTAAGTCAAAATAACTGTTTTTTCTCGATTGTCTTGTATGTATACAACATTTACATCAACGTATTTACAATTCAAATATAGTCTTGCATGTTTAAATAGCTACAAGAAGATAACCAAATGTAACTCTATACAAACACTAGTAGCAGCAGGTTGGTAAAGGTTTAAGTGAAAGAGACTGCCGTCGTTAGTCAAAATAAGGAGACAGCGAGAAAACAGCCATCCTGGTTACTCGAGTGGCCTACAGGGTGGTTTTCTCCCTTCAAGAAGCCACTTCAAGCTGTGATTTTGTCGTACGGTAGTCATCGTCGCTGGTGGCGCCGGTAAACGGCGCCAAAAACTCCTCCTTCGCTTTTTTTGGCTGTCATGAATTAGATACCCACTAATATTTATATTCATCATTATTATTATTATTTTGAAAAAAATAAGATTTTTTTAAATAATTTACACACGTTTGTATTCAGTGCGTATTTCTCAATGTAGAGGTTACGACATAATTTCAATATCGTTGTAAAATTAAATTAATAAACAAAAAAACAGCCTTTTCCTTCTTATTAACCTTCATCCGTTTCATTCATACCAAACTTAATATACAGATACGACGCGCATCAGCTTTCAATGACGCGCAATCGTATAAGCCATTTGCAAGCCGCAAACTCATCGCGCGGATATCGCACTCGTACTCGGTCGACGGACGAGCATTTTGTAAATGTTTAACGCGAGACTGTTTACTACGGCGGGAGGGGAAATAATATACAATAGTAACGAAGCCGATTTCGAGAGGAGCTCGACTCGCGGGTAGACGCCGACGAGACACGCTGTTTATCATCATCGGACGGAGAGAGTGAGAAGAAAGAGCTTTGGATCGGAATATGATTCACTTAGCGGTCTCTTGACTCGGCCGTCGGACAGCCAAACATCGACGTAATAGTCGAACGTGCTTGTGTGTACGTTTTTATTTTTTATTGGACGTTCGGTAATATCGAATAATAAGCTTTCTTATATTTTTGATCATCTTATATATAGAAAATTATTATCATTTATAGACAGTAATAGAAATAGTTTTTTTTATTCATTTGATATTTTATACGTATGATAACGGCAAAAATGTTATATTCCCTCTGGATCATGCAATATTTCAAACTAACGAAGTAAAATAATATTGAAAATTGTACAGCAACTAGATTCTACTTCTTGATCTCTAGCATAGCCTAAACATAATTTCGATTTCAAAATAATGCTTTCCTTCAAAAGAATAATAAATACAGAGATTTATTACGGAACCATCCACTTTTACATGTTTATTTGCTTGTGAGTTTTCTTGAATCGTTTTGTTTAAACGAACTCTTATCTCATCCGTCACCTTTCTTATTGTAGAACTGTCTCGTCGCTACACTTACATACACAAAAATAAATTTTGTACCTAAAGCAATAAACATCAATGCAAAGTTCGAGTATTAAACATCCCTCATAAATGCTTGTGTATCATTCAAATCTGGCCTGTTTGCTGTAATGAAACTTGTGATTGAATAATTGTGAGAGAAAAAATTATTAGATTAAAATCAAATCAGTAGCCTACTCTGGCTACTATCTTCTTTTAACGTGAAAAAATGTTCAAAATTGAAATCAATGCGAAATCAAACAGTTATTTTAGCCAATAATAAGCTTGCATTGGCCGATCAAAATAGTTAGACATAAAAGCAGCGACCGATCCGAGCAAACGAAGCCGTGTACACGAAAGCAAATCTCTCTCGCTCGCTCGCGGAGGAAGTAAAACGTCGTCTCTCCGGTTGAAATTTCAAAGAATTTCCAGGACCACCTATATAACCCCTTAGGCGCCTATAAAAAAACGGAAAAGCAAACAAACAGTCGGGGGCTGCTCGAGTTTCGAAATTTCCTGCGGGCGCATCGCTGCGCAATGTAAAGTCGCGCGCGCGGCTTTCGACACTATTATTATATATATAGGTATATACACGATAGCAGCCGCGCGGCGCACACAGCACCCGGGACACGGTTTATTATTTTAGAGCGAACCCCTTCCTCTGCCTCGAAGCCGCGGCTCTTCTTTCTCTTTGCCTCGTTCGTTTCCTCTCGCCCGTGTTTCCTCGGCATCTCCGCTCTGAGATTCTATACTCCGAGCGAGATCCTATTAGTCCAGTCGGATTAGTTTTTTTTCAAAAAAAAACGTTAAGAGGGACTTTTATTAGTGAAAGAGCTTGGGATGGGTAGCAGAATAGTAGGAAAAATGTTTGGGGCCAAAAATTTTTTGCGCGTCATTGTTTAAACAATGAAAGAATAGACGGAAAACCGGCTTTTTGCGTGTAACTATTCAACTGTTATTACTAGCGGAAAATAAAAAATACAGGCTTATTGGAATTAAAAATACCTACCAAAAAAAAATAAGTTCGTTAAAATTCATCAATTTGTTTATTTGCAAAAAATAAAAAACAATAATTTTTAGCCTTTTTTAAAAATGCGTGTAACTAATGAACTATTGCTTTTAAAAAATAGTATTATAGCTTGATTTGAAGGTCTCGGCATTCTTTACAAGTGCTATAAATTTCAGCTTGAAATATTAATTAGTTTTTGTTTAAAGCCATTTGTATTTAAAAAAGGTCTCTTCGAAAATTCTAATTTCCTCAACTTACAGGCATCGTAGAGACTTCTCCGAGGTCTCATTTTACTCTTTAGGAGTTGTACTATAGTTAATAATAACCAGAAAGTCGATTTAATAAGCCTAAATTGTTTATTAACGAGTTTAAAAAATTAATTTTTTAAACATTGATTTTTAAGTGGTAAATTTTTTTCAAATCAAATTGAAATTTCGCCCATTCAATTTCTACGATTCTTCTACTAATTTCCAGGGGTCAAAAGTTATTCTACGATGCTCTGGAGCTGAGATAATTTTTTTTTTTCAAAAAATCACTGTGGCTCTATTTATTGATATTAAGAGCTCAAATTTACAGATAGTCTAGATCAATAGTTGTACTTAGTGTCTAATATTCAAACAACAATTAATATCATTATATCAATTAAACAACCGAGAGAAACGTAAGCGCGCTTTAGCGCAAGGCCCGACGCGCGACCGAGAAAGTGGGGCGCGCAGGCGCACTGCGCGGTGCTGTCGCGCGCTAGAAACTGATCGCGCGTCTTATATTTGATCAAGCTCGAAAATTTCGGGATATCTCGAGAACTAATGATCGAATCGTGATCATTTTTTTTTTAATCTGGGGTAGCATGCAAAAATAATAACAACTGTGTAGTTACATTTTCAAACAAAACATTATTCAAGTGACTATTTGTTGATAATATATTCTTGTTATAATTAATCCTTAGTCTGTTATAGATATTTTTATCATCAGCATTAAATGTCAAAGCATTATATTGATGTATAAATTTTATCTTATTTATTGATGTATAATATTTTATGTATAAATATTGATGTATAAATTTTATCCATATACTTGTCAGGAAATCAGATTTTCATGAAATGAGTCATCTTTACGTTTATACTTAATTCTAATAATTATATGAGCTATCGCTATAGCTATGTAAACATTACGGTACTTTTATTGCACTGTGCCGATCGTTCAAATTTTACTGACCTGAGAGCAATAAAACCTTTCGACTAAATGGATAAATATAATAACAGACTAAGGATTAATTATAACAAGAATATATTATCAACAAATAGTCACTTGAATAATGTTTTGTTTGAAAATGTAACTACACAGTTGTTATTATTTTTGCATGCTACCCCAGATTAAAAAAAAAATGATCACGATTCGATCATTAGTTCTCGAGATATCCCGAAATTTTCGAGCTTGATCAAATATAAGACGCGCGATCAGTTTCTAGCGCGCGACAGCACCGCGCAGTGCGCCTGCGCGCCCCACTTTCTCGGTCGCGCGTCGGGCCTTGCGCTAAAGCGCGCTTACGTTTCTCTCGGTTGTTTAATTGATATAATGATATTAATTGTTGTTTGAATATTAGACACTAAGTACAACTATTGATCTAGACTATCTGTAAATTTGAGCTCTTAATATCAATAAATAGAGCCACAGTGATTTTTTGAAAAAAAAAAATTATCTCAGCTCCAGAGCATCGTAGAATAACTTTTGACCCCTGGAAATTAGTAGAAGAATCGTAGAAATTGAATGGGCGAAATTTCAATTTGATTTGAAAAAAATTTACCACTTAAAAATCAATGTTTAAAAAATTAATTTTTTAAACTCGTTAATAAACAATTTAGGCTTATTAAATCGACTTTCTGGTTATTATTAACTATAGTACAACTCCTAAAGAGTAAAATGAGACCTCGGAGAAGTCTCTACGATGCCTGTAAGTTGAGGAAATTAGAATTTTCGAAGAGACCTTTTTTAAATACAAATGGCTTTAAACAAAAACTAATTAATATTTCAAGCTGAAATTTATAGCACTTGTAAAGAATGCCGAGACCTTCAAATCAAGCTATAATACTATTTTTTAAAAGCAATAGTTCATTAGTTACACGCATTTTTAAAAAAGGCTAAAAATTATTGTTTTTTATTTTTTGCAAATAAACAAATTGATGAATTTTAACGAACTTATTTTTTTTTGGTAGGTATTTTTAATTCCAATAAGCCTGTATTTTTTATTTTCCGCTAGTAATAACAGTTGAATAGTTACACGCAAAAAGCCGGTTTTCCGTCTATTCTTTCATTGTTTAAACAATGACGCGCAAAAAATTTTTGGCCCCAAACATTTTTCCTACTATTCTGCTACCCATCCCAAGCTCTTTCACTAATAAAAGTCCCTCTTAACGTTTTTTTTTGAAACAGCACTTTTTGAGTCTAATCCGACTGGACTATATCGGATGTATGCGAAGGCGTGTACATGTCGTCATGCGCGTGCAATGCGGTCCGTATTCTATCTCGGTTACTCGATTCCCGAATTGTTTCGAGCTTGAGAAATATCTGGCTGGCTCGGATAGAGGTTTGTGTTGAGCTGCACGATTATATGCTTTGGAATTCATTATATGCATATACGTATATAGATAATCAAAACGCCTCCAATAAATATATTATAGCTAAAAATTAATTTAATATTTTAATTATATTTGCTTTACTTTTATAATTTTAACTATTAAAAAAAATTCAACGATTTGATTTCTCTGATCATATATTATGCCGAAATGATGAAGATCGACACGAAAATGTTGATTAAATATTAAGTATAGTAAGTAACCTTAAAAAACTGTACTTATAAATATTTAAAAAAAGTAGTTCATAAAATTTTTGTTCATCGATCACTTCGACGATGAGAAAACTATGAACTCGTGCGTCGGCAGTTTCCGACGGAGCTTAGCTGCCGAAGTTCTGCTGTCAACGAGCTCGTTGAGTGGCTCAGCTTGCACCTCGTTGTACGTATGATTCTAGGCCAAAGTCTGTTCTATTCAAGATGCCTGGATTTCCCACTGTCTTAAAAAAGCGAACTGGAATTTTAAACGCATAATTGTTTTTAGATTGGATATCAAGAAAAAAAGTAAGTTGGAATCATGATTTTTAATGATTGAATTATATACATCATGGATATAGTGGTGGTATACTAAAGCGTTCAATCAACAAAGCGATATGTGAATAAACATAAAGATTTTTATTTTCATTGTTTCATGAAAAACTTAAATTGTAAATATAAACAGTTTGGGAATTAAAAATTTCATTCTAGTCGGTGAGTTAGACGGTTTTATGAGCCGTACAAAAAAGAGCACTAAAATCTCAAAAGTCCGAGGTAAAAATCATCTGTTCTTTTATGGCACGGTCCGGTGAAGAAAAAGAGCGTATGGACTGGAAATCTGCTGACAGCATGTTGCGTCTTTATTTTTTTCTCACGGGAAAATATTTCTTTTCGAGCAGTCTAAAAGATAACAGGCCAATAGTATAACTATGCCTATATGTGAGAGATGCAATTATGGGAAAGAGACAATGAATGGGAGCTTTCGTTTTATCAAATTATTGCTGATTAATACGACTATTATTCTTAACATATGTATAATTAGATACTTCAATTAATATAGCGACAGATGATATAAAGGTTATTTTAAATATATAATAAATATAACGGAGATTATTTTCGAGGTTGTCGGATTTTTATTTTCACTATAACCGACAATGCACGCAAAACGCATATAATACATATCCTTTATAAAAGATCACCGTTGCCTCTTTTGATTCTTTGGCTATATGTTATAGTCTCATTATATCGCAAAAAGTATTATAATATCAAACAGCTATATACGCACAACTTTTTATTAATTTTTACAACATGCGATAATAAACCAAAATGCAAATGATAAAAGCATATTTTTTCTCAATTTTACTTTATATAGTTTTATTGTAAATGAAACTTTGGTTAATTAGTTATATTTGGTTATCGCACATGACTATAATTATTATTTTTCTGTTTCATAAACAATGTAATAGTAAACTTAAACCACAATATATATATATGGTTACTAAAGTAAGTACATTTTATCATTATTTTTTTTTATTTTTATATACACAATAACTATATACTTTCTATATACGGCACTCGTTCGCACTATTCAAAGCCTTTTAAGCATAAATACATATATACGCAAGAAAAACGCACACATCCATCGCTCGTGTTACACAAAATTATTTACACACTTACAAACGCAGGACCGCTTGCCTCGCTCAATTATTCTCTCTCTAAGCCTAAATCAAAAGGCACATATACGAATCCTATTCGATCACATTTCCCATCGGCTCCGAAGCCGTATAGACACACGACGTAGTCACAGTTTTCACATGGAGTACTTGATCTGGTCGTAGTACATGGAGCTGGTCGGCGTCGCGCCGGAGGAGTGGACGTTGACGCCGGGTAGACTGAGCCCGCCGATGTTTCCCAGGCTCAGGGAACCGGCGAGTGAGCTCAGCGACGTGTTCAGGCCCATCGAGCCCGTCGCCGTGTGGCCCAAGTACGGCTTCCTGTCGACTATGCCACCGCCGCTGCTCGTCGAGCTGCCGCCGCTCGAACACTGTAGCCTCATATCTGCAATGAGTGAAGTTTGAGCGTTAGTCTCGATTTATGTGTGCCAATATTTTATTCGGTTAGAACGTTTATTTCTCTTTATTTATGAGTTTGAATATAATTTTGCGCACGATGGCAGGTCTTTGTTAAAATTCATTTTATACTGTGCAGAATCGTTCGCTTAGTTAATCTAATAATTTTATTTTAATTAATTGACTAGCACTGCTTGTTTTAACTTTATTTTATTAAGCCTTACTATTGATTGCTTTATATTGTAAAGGATCGTTCGTTTAGTTATACTCTAATAACGTTATTAGACCAGTAAATAATCTTTCTCATAAACTTTAAAGATATAATTTAAAAATATAAAATAAATTGTGTAACCTAATGTTAATTCAACGTAAATTATTTACGATGTATTGCAATACTCTGAATCTCACTGTAAAGAATCATTTAGTAGTTTCGTTGACTGTACCGGATTTCGAGTGCGCTTTGGCTTCAAGTGGACACTCCACTAGAGATCCGCTTCTTTATCTGCCTTTTTCCCTCGCGCACTATCGTTTTTATTGCCATATCCCGATCATATACGCCACGAGTGACTCACCTATACATCATCTTCGCACGAGCCAAATTTTTTGTCCCCTCGCACTTGTGACAATTTATTTATGCTCAATGTAATTGCGAATATTTTTTGTTACATTAAAAAAGACAATTCCGTCAAAAATAAAGAAATATATTGAAAAACAGTTCATCGGAGCTATATGCGTGTTCTACGCGATTTTATTGCACTCCGACGAGGCGCGAAGCATTACTCATTCTCATATAGTTACGCATGTTGGCACATGCTGTGTCATTAAAGGTCTTAGTATATATAAGAAAAAGTGGAGCAAGAAAGGGTCTAAGAATATGATTGCAGTTTGAAATTCTGCTCGTGTGTGGTCTATTTCGACAGTGTCAAGCCTGCCATTCAACGTGAGATCGCTGTTAGCACGGCATATCCTTCTCCTCGTATAATATAACGCACGTCATACAATATGTACTGTCGTATTGTGACGACGACAAGTTTTATTGTGAAAGAAACGTTCTTTTAATCGGCATTATTTATAATATCTTAATAAATTTCACTTTTAACACTATCTGTGTATTTTTAATAATTAAAATATAACCAAACAATTTTTAATGACAATTAATACGTATCATTGAGGAATGTATAATTATAAAATATACGATCTATACGAATGAAAACTGTTGCACGAGCAATAATGCTTTGTAAAATGTTGTCCCTAAATACGTCAACGCGTATATTATAAAAATGTAGTCTAGACACAACGCCGCGCTATATTACTAAGATCTTAAATTTCATTTTCACCCAGATGTTTTTCTCCGCGTTTCGGACCTGTAAGAAAATCCCTTAATAAGCGTTGAAAGCACTAAAAAAAATTTGAAAGGCGGTCTGTATTCAGTTCAGCTTGAATGTCAACGCTGTTGCCCCGTTTTTATGGCGCTAAGAAAGCCACCCACGTGTATGCGTTTACGTTAGTTTCTAGTTTCTCATATTTTCCATTCTCGAGACGTTAACCTGTTGCTCTTGGAGATTTATGAAGATCCGATAAACGTTCGAAACTATTTTATCAAAATTTCACATTCAAAATTTAAATTATCGTTAAAAAAATCTTAATTACTTTTCATTCATTTCTAAAACACCCATCACTATACTGATTACACAAGTAAAATATCTGCTCTTAATTACAAAGCAGTATAATTTTTAAATTAAAATTATCTCTCCCTCGTAAAGCTTGGATAGTCAGAACAAAAAATAAATAAATTTTACAAGAAACTTACTGTGATCGACCACCGGAGTATGACAGCTGTTATGCGGTGAGTTGACCCCGGCTATCGGACTGCTCGACCCGGGCAGCATCGTCTGAATCGCCGCGTTGACGTTGACCGCTTGATTCTGCACCGAGTTCCCATAAGCCGCGTAATAATCCTGATTCCCCGTGGGCATGACACTCTGGGCCGCCGTCGTGGGCACCGAACTCGACGCGTTACCTCCGCACTTGCCGTAAGCGTTCTCGGCATCAGCATCGATCTTGAAGCCGACCTCCTGATGCTGCTGTTGCTGCTGCTGTTGTTGTTGGGACAAGTGCTGTTGCTGCTGGTGCAAGTGGTGATCCTTCGCGTTACTCGGAAAAGCATCCGCCGGTCTGAAAGCCGGAGGCTGTTCCTGTGCGCTGCTCCTCGCGTAACCGGGCTCGTTTTTGAAGGCCGTGATCTCGCCGTTTCGGTAAACGTCGCCGGTCTTGTAGGTGACTTCGGTGGTCTTGTAGGTGACCTCGGCGATCGGCGGCGTTTTGTACGTCGCCTCGGGGTACGTCCAGTCGGCGGTGCCGTACATCGCGTACTCCGGGTAGTTCTGGTACTGGTTCTGATAGCCGTTGCCGTAGTCGACCGCCGCGGCTGTGAGGTTCTCGTAGCCGGGCGTCTGCACGGCTCCGGCGGCCGTCGGGAAGTACTGCGGGTACTGAGGCTTCAGCGCTTGACACTTGCGCCGGAAGCCTCGGGGTCGACGTCTGAAGCTGCCCTCCTCGAACATGAACTCGCTCGCCGGGTCGATGGTCCAGTAGTGACCCTTGCCTGGCCTACCCAGACCCTTCGGTAGCTTGATGAAACACTCGTTGAGGCTCAAATTGTGCCGCACCGAGTTCTTCCAGCCCTGGTAAGAGCCTCGGAAGAAGGGAAAGTGCTGCTGCAGGTACGTGTAGATCTCCGAGAGGGTGAGTCGTTTGCCGGGGCTGGACTGGATCGCCATGACGATGAGGGCGATGTAGGAGTACGGAGGCTTCTCCTGGCGACGAGCGCCGGGTTTTCGAGGTGGTTCCGCGCTCGGGGACGTCGAGGTGCTGAGAAGAGGGTCGAGGTTCTGTGCTTGAGCAAGACTGGATATGACACTTGAGACGTTGCTGCTCGGCCTCGTCGCGTTGCTCGTACTCGACATCGAGTAGCTGAGAGACGCTGACGGATGCGAATGAGTCGCTGTGGAGATGTGGTGACCGTGGAGATGGTGATGCTGATGCTGACTCTGCTGATGGTCGCGCAGGTGCAGGTGCTGCGAAGACGACACTGTCTCGGATTCGTTGGTCATCTTGGCGAAGTTTCCTCGAAAAATTAAACTCTCTCACCGATGCTCGTCGACGTGTTCCGTATCAAAGTACATCTATCCGCACGCATACGACTGTACAGCACTCAATAAAGTTTCATAATCTCGTAAACTGCCTATCGCACAAACAGCACTTCATCGCGAAACGAGGATCGCCGCTAGAAAATCTTTATTAAAACAGCGCGAGACTTTGATCGCATCCGGTTATAATTATTTACCCTCGGCGGCTCAGTGTAAATTGTTTAGCCACTCTCTCGCCGACGGAGCGAAGCTAAACGCAGCTAATAAGCCCGGGACCTTACACAAGCTCTGTTTTCGCTTGACTGGAGAACCGAGCCGAGACGAGACTCGGGCACGAGCCCGGCTTCATTGGATGGTGGGCGGCGCAAAGATGCGGGGGTGGAGTCGAGGAGCGTAAAAAAGAGCAGAGAAGACGGCTGGGATTGGTCGGAGCAATCCTTTCGATGGTGGATCGCTCCCGGAGATGCTACTTGGGAGAGGATCGCGTGTCACTTGGGGAAAGAGCTGTACTCGCTCGGTGGATGGTTTTTTGGTGATTATTTATTGTTGATTACGAGCGATGATTATGCTTTGTTGATTCTTGTTTGGGGTTTGGGATTGGTGGTGGTTTGTAATATAGACAAGTGGATTTTGAGTGCTGGTATGATGAAAGTTTAAAAGGTTTGGAATAATATTGTTTGTAAAGAATTAACACTTTATTTCCTGATCCGATGTGTCTTATTTTTGATAAATGTTGCATAAATAGAGCAAAATATTAGCTATTTGATATACTTTATTGCTATATATTTACATATATAATATTAATATCTTTCTTCTATTTTTCGTTTATATTAAAACTAAATATATAAAAAAGTAAGAATACATTTTTTTATTATTTATAGCATATGAACTTTTTTCAACATAACGGCAGTAACCAACATCATTTTTGACGTAAGAAGTTTAATTAAAATTTCAATGCGATTTTTATAAAGTATTTAAATTTATAAATGTCTGTTATTGGAATGAATAAAAACTAGAAATATAAAAATAAATAGTAACTGCATATCTCTTTCCATGATGAAGTAAAAAATAATAAAAATAAAATTATAAGTGTTTGAATTGCTGTAGATTCTTTTTCAAATGTATTTAAGTAACGATTTCGTTTGAATAATAATCAACAATTTAGATATATTTATTCCACGTTAAAATATGTTATTTCCTCGATTAACAAATATTAACAACAATTTCAACAATGAAATTTTCGGCATTGATATGTAGGGTAATCAGCGTTCAAATTTAAACTCAGCCTCATAAAACAGATCTCGTGAGAAAAATCAACGCGTATATAGCGCACTCATCTCATCGTCAATTAGAATCTGACACGCCGTCACGTGTGTCGTTGGAAATAAACACCTCTGATACGTCTTTGATTCTCGATGAGTAGTACGTTATAGACAGACGAACGTCGAGAGATATGTCGTCCGCTTTTAAGTTTGCGCCGCTATCGATTCGGCTCACGTCATCGAAATTCATGCCAAACATATTCTGAACTAATGTACGAGTGTAAAATATGTAGCGAAGCATCGTTCGTCGAGTCGCAGCAAAATTATTATTTATAATTTATTAGAGAATGTATAAAAATTATGCGCGATGAAAATAGAAAAACTGCAAATTATAATTCAATCTATACGATTGTGTAATGTATAATTTTCAATGATATTTACGAATTCGAAGCCTTTGAATTACAAGCTTGAAATAGATGAAATCTGTTTAGTTGCAGATGGGGAAGATCTTCGGGGTGGGCCACTTGTTGTGATTTACTGTGGTTTGTAGACAGTAGTTAGGACTACTAGTTTAAGGGTTGATTCTTTTGACAGAAGGAAGACGAAAAATAATTGTGGAATCTTGAAAGAGTCGCATAGCAGCGCACGGCTGTTTACTGTTTGGTTTCCTAGGCAGAGTGATCAAGCCTCGTCGTGACGAATGTCTCAAGTGCTTCGACACGCTCAGGCCCTTGAAATAGTCATAAGGGAAGAATTCTATACGATTACAGTTTGTAAGTATGTTTCTCATGAATTTACACTACAATAGACTGATTGTTACTCTTGCCTGATTGTGCGTTTATTTCAACTAAATTTGAACTTAAATTTTGAAAAATAAATAGAAAGATTTCTACTCGAAAACAATTGCATATAAGTAGATGCAAAAAGAAAAAAATACACAAAATTCAGTTACGAATTCGCAGCATGTTTAAAAGTACACGAAGAAAATCTTTATTTAAAAAGTTCAAGCAACTTTGCGAACACTTGAATTTTTTATTAAACAAAATCAATTAAAGTTGATTATAGTTGGGAATTGCAATTAAAGTTCAATAAATAGTGTATTAAGTTCGCGTATTAACTATAAAGAAATCCATTTCTCTATAGTAAAGAAATGCTTCTCCCATTGTACGGGCAAGAAGTCTAATTTCAAAACATACGAAAAGAAGCAAACAATCCCAGGCAAAATTATCTGCTCCACAGAAACTCATCGTCATCCTCGCGATGTGAAACAATATTTTCGGTTATTATCTTAGCTTGAGATCGTACATGAAACAACACGCAAGGATGCAGCGTCGGCTTCGCGAGAGACCCTCATGTGTTTTTTAGGCTCGCGGCCTCGGTGAGTTTTTTGATAATAAAAATGGGACCGTTCGCTCGGTACAGGGCTAAGATCACAGGCAGCCCCACATATAGCGCAGACGGAAAGCTCGGCAGCACGTGTTCCGAAGAGAAAACCGCAGACCGAGAACACAGATCGCCCTCGGATTTCCTCCCTTTTAGTATACAGCGTGTGTATACCGAAGGTACAACTGCGTGCCTATTCTCATAAAGTGTATACGCGGTATGGTTTCTAGTCACATGCTGCAACATTTTTACAGTTTAATGGGGAGTAAATTTTTAAAGCTGCATTTTGTGGACTGGGAGCGCGCATTTGAGGAAACGATTAAAGTATATTTTTGGAGAATTATGAAAATTTTGACATTTTCTCACGCATGTCCGTGTGTCAGGTGTGTCCACTCGAGGATACCGGAAACGAAAAAGCATTTTATGCATACTGTACTGAAAAAAATATATTATACAGTATAACAGTTATAGAAAAGATACTTGGTCATAATTTTACTGAAAAAGGCAGCGAGATGGCGAGCCCAGTAATTTTTATAATACAGCATGGTTATTTTATTTGAAAATCTAGAAATTTTAATACATTTTTGCATGGCTCTTTTAATTGCCTCTATTGAAATTTTTACCGGATAGATAGTAATTTTTACAGAACGTTTTTCTCGTGTAGTAGAATGTTAGATATTGAACGGTGTACGTACAATAGTTATTCCAATAAAGTGCATATTACTTTATTCCAATTCATTGAGCAAGTCATTATCTGCGCAATAAAAATTTTCTTGTTTACTATTTTATTTAAAATTAGTCATTACGTTGTTAAATTATATTATTATGCTAAATTTGTAAACAATAAAAAGGCATTTTGCCTCAGGCTTGAAAAACTCTACTTTCGCTTCACTTTTTCGTAGACGAAAGTAAGAGTGTTTTTGATGCACGTATTATGAAAAAGTGTATTTGTGAGTCATTGCGGTTTTCCAGAACTTAGTTTTTGAAATTGAAAAAATGCGAGACAATATTTTATTATTTTATAAATAATTGTTAAAAACTTACGGTAATATATACAAATTAGACGTAAGTATAAAATAGTTCAACTAGCTTAGAGCTCCTTAAAAGGTTAAGGGAGCTAAAAGCTACATTATAATTATTAGTATTTAATTAGTAGAGTAGAGTAGATAAATAAATGTATGAATAATTTTAACAGACTGGCTGATGCTATGCTGCTTTTTAAGAACAATATTCAATTATATAAAAACATATTAGGAAAATTCTAGCTATTAATTATACAATACAAATAATTCATATACGTACTTAAAGCAGCAAACCCATTTCTTCGAGAATCATAGTACCGAAATATTTATATTTTAATTATGCAGATTAACATCGCAATAACTGATAAAATAACTAAAGCCTGTCAGCTGTTCCTCGTACGAATTTCAAAATATTTACAAAGAAACTCAACTCATCAATTTTTCCCGAAACCCTGTCACTGAAGTCAGTCAAACGTCGAAAGCTCGCGAGCGCTCAAAGCTCAGAAAGCTTAACGCGCGCCGCGCAAAGAGATATAAAAAGGCAAATTAGTCGAGGCGCGTTCACAGACTCCTCCCCTTCTTTCTCTCTCGCTCTCTTCAGAAGCGAAG
The DNA here is from genome assembly GCA_020010945.3 of Muscidifurax raptorellus. Taxonomy (NCBI): domain Eukaryota; kingdom Metazoa; phylum Arthropoda; class Insecta; order Hymenoptera; family Pteromalidae; genus Muscidifurax; species Muscidifurax raptorellus. Next base: position 36,107,366 of record CM052077.1, on the reverse strand, counting down.
AAAAAAGCCAGCGAGAAAGAGCGAGACAAACGTACAGTGTGCTGCGAGCGAGCGTATCTATACGTACAGAGCTTTGTGCGCGCTTCTGGACAGCACGTGAAACAGCGCTCGACGTCTGCGTTCATGAAGCGGGGGAAACTGGGAGGCCACCCAAGCGGCTCGAGCCATCACACGCGCCGCTCGGAGGATTCACTGTTTACACCGGCATCGTAATTTTATACCGCTGATCGCCGCGCGCCTGGCACATTACTGACGTGCAGTTATCTTTTCTGTATAGCGCCGCCACGGATATCTTTCCGAAAGTCGTCACTTTTCGAGCCGGCTTTTATGAGGCCTCGGCTGATTTGTTTTCGCTTTATATATATAAGTATTCGGTGTAGTATATAAGGGATTTGTCGAGTATGCGCGCGAGGTGAACATCGCGAATCTGGGGCTGAATTATTTGTGAATTTTTTTTTGCTCACTTGGCGAGTTCGATTTACATTTATCACTTGGATGCCAAATATTATACACTTGTTTATTGAAAGCTGACAAATGTTCTCCAAACTTATTATATATTTGTGTATGTTCATTGATTTTAATGATATAATTATTATTACATGTAATAATGTTATCTTTATTAAATCGAAGAAAATCTTTTGCAATAGCTTCATTTTTTCATTTAACGGAAATAATTAAATCTGTATATTGTCGGTCCCTACGAAGACTAACACAGCTCTGATTACCATTGAAGCATAAGGCAGTTCATTCTCTGATATATTATTAATTATAAGAAAAACTTTGTATAATTGAATAATTTTTGCATCCACAATTTCGTTACATGCTAATCTTATTGTATATACCTTTTATATGTATGGATTTGATTAATTTTCGTATAATAATATCATCCCGAATGTCATGTAAAAAATTCGAACTGCATTAGTTTTCGGGTCAAGAATGTGAGCTGCGTTGGTTTTTGCGATTAGCAGCTGAACTGCATTAGTCTTCGCAGCAACTATTGAACTGTACTACTCTTCTATGCGAGAATGAACTGCCTTACTCTTCGATGGTAATTTGAGCTGTGTTAGTCTTCGTAGGGACCGACGATATCTATAAAACCAAAATAATGTATAATTCAAAAGATATATTGCAAAATTTAAGTGATGAGTTATACGATATAAATAAAACGCCGTGTCGAACAGCCGAAAAGAACCTGTACGTCAGCTCGTATATAGTTCCTCTTTTTGTATAGCGGGTTCCTCGCGCGTCTGGATAATGTTCCAATGAAACAGAGAAGACGAGAGAGAGAGAGAGAGAGAGAGAGAGAGAGAGAGAGAGAGAGAGAGAGAGAGAGAGAGAGAGAGAGAGAGAGAGAAAGAGAGATGGGCAATAAGGTGTGCGTCCAAGTCAAAGACGAAGACGGAAAGAAGAAGAATAGTATACCTATATAGCGAGAGGAGGAAGACACGGAGAAAGTGAACGAGAATAAGATTTTCGGCGGAAAGCTCGCTTCCGACGTACGGCGAGAAAAAGACAGCGATGGGGAGACAGAGAGAGAGAGAGAGAGAGAGAGAGAGGGAGAGAGGGAGAAGGACCATAGACGATCTGAAAATAAGATCTGTTTATCTCAAGTCGATGCTATTTCAGAAACCGCGTAAGATTCTCGCGATTGCAGCGAACAAATGTTCGGGAGCCCGTGTAAATGAGCCATAAAATACGTTGAATGCCGTCCATTAATTTTATACATAAAACTGGTGGTCTGTTTTACTTTACGTTTGCGAATTCAGTAGAAACTCCAATTTGTGTAGGCGATATTGAAGTTAACAAATTTTGTGTAACACATACAGGACTTTCGCTTTTTTTGATCCATTATAAGTGGGGCTAAAGTAACCCATGTCAAAGAGGCGTGCAGAAAAAAATTAAAAAGGCTCGCGTTTTTTACACCGGTTTTGAAGTACTTATAGCGGACGTGTTTAGTTTTTTTGTCTGCTAAAAACTTCAAGATAAAATATATTCATTCGTCTTCGGCTCGTGCTTGCTCACTTTGACTCGTACAGCAAACTCCACGCTTAGTCTAAAAAAGCTCACTTTACGCCCTAGGTGCACAACAAACTATTTGCTATCCTTTTTAATTGCTTTTAGTAGACGGACACTCGTACTGCAAACTCCTCACTTGGTCTAAAAAACCCACTTTACGCCCTTGGTACCCAATATACTATTGTTATATTTACTATATGAATTTTGTGATACGTCGCTGCATCTAAATGTTTGCATAATTTTTTCAAGAATAATAAATCTATTCATATAAGCATAACTATATCAGAATATATTTACGTCGCACTGTCTGTATATTATTAAGATTTTCATCTACACAAGTCCTATCATATGTATAGTAAAATAAACTTTAAATTAACCTTACTTTCTTAAGTATCAAAATATTTACAGAAAAAAATGCAGGCCCTGTCATGTGCACGAAGGTACACAATTTTGGGGCTATTCGTTAAGCACTAGGATCAGCATTGCGGGTGGCTACTGTTTAGGTGACGCCGTATACACACACCACTTAATCTGCTGTTTGGATATTTGGATCTCAGCAACCACAGGGGGATTGTCCTCGATTTACACGAAGCTCAAGTCTTCCCTCTTGACTTCTGGAAACAGTTTTCGTCAACTGCGACACGATTAGTATCTTGTGTATATATATTTATTATAATGAAACTCATTCGTCAGAAAAATTCAAACTGTCTATTAAATGAAAATAGCACGAGCAATTCGATAATCATTGTATAGAACATTGTCACGTAGGTTATATTAAACATATTTATAATTTCTATAAGTAATATATTGTTTGTATAAAAAACTTCTAATTAACAAATTGATGATATACAATATATACACTATAATAGCACTCGAGATGCACATGTAATAAAAATATATTATTATATCATATAATAAGCATATTTCGTTAGTGCCCTTCCTCTTTACTTTGATTTTTATTTAACGAGCCCTTAATAAAATAATTAAAATAATAAAACATATTTTTTTTAATACCGTACGTATATCGATTCAATCCGCACAAGTAGCTCTTCAACTTTTCTTATGTACTGATAGAAGTATTCTTAGCTATCGTCGATATTGTGCTATATTGTTGCATGCATTAATTTTTTCTTTAAGTTAAAGATCAAAGAATTTAGGTTAAATGATTTCATACCATTTTAACTTTGAAGTCAAGTTTTAATTCAAATATAATTTTTACCTCATGTGACTTTTGGTTGTAAAAAACGTCTCATGAGGTAAATAATCATCTTCCACACCCGTATCAAAATGTACTATATAATATGAACAATCTTAAAGTTCACATTTGACAATAAAATAGTATAGTTCCATATACCAAGGGCGTAAAGTAGGCTTTTTTAGACCGAGTGTGGACACACAAAGTTCAATATTCACTATAAAAATGGGAGATTTCAGCCGCTTCATAATATGGCGTACAAGCGATTGTTGCAACAACTCGTGTATACATATGTATAGATCAATGATGATCTGGGAGTTATGCAGGCAGCTTTACACAAAGAAAGCTATCTTCATGAATTTTTCAGTGTTGATCGAGACGATTGAATCTATTGAAATTTGGTTAGATTAAGTTCAAAGATGTATATATACATATATTAGAAAACAGTTTTGTTAAAAAATATTCAGAAAATTTAACTGCAGAATACTATAATGCAAAATGCTGGAAATATTTCATAGAACATATTTACCATGGTTAGCAGAATAAACAATTTTGACTGGTCGATCTCAGAGAACCACCGATATATATTTCAATAATCTATACAGAAAGAAAACTCATGTATCTCTACATTTATTCATTCATGATCATTATGGATCATAAACGATCATTACGATTATTATCGTCACCCTAAAAAAAGAGTACGATATTTTCATTTCCATGCGACGAAGAAAATCACATTTCTAATCTCGCCTCAAAGAGGTTAAAATTTCAATAGTTGCAGCGAAGAGTAGCTTAATTCACCTTTTTACTACGAAGACTGTTAAATTTCACATTTTTGCCACGAAGACTACGACATTTCATACTTTTAGTTTGACAAATACGTCCAATTTCTCAGTTTTTAAATGATTGATCCCGCGTTTAAAAATTTTAGATCGACAGTGTTTTTACCAAGTTATCAGCAAAACAAAAAAACGAGTTTTCCTCGACATCGCAGTTTGAAAAAATGTGAAATTTGCGCAGTACACGCTTCTTGTTGTGTATTATTTTTTATATTGTTTTCAACATTAAAAAAGTGAAAAATTGGATAATCATCGTGCAAGGTATTTCAAATGTGTTAATCTTCAAAAATATGAAATCTCTTGGTCTTTGCGGCAACTTTTGAAATATGTTAGTGTTCGTGGCAAAGGCGTGAAATGTGTACTTTTTCGGGGCTGTAGATGAGATCTGCTAGTCTTCGCGGGTAATTTGGGGATCTCTTACTCTTCGTTGAGAACGACAATATAATCATACATGATTTACGTAGCATACATTACCTAATTAGTATATATAGAAAAATTGATTTTTTATTCGGGACAATAGTTTCTTTTTTTCGATCTCGAGTATATTAGTTCCGATAAGAAGACACTAGCCGGAAGCCATATAAATCTCTGATGTTGTTTCCCGCTCATATTCTTTGTCGTTGCTTAGTCCCAGTTCACCCGTTCATTCCATTTCTATTCACTGTTTACGACAAGCGAGGATGTGTCTACTAACTCGGCTTAGTTTAGGAGCTTTTCTTAAGGGTAAAACTTAGTCGCCACGAGTAGTGTATGGGACAATATTTTCGCCGCGAGCAGCACCTGTGTTTAAAAAATGAAGTATCGTTACGAGAGAGAGAGAGAGAGAGAGAGAGAGAGAGAGAGAGAGAGAGAATAGTAGGCGCAAGCCATATGCTTGCAAAGATTCAATTGTACAGAGAATTGATAACGATAGTTTCTAAAGGAGTCTTTTTAACCTTTAGGGGGCCTGAATACGCCTCTAGGCGTAAGGGGTCTGACTCACCAACATCTCAACTTAGTTTGGCTCTAACTCAGGGACCTTAGACCACATTCCTATAGAAAAATGCGATTTTCAAATTTTTCAAAACCCTGGCCCTCTAAAGGTTAAAATCGTAATTGTTTCAATCGAACTATACTTTGATTTTGGTTTAGACTTTTAAGTGATTGACTGCTTCTAAGACCTTAATTAATCTAAATTATGATGAGTCTCAATATTCTTTTTGAATCTACAGGAAATGTAAAAACTCCTTTGAGTAAATTAGCAAAAATAGTATAATTGAATCTTCTTATCAAAATAACAGATTTATATGTATCTATAAGTATGTCTTAGTGTTATAGACATATATCTATTCTAAACATTATTAAGTGTAATTATGAAAGTTTAGTTTATATCGAGCCAGACCTGCGAACAGGGATTTTCCCTCTGCTGGGTTACTCTTTTGTAACGTAATTAATGTGCAATATTAATGTAATCATACTTGTATTGTATATATACTCTGGTAAATAAATAAATAAATAAAATAAATTCTGTTTTTAATACGATTTCACCGCAAAATAAAATTCTGTTATACAAGATTTCATTCACTTTTTTCAATAATTTAAGCACGAATTCGACCAGGAAAAGCATGTGCGGATTTTGTGTGGGTGTAATAAAAACAGTCTTTTAATTATGTAATTAATTTAATCGCTTTTTACAAGTTAATACATTATATTTAAAATATCGTTGAGAGTATGCGACGCGATGTTGGTAAATGCATGATGTTTGATTGCACCTATATTGACGTCTCGGAAACCAACATCGGATGGCATTTCTCTCTTTTTACGAAAAAAAAATAAATCATTCATTTATATCATATTAAATACATTACATTCAGAGACTCTGCAAAGTCTCTGTCGATTGAGCATCTCGTTTATTCGCTTTCACGATTAAAAATTAAACTGGAAATAAATTAATTATTTAAACGTAATGGAGCTGTTAATTAGTATTATAGTAACAATTAATAAATGTATGTATATATATAATATTACATATGATCAATATACATACATAAAATACGTTGCAAGGCTTATTAACATGACGTTTTTCTTAATAAAATTCGTACAACCTATAGACGTAACAAACTTTGCTCCACGAGCGAACGATTATTTTATCACATTTAATTCGTCGTTCATGAATGCAAAAAAATATTTACTCGCATGACTGCACTCACTCTGTCTGTGAGGCTTATAGGATTTAGTGCGGAAAAATGGATGGGGTCACAGGGTAGGTCCAACATCTTGTCAGTTATCATCTAAGTACTTAAAGTTTCTAAGAAAAAAACATTTCGGGGAACGGAACAGTTGGGCAACTCTGTATTAATTACATTAATTATCTCGGGGACATCGGCGTTGCCATTGATCTCTGAAAGAATTCTTGTTGTTATCGATTAACGCTTGAAGAAGCGCAGCTCGGTATAAGTTCGACGCTGACTAGACTTTGCACTCGCCTGGTACACCATAGCTCGCATCGTTACAGCCGCGCCTTTGGTACCCCTATAGAAATACTTTTAAATACATAAAGGACCTATTCCGTATAAGTAATGCACGCTCCTGCCTGTCCTCCTCCGGAATATCTTTTCTTCATTATAATTCTTTATACAAGGAACACGCAAGGAATTTTCATAAAGGACGAGTCTTGCAACTCGAGCCGTAGTCTTTTAGTATTATTATTACCTTTTATCATTTCTTCAAAAGTCTTGCGATAGAGCTTACTCTTTTTATTTGACGCGATAACAAGATGTTATGCAAGCGAGTCGTTGTACGCGTGAAATGAAAAACAAAGTAATAATTAATAATCGGAAGGAAAGTACGCGAACTATGTTCGCGATACTTGTGGAAATGCGCTCATTATTTATTCAAAGAGCTTTTTGGCGTAGTGCCAGATGCGGAAGAAGTACTCGTCCCTTCGTAGCAGTCGTGCCCTGGCATAAGAATGGATGTCCGCGTCCATGTTGTGATCGCGAAGCCAGGAACTCGTATTCTCGGTACTGAAGCTCAGGGTCGTTTCTCCGCGGTCTGGCGTCTCGGCCACTGGCTCTATCACTGCTAGATCTGTAAGGTATATTACATGTTTATATACAACTTCTCATTTATATAATATTTTTTAGTTTTTATAGTTAGTAAGATACGCTTGACATCCATCGAATTTACCTGAAGCTGGTAAAATCTTAAATGGTTCTTCAGATTCAAGTGGTTCACTAAAGCCGACCTCGTTCTTTGCATAAATTCTGAAAAGATACTCATGATTTTCTTGCAAATCTTTGATTGTCAGTTTCTGGATGCCGGCATTGACTCGTCCAACTTCCATCCACATTGTCTTTTTGATGTCCCTGATTGCAATCTTATAAGCCTCAAGAGGAGCGCCACCATCGGATTCTGGCCTTCCCCACCCAATCGATATCGTGTTGCCAGCTATTTGTCTGATTTCCAATGGTGCTGTTGGCGGCGATGGTACCACTGGAAAATGAATTAAATTATTTTGATTGATAAATTAAGAATTCATTTTTTCGTACACAGCTATGATATAAATAAGAATAAAGCTGTTGGGTAACTCACCGGCATGTAATTTAAGTAATACAGGTTCTGATGTCGCTGGTAAACTCAAGCCTAGACTATTCTCGGCAAAAACTCTAAATAAGAATTCGCTTTCTTTCAGATTCTCGATAACATGAGAAAGCACTGTGCCGTCCAACGTGACAACTTTAGTCCATCTTGATCCTTTACCAGCCAGTGGTCTCTTTTCGATTATGTAACCTAAAAAACATTTGTGTCAGTGAGTTATATTCTACGTGAATTATACTTATTGTTATTGTTCTTTTCTTAAATGGCTGACCTGTAATTTCAGTTCCCCCATTACTTATTGGTGGTGACCAATTTAGCGTCACACTTCTACTTGTAATATTGCTGACATGTACATTGGTCGGTGGCGAAGGTGGTGCTAAGTTAAAATAAAAAAATTATGTTAGTATATTCTATGTACCAAACATGAAATAAGTTTGCTGATTTGAGAAAAAAATCAGACCATTGGGCTACTACTAGTTTTAGATATAAGCTATGTTTAACTTACTTTTGCAAGTTATGACTTTTGTACCAGGAAAAGTTCCAAGCAAAGCATATATAGTCTCCTCCGAAACTTTTGTTATTTCTAAGCATTATTAAAGCAAATTAATAAGCAATTTGTTAGCAAAAATATATTTACTCCAAGTACGGCAGTATAGTTTTTGATGCTAGTGCGGAAGAGATGATTCTCGCACGAGAATTATCTTTTCCACGCATATCGAACATATGCTGCGCGAACTTTCCAACCGATGAGACACGTAAAAGCGCGTACATACCATGGCTGGTAATAAAGAATACTCAGATTGCATGTTTACCACGCTGGACTTCGTTTCGGGACGACAATACATATTCGATCTGAGATATTCTTTATTTTCCCGACCCAGGCTATATATTACAAATTTAAAAATTCGTTAACTCGCATTTTACGCACGCGCGTATTGAAAAACGAGTTTAAAGTATTTAGTTGTTAGTAGTAGTATTACAAGAATGAAAAATGAACTTTTTTTTACTTACTTAGTCTTTTACCCGCTATTATAGGCTCCTCTGACACATATGGTGGTCCTGTGCCTATTTTATTTTTAGCAGTTATCCTAAAGTCATAGGAAACGTCAGTTTTTAAGTCTGGCACTGCTATATATGTTATATCCGTTTTCGTTGTTCCGAGCTGTAACAAGATAAAATATTGTTGTTACGATTTATTATCAGTTACTGTTTTTACACAACAATGATCCATAATATCATAACACCAAAAATGAATACCTTTTTCCAAGTTTTTTGTGAAGTTTCTTTAATTTCAACGATGTACTCAGTTATTGGCGATCCTCCATCGTTTTCAGGTGGTTGCCACTTGATGGTAAATGAAGTTTTGGTCATTCCTAATACTTCTAATGGTCCTCTTGGTATTCCTGGTTTATCCTCTGGCAACTTGACTGATTCAGTAATTTTAACGATTTTTGAATTAGGGGACGGCTCACTGGGCCCAACTTCGTTTATAGCTTTTGTTCGGAATGTATACTCTTTATTGGTAGTTAATTTCGTTACAGTGTGAATAGTTTCTGTTATTTTTTCTGATACTTTGGTCCATCTGGAAAGTAATATTTAACTCTAATAATATTGTAATAAAATTAAACAATTATATTATCGCTGTACTAAAAATAAGCAGCTGACTTACGTTGTAGTTTCTTTATCTCGATATTCTAAAATGTATTCTGTTATTTCACAGTTCCCATCAAATACCGGTTTAATCCAGTTTAATGTAACGCTGTTATTCGTAATGTTAGTTGGTTCTGGAGCACTAGGAGCACTTGGAACCTCTGCAAAAAATTGTGTTTTTTAGAACGAGGTAAATTCAATGATGCATTTTGTTGACTATAATAATTTATCTTACGCATAATGATGAGTTTAATATTTATTGTGGCATCTCCATGAACATTAGTAAGTTTCAATGTATAATCTCCAACATCATCTTTTTGAACTTTCTTTATGGTTAATGTTGCCGACTCTTCATCGATAGTGGGTATAAGTTTTTTCGATTTCTGTAGTACACTACCATTAACAGTCCATTCGTCTGTTGGTTTTGGCGCAGCGGTAAAGTTTACGCTCATTTCTACGTCGTCACCGGTTTTTACCTTGTATATCTTGGGCGAATCCATACTAATAGTTGGTGGTGCTTCCACAACTGGAAAATCAAAAAATATTAATTAATAATCATGCGATCAAAATGATTAATAATGCTCGTTACAACAATGGTGGCATAGTCGTACCTTCAACTTTGAGTTTAGAATATGATTTTACATTAGTGGCAATTACGCTGTATTCGAGAGCATCTTCTACAGTGCATTTTTTAACTACTAGTTTCTTTTTTGGTCCTTCATCCGTAATGATGTATTTTGGTGAGCTATGTATTTCTTGTCCTTTCCTGAAATTTTCATGAACAAAAACGTTTATTATTGCAATAAAAGGTTTCTATAACGCATGATAATCGTTGCAAAAATTTTCTTTTGATAATTTACCTTAACCATTTGACTGGAATGTTTGGTTTCGATAGTTCTATTTCAAATTCTGCATCTTCGTTTAGAGGTACTAACGTTACCTCAGGCAATCGTTTTATAAATTCAACTCCTGGTTCTTCAACTGTTAACTTGGCTGCTGATGTCTGCTCACCAACTTGACACGAATAAACGCCTGCATCTTCTGTCTTTGAATTATAAATTTTTAATTTTTGACGCTTGCCATCTATAGACAGTTGAATATGCTCCGAAAATTGAAGTTCTTGGTCGTTCTTAAACCACCGCACCAAAGCATCACCTTTAGTGAGCTCAATTTCAAATGTTGCTTTTTCTCCTTTTGCTATAGTGACATCTTGCATCTTTGTAATAATTTCAGGTGGTAATTCTGAAAAATAGGAAAATGTATCATTTTTACAAAAAAAAAAAATTGAAATTTAATTACATCAAAGCTTATTTATTATATATATGGGCATTTTTGTCAACTTTTTAAAAACTGAGGAAAAATATTCTATTTGCCGTATACTGGAAAAGAGCACAAAAAATTTTTTTGTCCGCTTTTTTCAGGCCGGTCAAAAAGGCTACTTTACTGTCGCTATTTAGGTCTAAAATATGCAGAAATTTTGCATGTGCTATAAAAGAGTATTTCTTGTCCAAAATCGCTATCTTCTTTTTCCCTCATATCAATATAATTATTAAAAGGCAATACTTACCAACAATAGTTACTTCTGCTGAACACTCTTGATCTACAAGAGCACAAGTATATTCTCCTTCATCTTGAATCGAGGTAGACCTTATTAAAAGTTTCCTTATAGTTCCATCTTTAATAAACTCCACTTTTTCAGTAGATGGAGTTAATGGTACCCCATCTTTAAACCAAGATACATCAGCGGTTTGAGATGTTATTTCCACTTCTAAAATTGCTTCATCTCGCTCCGTGACTTCAAAGTCTTGTAATTTTTTAACGAACTCAGGTTTTGAAGCTGAAAGCAATGTTTGTAATGATATACAGGGAACCGATAATAATATTAAGAAAAAAGATACAATAAATATACTTTACCTTTAACTGTCACATCACAGAATGTTTTTTGACTTTTAACTGTACATTTGTAGGTGCCTTCATCAGTTTGACTAATACGTTTAATAACTAGTTTATGAACTTTTCCTTCTTGAATTACTTCGCGATGATCCATGCCACTGATTTCTTTGTCGTTATGCCACCAAGTTGTAGAAACTGTATGTGAAGTCTCACAACTTAATTCCAAACACTTATATTCATCAATGGATTTTCTTCTTTCCAGTTTCTTTGTGAATAAAACTTTGTCTACATCTACAGTGATTTTTGCACCGTGAGATGTTTTACCTATTGGATTTACAGCTACGCATTTATAGTCACCTGCATCAATTTCTGAGTTAGCATTTTTTATTTCTAGTGAAATATTTTCACCATCATAACTTTCAATTATATTTGGAGATTTATCTAAAGGTTTGTTATTTCTGTAATTATGAGAAAAATGAGTTAGTCAAACATTTTAATTTAATTTTGATATATAATCTTAGGTGTATTATTGAATATGACGATTAATGTGTACCTCAACCATGTAACTTCCGGCACGGGATTACCAATGACCTTGGCTACAAGTTTAAATGTTCCTTTCTCGGGAACAGTTAATTCTTGGAATCTTTCCGTAAACAATGGTGGTTCTGGAGCTCCACTAGGCATTTCTATTAAAGATAAATTACTTTGATTATACTTTTGATTTAGGACTTTGTGCAGATAGAGAAATTGATTAGCGTGCAAAATAAGTCTGAAGTAAATACTGAATATTATACAAAGTTGCAGTACATAAAAATGTAAAGTAAATTACGCTTGCTCAAATAATATTTGTTAAAAAGGCAGAATATTCCTATTTGTTCAACTTATAAATGTCTTATGGGTGGATTTATTTCTAGATTCCAATTAATTATATTATTTAGGTAGTTTTGCAAAATATGAACTTATAAATTTGTTTTTATTTAACCGAAATCGATATAAGATTTACAGTTATATTTTAATAAATGAAATTAGCAATATATTCTTTGAATTATTTTTGTATATTAAGTATTTATCCAATACCCTTAATTGAATGTAGATCCGAATAATCTTCTTTAGCTAATTCTACTGCAAGAGCTAGCACAGCCTCTAGAGTAGCAGCAGCTGTAATATGCGTTAAAGCGCAAGCATTAAAGTTGATAATAAGCAAATTATTTGCATGGAAAAAGCAAGCAATTTAAAAGTTTTAATGTATTCAATTTTTTCAAATTATCAATAAAATCGTTAACTTACCTTCAACAGTTAGCGTAGCCTTAGTTTCTGCGGTACCAAGTTCGTTTTTGGCGATTACTGAATATTCTCCAGAATCAGCAATTTGGGGTTGAATTAAAGTCAACGTATTGATATTTCCATCTTTTCTGGGCGTTAATTCATGAAGTGCTTGGCCATCTTTTAACCATACAATTGATGGTGAAGGGTTTCCTACTATCTGTGTTGAAAGTACTACAGTTTCTCCTTCTTTGACAGCAAAAGGCTTTAATGGCTCCAAAATTTCTGGAGGTTCTTGATTACCGGTTTGGACCTGAATTATTAAAATAATATTTATGCGATCATAATAAATCTATATAAATTTAATTAACTCTTGTGTTCTTATTTATTTACCTTTAGCGGTATTTCTATAATAGCTTCTCCTTCTCTATTTTTAGCTATTATAGTGTACTTTCCTTCTTGTCGCTTCAATACTTTAGTGATTCTAATTACACTGCAGTACATGTGCATATCACTTTCTGTTGCAACAGTAAAATTATCTTCAGATGCTATTTTCTTGTCTTCATAAACCCAAGTAATTTCTGGTTCCGGAACTGCAACTAACCTACATTCAATAATTACATCCTCCCCTTCTTTCACACATTTTGCTTTTGGTTGTTTAGAGAATGTAGGTGGTATTCCTTCTAATATATCTGCTAATGATGATTCCCTATTAAAACAAAAAATGTTAGTTTATTGTTTTACGAAAATATTTTTATATTTATACTTTACTGTTATATTTAATTTCAAGATGAATAATACCTTGATAAACTCTTTCTCGAAAGTAAAGTAATATCTGAGCCTTGTTCAGATCCAGGCATTTCCACAGACAACTCTGTAGTGCTCGAAGCAAATCCAGCAGTATTTTTTGCTACACAGGTGAACGTACCGGCGTCTTCAGGGAATACTTCTTTAATGATGAGCGTTGCCACATTGTCTTCGTCGTAGAACATTTGGAAATCTGGTGATGGTTTAATAATTGCTGTTTGTCTAAACCAAGTTATTTGGGGCCGTGGAATACCTTCTACTTGGCATTCAAATTGTACTGTATAACCGTCAGGTGTATGAATTGGTTGCAGTTTTTCTATAAAACGGGGAGCAGTAGCTTTATCCCCAGGAGCTGGTTCTAAATAGAAATGCAAACAAAGTAAATATATCATCATTTGTTGTTAATGATATTATTATTTAATATGCAAATATTGGTCATACTTTCAAACACTGGCAATTTGTCAATTTTTTCGTGAAGTTTTCGCTGTAAATAAATTGTATACTGTGTTTCGTCAAGAAGATATTGAGCTGGCACCCATCCTTTTTCCTGAGTAATATTTTTTCTTACAAACCACCAGTCGGAGTTCGTATGTTCTAAAGTCATTGGAAACATTCATATGGTTTGAAAATTAATTAAAAAAATTTACTTATGTTTGATGCATACCGATAATGTAAACTCTTTCCCCTTCTACTAAATTGATTGCTTCATCCGTTTCTGCTACGTATGAGCAGATAGAAAACATTGCATCTCCATCTCGTACAGCGTATTCAACTATTAAGTCAGAGTATAAACGTTTTATTTTAATACATAAAGCATTAAATGTAATTAATTTTTCTGATTTTTAAATAATTTTAATTGATAAGTCGTTAGTATAAAGTCAATAATATCTTTAATACACCGAGAAAAATGTTCTGACCAGCAAAGAAAATTTGGTTACGAAAGATGTGCTGCGTTTTATATGAAATCTATTTATGCTGCCAGAAAATATTATATTTAAAGTTGAGATTATTGTAAAAATTAGTATAGTTTTAAGCGTGATGCATTATTTTATTGTATGAATCTATTACACCGACATATAAAACAGTGGTCTGTACAAAACCCCAGACCTATATGCTTATGTATTTTGACGCGTTTAATCCGAATCCGAGGTCTGATTTGTGCATACACCCAACATTTTTGAAAAACCGTGATCATCAAAATATCTTGTATGATACGTTCACAAAAAAATTATTGCTATTAACCAAAATTTAAGTGCAAATTTTAGCAGTTATCAGCGCATTTCATGGTTTTTTAAAAATTATGGGTCTACGGACAAAACGGACCTCGGTTTCGGATTCAGCGCATCAAATTCGATGAAAATCATGTATGATACACTCGCTGCGCTCTGGAGCTAATTATATTCTCTATTTCTAATAATTATTATTCTCTACTTTTAAACAGTTATTTAACGAAAAAATGTACGATATACTCTCTTTAAAAGAAAAAAGCTTAAAAACATTGTGAATGAAAGTTATTTTAGTAAATATGCACACATTTAGTAAATGAATCTAATCTTATTAAAAATAATAAAGAAAAAAAATTATAAAACTCATAATCAAAATAATAAATACCGTCTTCATCAATGTCTTCTTCTTTTGTTATACTCAAAGTAGCTTCCTCTGAAATTGAATTAAAAAATTATTATTTTACTGCAATAAAATATTTATAGATCTATAACCACTTAACCGGTATGCTTTTTATACTGCAGCTAATAGGTCGGGCATCAAATCAGTAAAGGATTTATGGATAGGAATCAATGGCGAATTTACTTACGAAACTTGAATAGATCAATTTTGTTAAGCTATTAAGCATCTGAAAGCAGCTTGTTAATAAAATATTTTAATAGTACTAATAAAATATTTCTTATCGAACCTTCATCATATGTTGATACTCGTCGATGAGTTTTAAGTTTCAAAGCTAAGGACTCGTCTGTTTCTTCACGGGAGTACTTTCGGTCAGTTCTTAAAGTCAGGCGAACGTTATCTTCTGATTCCTCTATAGTATAAGATTGTTTTCTGTCTTTAGTTTTTCGCCTAAGTGGTAAATTTAATTGATCCGTTTCAAGCTCATCTATACTGTACTCATCATTGTCAGAGTCGTAAATTATTTCTTCGATAACGGGTCCAGAATCGTCATATTTTTCAATGATTCTGATAGTCTCTTCGCCAGTCTCTTCAGAATAGGTAAGCTTTTTCCTTTTAGGTTTCAATTTGACTTTTCCTGACATGGATATATCCTCTTCTTCATATGTATTGAGAGAAATCTTAAACTCTTGTTCTACATCTTCTTTCGTTTTTGTTGTGCGAGGTCTAAACGTTACAGTTTCAACGTCAGTGATTTCTTTAAGATCAGAGCGAGGTTTCTTTCGAGGCCGAAGTTTTTTAATTGTTATGTCTTCATAAATCTCCTCAATCGGCTTTGGGACGGCTTTTGGTGGTTTTCTCCTGAGTGTAAATTCTTGAACTTCTTCAGTGATCTCCTCTACTATCTTCCCATCCTCAACCGCTACTGGTTTCCTAATCGTTACTTCATCTGCAGCTTCCTCAACTATTGGTTTTCTTTTTGATTTCTTTTTGAGGGATATATCCGCGGCAACATCCTCAGGTTCCCTAATATCTGTCGACTCTTCAATTGGTTTAGCAATAGTCACTTCTTCGGTTGATTCTTCAATACTAGGTTTCTTTTTCGGTTTTTTCTTGATGACGACTTCTTCAGTGATCTCTTCCACTACCTTTTCATCCTGAACTGCTACTGGTTTTTTAATCGTCACTTCATCTGCTGCTTCCTCCACCGACGGCTTTCTTTTTGTTTTCTTTTTTATAGATATATCCGCGGCCACATCCTCAGGTTTCTTAATATCTGCCGCCTCTTCAATTGGTTTAGCAATAGTAACTTCTTCGGTTGTTTCTTCAATACTAGGTTTCTTTTTTGGTTTTTTCTTGATAACGACTTCTTCTGTGATCTCTTCCACTACCTTTTCATCCTGAACTGCTACTGGTTTTTTAATTGTCACTTCATCTGCTGCTTCCTCCACCGACGGCTTTCTTTTTGTTTTCTTTTTTATAGATATATCCGCGGCCACATCCTCAGGTTTCTTAATATCTGCCGCCTCTTCAATTGGTTTAGCAATAGTAACTTCTTCGGTTGTTTCTTCAATACTAGGCTTCTTTTTCGGTTTTTTCTTGATAACGACTTCTTCTGTGATCTCTTCCACTACCTTTTCATCCTGAACTGCTACAGGTTTTTTTATCGTCACTTCATCCGCTGCTTCCTCCACCGACGGCTTTCTTTTTGGTTTCTTTTTCATAGATATATCCGCGGCCACATCCTCAGGTTCCTTAATATCTGCCGCCTCTTCAATTGGTTTAGCAAGAGTAACTTCTTCGGTTGTTTCCTCAATACTAGGTTTCTTTTTCGGTTTTTTCTTGATAACGACTTCTTCAGTAATCTCTTCCACTACCTTTTCATCCTGAACTGCTACTGGTTTTTTAATCGTCACTTCATCTGCTGCTTCCTCCACCGACGGCTTTCTTTTTGGTTTCTTTTTTATAGATATATCCATGTCTACATGCTCAGGCTGTTTAAAATCTGCAACGTCTTCAAGTGGTTTAGCAATAGTAACTTCTTCGGTTGATTCTTCAACACTAGGTTTCTTTTTCGGTTTTTTCTTGATAACGACTTCTTCAGTAATCTCTTCCACTACCTTTTCATCCTGAACTGCTACTGGTTTTTTAATCGTCACTTCATCTGCTGCTTCCTCCACCGACGGCTTTCTTTTTGGTTTCTTTTTTATAGATATATCCGCGGCCACATCCTCAGGTTTCTTAATATCTGCCGCCTCTTCAATTGGTTTAGCAATAGTAATTTCTTCGGTTGTTTCTTCAATACTAGGTTTCTTTTTCGGTTTTTTCTTGATAACGACTTCTTCAGTGATATCTTCCACTACCTTTTCATCCTCAACTGCTACAGGTTTTTTTATCGTCACTTCATCTGCTGCCTCCTCCACCGACGGCTTTCTTTTTGGTTTCTTTTTTATAGATATATCCATGTCTACATGCTCAGGCTGTTTAAAATCTGCAATCTCTTCAAGTGGTTTAGCAATCGTGACATCTTCAGGTTTATCTTCTACACTAGGCTTCTTTTTAGGTTTCTTTTTGATTTTCACTTCCTCGATTACTTCCTCTACCACTTTTTCTTCTTCTATTTCTGTTGGCTTCTTGATCGTTATTTCGTCCTTAGCTTCTTCTACCTCAGGCTGTTTTCTTGGTTTCTTTTTGAGAGGTATTTCAGCTGAAACCTCTTCTGGTTGCTTAGGTTCAGTCACTTCCTCAACTGGCTTTATAATCGTGACATCTTCGGTTGTTTCTTCTACACTAGGCTTCTTTTTAGGTTTCTTTTTGATTTTCACTTCCTCGATTACTTCCTCTACCACTTTTTCTTCTTCTATTTCCGTTGGCTTCTTGATCGTTATTTCTTCCTTAGCCTCTTCTACCTCAGGCTGTTTTTTCGGCTTCTTTTTGAGAGGTAATTCAGCTGAAACCTCTTCTGGTTGCTTAGGTTCCGCCGTTTCCTCAACTGGCTTTATAATCGTGACATCTTCAGGTTTATCTTCTACACTAGGCTTCTTTTTAGGTTTCTTTTTGATTTTCACTTCCTCGATTACTTCCTCTACCACTTTTTCTTCTTCTATTTCTGTTGGCTTCTTGATCGTTATTTCTGCCTTAGCTTCTTCTACTTCAGGCTGTTTTTTCGGCTTCTTTTTGAGAGGTAATTCAGCTGAAACCTCTTCTGGGTGCTTAGGTTCCGTCACTTCCTCAACTGGCTTTATAATCATGACATCTTCGGCTGTCTCTTCTACACTAGGCTTCTTTTTAGGTTTCTTTTTAATTTTCACTTCCTCGATTACTTCCTCTACTACTTTTTCTTCTTCTATTTCTGTTGGCTTCTTGATCGTCATTTCTTCCTTAGCTTCTTCTACTTCAGGCTGTTTTTTCGGTTTCTTTTTGAGAGGTAATTCAGCTGAAACCTCTTCTGGTTGCTTAGGTTCCGTGACTTCCTCAACTGGCTTTATAATCGTGACATCTTCGGTTGTTTCTTCTACACTAGGCTTCTTTTTAGGTTTCATTTTGATTTTCACTTCCTCGATTACTTCCTCTACCACTTTTTCTTCTTCTATTTCCGTTGGCTTCTTGATCGCTATTTCTTCCTTAGCTTCTTCTACCTCAGGCTGTTTTTTCGGCTTCTTTTTGAGAGGTAATTCAGCTGAAACCTCTTCTGGTTGCTTAGGTTCCGCCATTTCCTCAACTGGCTTTATAATCGTGACATCTTCAGGTTTATCTTCTACACTAGGCTTCTTTTTAGGTTTCTTTTTGATTTTCACTTCCTCGATTACTTCCTCTACCACTTTTTCTTCTTCTATTTCTGTTGGCTTCTTGATCGTTATTTCTTCCTTAGCTTCTTCTACTTCAGGCTGTTTTTTCGGCTTCTTTTTGAGAGGTAATTCAGCTGAAACCTCTTCCGGTTGCTTAGGTTCCGTCACTTCCTCAACTGGCTTTATAATCGTGACATCTTCGGCTGTCTCTTCTACACTAGGCTTCTTTTTAGGTTTCTTTTTAATTTTCACTTCCTCGATTACTTCCTCTACTACTTTTTCTTCTTCTATTTCTGTTGGCTTCTTGATCGTCATTTCTTCCTTAGCTTCTTCTACTTCAGGCTGTTTTTTCGGTTTCTTTTTGAGAGGTAATTCAGCTGAAACCTCTTCTGGTTGCTTAGGT
Organism: Muscidifurax raptorellus; assembly: GCA_020010945.3. Lineage (NCBI taxonomy): Eukaryota > Metazoa > Arthropoda > Insecta > Hymenoptera > Pteromalidae > Muscidifurax > Muscidifurax raptorellus. The sequence goes on along the minus strand of CM052077.1, from coordinate 36,088,310 downwards.
TCCGCCATTTCCTCAACTGGCTTTATAATCGTGACATCTTCAGGTTTATCTTCTACACTAGGCTTCTTTTTAGGTTTCTTTTTGATTTTCACTTCCTCGATTACTTCCTCTACCACTTTTTCTTCTTCTATTTCTGTTGGCTTCTTGATCGTTATTTCTTCCTTAGCTTCTTCTACTTCAGGCTGTTTTTTCGGCTTCTTTTTGAGAGGTAATTCAGCTGAAACCTCTTCTGGTTGCTTAGGTTCCGCCATTTCCTCAACTGGCTTTATAATCGTGACATCTTCGGCTGTTTCTTCTACACGTGGCTTCTTTTTAGGTTTCTTTTTAATTTTCACTTCCTCGATTACTTCCTCTACCACTTTTTCTTCTTCTATTTCCGTTGGCTTCTTGATCGTTATTTCTTCCTTAGCTTCTTCTACTTCAGGCTGTTTTTTTGGTTTCTTTTTGAGAGGTAATTCAGCTGAAACCTCTTCCGGTTGCTTAGGTTCCGTCACTTCCTCAACTGGCTTTATGATCATGACATCTTCAGGTTTATCTTCTACACGTGGCTTCTTTTTAGGTTTCTTTTTGATTGTCACTTCCTCGATTACTTCCTCTACCACTTTTTCTTCTTCTATTTCCGTTGGCTTCTTGATCGTTATTTCTTCCTTAGCTTCTTCTACTTCAGGCTGTTTTTTTGGTTTCTTTTTGAGAGGTAATTCAGCTGAAACCTCTTCCGGTTGCTTAAGTTCCGTCACTTCCTCAACTGGCTTTATAATCGTGACATCTTCAGGTTTTTCTTCTACACTAGGCTTCTTTTTAGGTTTCTTTTTAATTTTCACTTCCTCGATTACTTCCTCTACCACTTTTTCTTTTTCTATTTCTGTCGGTTTCTTTTTGAGAGGTAATTCAGCTGAAACCTCTTCCGGTTGCTTAGGTTCCGTCACTTCCTCAACTGGCTTTATAATAGTGACATCTTCGGTTATTTCTTCTAAACTAGGCTTCTTTTTAGGTTTCTTTTTGATTTTCACTTCCTCGATTACTTCCTCTACCACTTTTTCTTCTTCTATTTCCGTTGGCTTCTTGATCGCTATTTCTTCCTTTACTTCCTCGACTTTAGGCTTCTTTTTTGTCATCTTTTTTATTTTTACTGTTTTACTAGGTTCATCTTTGTTAGCTTCGGATAGGTTTAAAGGTTTTATTGCCAGTGAAACATCTTGGTTATCTTCTTTTGGTGTTTCCGGTTCATTCTTTGTCCATGGTTTTAGTGTTATCTTTTCTACTTCTTCTTCTGGTTTATCATTTTCAGGAATTCTGAACTTAACATCTGCTTCATTCTCTGGTTCTTTTGGCTTTGGTTTTCCTTTCACTATTGGAATTTGTTCAATTTCTTGTTCTCTATGTTTTCTTTCAGGTCGTTTGTATTTGTCAGGTACTTTTTCAGATAACTCGTCATCGGATTTTGGTTCTTGATTCGGTATGAATTTGTCTAATTCCGGTGTATCATATTCCGTAGGAGTGAAGACATCTTGCTTTACTAAAAATTCTGGTTTGATTTTTTCATTGTCTTTAACCTCGATTGGCTTTTCTTCGGATTTTGGTTTTGTTGTTACTTTCACGTTCTCTTCTGTTTCTTTCTTTGGTATTTTCTTGAGTTTATGTTCTTCTGGTACCTCCTCCTGTTCTGGTATTTTTCCCTTACCTATTTTTAACTTTTTAATCTCATCTGGTGATTTTTCTTTTGGTACTTTCTCTGGCTTTTTATAAATAGATTTGTCTTCTATTTCTTCTAAAGGTTTCTTTTTTAACTCTTCAAACTCCTTGTCTAGTTTTTCTAAATCAGTTACTTTTTTTCCTGGTAATTTCTTGTTTGTATACTTTTTCGTAATTATTTTTTCTGCGTCTTCAATATTTCTAGATAGTATGCCGTTTTGTAATGGATTTTCCTCCATAATTGTAATGGTTGGCAACTGCAAAGGGGCTGGCCAGTCTAATATAAATGTTATTCTACTTTTTAGTCGAATTGTGGGTACTTTTGCTGACTTCGATTCTCGACGTTTGGGAATACTAGTCTTTTTCAATTTTATCGTTGCAAATTGAACTTCGTCAGTAGGTGGCACAAAAGTTAATTTTGTAGGCTTGATCATTATCCTTTCAATCTTAATGGGAATAAGGTTTTGAAGTTCCGGTGTTATTGTAGCTTTCTCCTTCTTTTTCTTTGGTTCCCACTTAATTTTTTCTGGCATTGGTTCTAGCACTGGGGGAATATATTCTGGTTCAACCCATTCTTCATAATCCGCCTTTTTAACTGGTTTCTTCTTTTTAGGCTTTTTGGATACCTTATCAGGTAGAATCGTTTCTGGTTGTTCAGGTTTATCGTCAACATTCGCTTCGGATTTATCACTATCTTTTGGTTGATCGTGTAAATCATTGATTGTCTTGTCTTTTTCTGTCAATACAGTATCATCTATAATAATCTCATCAGTAGTTTTACTTGCCGGGAGTATTCGTTCCAAATTTTCAGGTATTTCATCAGTAAGAACAGATTTCTTTTTCTTTTTTAACGGTTTCTTATCGTCTTCATCCATTTCGTTAACTTTATGAGGCAATTGTTTCAAGTTGAGATCTCCATCAATTTCCTTATTGTCCACCTTATCAGGTTCATCTTTGATCCATGGCTTCAAAGTTATTTTTTCGGGTTCCTCAGCAGGTTTATCCTTCTCAGGAATTCTGAATTTAACATCTGCTGCATCTTCTGGTTCTACAGGCTTTGGTTTTCCCTTTATGATCGGCACATGTTCAAAATCTTGTTCTTTACCCTTTCTTTCAGGGCGTTTGTATTTGTCTGGTACTTTATCAGGTAATTCATCTTCTGACTTTTGTTCTTGATCCGGTATGAATTTTTCTAGCTCCGGTTTCTCATATTCTGAGGGTATGAAATCATCTTGCTGCATTGTGAATTCTGGTTTAATTTCTTTACATTCTTCAGATTTGACTGGCTTCTCTTCGGATTTTGGTTTCGTTTGTATTTCTACGTTCTCTTCTGTTTCATTCTTTGGTATTTTCTTGAGCTTAATATCTTCTGGGGCATCTTCATGTTCTGGTATTTTTCCCTTACCTATTTTTAACGTTTTAATCTCGTCTGGTGATTTTTGTTTTGGTACTTTCTGCGGCTTTTCATAAATAGATTTATCGTCTATTGTTTCCAAAGGTTTCTTTTTTAACTCTTCAAATTCTTTGTCCAATTTCTCTAAATCAGTTATTTCTTTTTCAGGTAATTTCTTCTTTCTATACTTCTTTTTAAGTACTTTCTCTGCTTCGTCCATGTTTCTGGACAGTGTACCATTTTGTAATGGATTTTCTTCTATAATTGTCATACTTGGCATCTGCAAAGGGGTTGGCCAATCAGATATAAATGTTATTCGACTTTTTAGTCGAATTTTGGGTACCTTTGATGACTTCGATTCTCGACGTTTGGGAATACTAGTCTTTTTCAATTTTATCGTTGCAAACTGAACTTCGTCAGTAGGTGGCACAAAAGTTAATTTTGTAGGCTTGATCTCTATCCTTTGAATCTTCATGGGAATAAGGTTTTGAAGTTCCGGTGTTATTGTAGCTTTTTCCTTCTTTTTCTTTGGTTCCCACTTAATTTTTTCTGGCATTGGTTCTAACACTGGTGGTGTGTATTCTGGTTCCACCCATTCTTCATAGTCAGTTTTTTTCTTGACTATTTTTTTCTTTTTTGGTTTGATAGGTTTTTCAGTTCTTTTGTCATTCAATAAAATGTCTTCTGGTTTAGACTTTGTATCTGCAGAATCGGTTTCAATCAAGGGTTTTTCCTTATCAGCTGTTGCAGACTCTAATGATTTTTCCGGAAATAGAATTTCCTGCTCTTCAATTTTAAACGCTACTTTCTTCTTTTTAGGTTTTTTAGATGGCGATAGTTGTTTTTCATCATGTTTTTCATCATCTTTTTTAATGATTGGACTATGGACTAATTGTACATTGTCAGATTCCTTCTCTTCTAAGATTTCTGTTACTTTATAATCAGTTTTAATATCATCTGGAATTGATACAACAGTCAATTGTGGAATTAGTTCAGATGATTGAATACTTTCTTGAATGTCCATCACAGTATCTGCTATAGCAGATTTAATGGCTTCAGTTTGTAAGGTATCTATGGATTCTGAAGTAACTGTTTCGAGCATTTGACATGGTGCATTTGAAGTAGTTGTTTTGGCTACATGAGCAGTATCTATATCGTCAATTATATTCAATGCTTTTTGCTCTTCACTTTTCTCCGTTTTGAATTCAACTGCATGTGTACCAAGATGGATTTCAGAAATGTTAACACCCTCTTTCAAAATTACTGTTTTTGTAGCTTGTATATTGTTACGATCTGTTATCTCGCTTGGTAGTTCTTGAGATTTTTCTAAATCAAAAGTTGGAATTTCCTCAATTTTAGGAGCTTTTAGAACTGTTACGGTTGAACCTGTTATTTTGTCAACAACATCTTCCGCTATTTCAGACGCTTTGAATTTTTTCAATGATTGATCCTTCACATCTTCCGTAAATGTTTCGGCAATTGGCTGAACAACTTCAATAGATTCTAATAAAGAGAGTTTTCTAAGTGCCTTATCCACAGCTGGCTGCGCACCACCAATTTCTTCATAAGATTCGATATTTTGCTCTTCATATGATACCGTCGATTTTTGTTCTTCGTCAATTTTCTTTGTTGTTTTTGAGATTTTCTTTTCTTTCTTTCCTTTGATAATCTTTTCTTTATTTGAATCAGAAAGTGTTTGTAACGGAATGTCGTCTTCTTGTACATCAATGCTCTGGAATTAAAAATAATAGTAAATACCTTATATCATGAAAGATATAATAATTTTGTATTCCAAAAATAATTCATTAATGTATGAATGCATTTTTTACGTCTGGATATATAACATAATTTATATAAAATTATAATTGTAGAGTAATAATTGTAGAAGCATTAAAAAGTTATATTTACTCAAATTTGAAAAAATGTATTCTTTCTAGAATTGTTAAATAATAAACATTGCTATCAAAATGAACATGTGGAAACAGAATGTGTTATTGTCTACCCGTGTGATTGACCCTCACTTTGATCGATGACAAACTCAATTTTGTGCGAAAGCAACTCTTTCGTACTAGTATCGGAAATCGCTATTTTTGTTCATATATTTTATTGAAGTTTGACATTAAATCCGCCTTTTCTGTGTAACATTGGAATTACGTTGTTAGATTCCGAACTGATAATGCCTCGGTATCAAATTTCACACGAATTTTTGTTACTTTATGATAAGAGTAAGTACTGTTGGAGCAATTTTTTTTAACTACCCGATTTCGAAATATTTATTGATATAAGCGATATGTCCGACCACCGCTTAAAGGACTAAACCCCCTTAGATTATGAAAAATTGAGAAATTGGATTTATCTCTTACATACAGCTTACGTTGTAAAAAAATTAATAAATTATGACATGGACTCAAGAAAAATGTAAAAATCATAAAATAAATGTATCATATACTAACTAGCATGTCTTCAAAGCCAATATTTATAATCTTCATGTTTTCACTCGCTGCATACTTTATTCATTTATAGGTAGAAAGAATACTTTTATATCACTAGATCTACTTTATAATGTATATACTTCAAATACATATAACTTTTACGATGAATATATTAATTTAAAATTGATTTTAATTTAATTTTATTACAGATAACTTTTTTAAATAAATTTTATTTTTAAATTACTACATTCATGACCGAATTATATATATTTAAAGTATTTCTAGTGGTGCAAATGTGTTCTTCGGTATCTACAACAGAAGAAAGTCCTCGATGAGTGAAAAAATGAAAATTATGAATGTGGTCTTCGAAGACATGTTGCACCTGGTATATGGCGTATACAAAAATTATATTTTGATTTTTACAATATTCTTGAGTTTCTACTAAAACCCTCGGGCGTGCCGCAGGCTCACATCGCCGCACCGCAGGGCCAATCAGTGAATGGGCAGCGTGATCTCGAAAAAGAAACCACGGTGTTCTCATTTTATGTACGGTACTCGATCAACGTAGATGACACATTACTACTCGTACGTTTGAGGTTAGTATTATGGGTGCGTTATACGCCTAAAGTAGGTGCGCGGCAGTTCCAAATTCATATTAATGCTTAAAGTTCGCGCTGATCCAAGTTCATGGGTCATTCCGGATACAGTTTATATAATATCATCGCTCTGAATTAAAACGCCCCATTGCATTTTTACGGTGAAGAATGTCTTATAAAAAATATTTTTTGAATAATAATGATTTTGAGATATATATTGAAAGCGTTAACAAAATAGATTATTTTAAAAATCTCTAAACTATAAATACTGATTTAAAAAAATAAAACATCCTATATTAAGCTTACCTCATGTTTATCATCCTCGTGTTGACCTAAAAAATATAAATATTGTTACTAAAAAAATAAAGAGATCAATTCAGAACTAGTAGATTAGAACTTAATGTATAATATAAATGAATTCGCAATTAAATGTCTTTTTCTATGTAAGTGAGAATACTCACCCAGAAGTGTATACTCGTCTTGTGCTTGTTTTGGCTTTCGGTGTTTAAGTTTAGTGTGTGGTATGTCTTTTGTGTCACAGGAAGGAGTATCAGATTGATCACTAACTAAATCCATCGAAGTAATATCATCAATAACTAAGTTATCAGAACTTTCAGTACCCGGAAGTCTTTCATCTAAAGGTTTAGGCAACTTATACTGATGAGTAAATACAGCCTTTTTCTTCTTTTTTAACGGTTTCTTATCGTCTTCATCCATTTCGTTAACTTTATGAGGCAATTGTTTCAAGTTGAGATCTCCATCAATTTCCTTATTGTCCACCTTATCAGGTTCATCTTTGATCCATGGCTTCAAAGTTATTTTTTCGGGTTCCTCAGCAGGTTTATCCTTCTCAGGAATTCTGAATTTAACATCTGCTGCATCTTCTGGTTCTACAGGCTTTGGTTTTCCCTTTATGATCGGCACATGTTCAAAATCTTGTTCTTTACCCTTTCTTTCAGGGCGTTTGTATTTGTCTGGTACTTTATCAGGTAAATCATCTTCTGACTTTTGTTCTTGATCCGGTATGAATTTTTCTAGCTCCGGTTTCTCATATTCTGAGGGTATGAAATCATCTTGCTGCATTGTGAATTCTGGTTTAATTTCTTTACATTCTTCAGATTTGACTGGCTTCTCTTCGGATTTTGGTTTCGTTTGTATTTCTACGTTCTCTTCTGTTTCATTCTTTGGTATTTTCTTGAGCTTAATATCTTCTGGGGCATCTTCATGTTCTGGTATTTTTCCCTTACCTATTTTTAACGTTTTAATCTCGTCTGGTGATTTTTGTTTTGGTACTTTCTGCGGCTTTTCATAAATAGATTTATCGTCTATTGTTTCCAAAGGTTTCTTTTTTAATTCTTCAAATTCTTTGTCCAATTTCTCTAAATCAGTTACTTCTTTTTCAGGTAATTTCTTCTTTCTATACTTCTTTTTAAGTACTTTCTCTGCTTCGTCCATGTTTCTGGACAATGTACCATTTTGTAATGGATTTTCTTCTATAATTGTTATACTTGGCATCTGCAAAGGGGTTGGCCAGTCAGATATAAATGTAATTCGACTTTTTAGTCGAATTTTGGGTACCTTCGATGACTTCGATTCTCGACGTTTGGGAATACTAGTCTTTTTCAATTTTATCGTTGCAAATTGAACTTCGTCAGTAGGTGGCACAAAAGTTAATTTTGTAGGCTTGATCATTATCCTTTCAATCTTAATGGGAATAAGGTTTTGAAGTTCCGGTGTTATTGTAGCTTTTTCCTTCTTTTTCTTTGGTTCCCACTTAATTTTTTCTGGCATTGGTTCTAACACTGGTGGTGTGTATTCTGGTTCCACCCATTCTTCATAGTCTTTTTTCTTGACTATTTTTTTCTTTTTTGGTTTGATAGGTTTTTCAGTTTTCTTTTCATTCAATAAAATGTCTTCTGGTTTAAGAACAGGAAGAATAGCAGTTATATCCTCGAATACAATCTCCTCTTCTGGTGCTTCATGCACCGTTGTCTCTGGCAATTTTCCATCCTCCTCAACGGTAACAATCTCTTTCACTTGTTGTTTTTTGCCCTTCTGCTTAATAATCTTTTTCTTAGTTGTTTTCTTTGTTTTACCCTCGGGAGTGACTTCGTGCAGGACTGTCACTTGCTCTTTTATTTCTTCAGTATCTTTCGGCTTACCATATTCGAGAACGGGAAGAATGCTAGTCGTTTCCTCGAATACAATCTCCTCCTCTGGTGCTTCATGCACCGTTGTCTCTGGCGATTTTCCTTCTTCCTCAATGGTAACAATCTCTTTCACTTGTTGTTTTTTGCCCTTCTGTTTAATAATCTTTTTCTTAGTTGTTTTCTTTGTTTTACCCTCGGGAGTGACTTCTTGCACGACTGTCACTTGCTCTTTTATTTCTTCAGTATCTTTAGGCTTACCATATGCAAGAACTGGAAGAATACCAGTTGTTTCCTCGAATACAATTTCTTCTTCTGGGGCTTCGTGTACCGTTGTCTCGGGCGATTTTCCTTCTTCCTCAACGGTAACAATCTCTTTCACTTGTTGTTTTTTGCCCTTCTGCTTAATAATCTTTTTCTTAGTTGTTTTCTTTGTTTTACCCTCGGGAGTGACTTCGTGCACGACTGTCACTTGCTCTTTTATTTCTTCAGTATCTTTAGGCTTACCATATTCAAGAACTGGAAGAATACCAGTTGTTTCCTCGAATACAATTTCTTCTTCTGGTGCTTCATGCACTGTTGTCTCGGGCGATTTTCCTTCTTCCTCAACGGTAACAATCTCTTTCACTTGTTGTTTTTTGCCCTTCTGCTTAATAATCTTTTTCTTAGTTGTTTTCTTTGTTTTACCCTCGGGAGTGACTTCGTGCACGACTGTCACTTGCTCTTTTATTTCTTCAGTATCTTTAGGCTTACCATATTCAAGAACTGGAAGAATACCAGTTGTTTCCTCGAATACAATTTCTTCTTCTGGTGCTTCATGCACTGTTGTCTCTGGCGATTTTCCTTCTTCCTCAACGGTAACAATCTCTTTCACTTGTTGTTTTTTGCCCTTCTGCTTAATAATCTTTTTCTTAGTTGTTTTCTTTGTTTTACCCTCGGGAGTTACTTCTTGAACGACTGTCACTTGCTCTTTTATTTCTTCAGTTTCTTGCGGCTTACCATATTCGAGAACGGGAAGAATGCCAGTCGTTTCCTCGAATTCAATCTCCTCCTCTGGTGCTTCATGCACCGTTGTCTCTGGCAATTTTCCTTCTTCCTCAATGGTAACAATCTCTTTCACTTGTTGTTTTTTGCCCTTCTGTTTAATAATCTTTTTCTTAGTTGTTTTCTTTGTTTTACCCTCGGGAGTGACTTCGTGCAGGACTGTCACTTGCTCTTTTATTTCTTCAGTATCTTTCGGCTTACCATATTCGAGAACGGGAAGAATGCTAGTCGTTTCCTCGAATACAATCTCCTCCTCTGGTGCTTCATGCACCGTTGTCTCTGGCGATTTTCCTTCTTCCTCAATGGTAACAATCTCTTTCACTTGTTGTTTTTTGCCCTTCTGTTTAATAATCTTTTTCTTAGTTGTTTTCTTTGTTTTACCCTCGGGAGTGACTTCTTGCACGACTGTCACTTGCTCTTTTATTTCTTCAGTATCTTTAGGCTTACCATATGCAAGAACTGGAAGAATACCAGTTGTTTCCTCGAATACAATTTCTTCTTCTGGGGCTTCGTGTACCGTTGTCTCGGGCGATTTTCCTTCTTCCTCAACGGTAACAATCTCTTTCACTTGTTGTTTTTTGCCCTTCTGCTTAATAATCTTTTTCTTAGTTGTTTTCTTTGTTTTACCCTCGGGAGTGACTTCGTGCACGACTGTCACTTGCTCTTTTATTTCTTCAGTATCTTTAGGCTTACCATATTCAAGAACTGGAAGAATACCAGTTGTTTCCTCGAATACAATTTCTTCTTCTGGTGCTTCATGCACTGTTGTCTCGGGCGATTTTCCTTCTTCCTCAACGGTAACAATCTCTTTCACTTGTTGTTTTTTGCCCTTCTGCTTAATAATCTTTTTCTTAGTTGTTTTCTTTGTTTTACCCTCGGGAGTGACTTCGTGCACGACTGTCACTTGCTCTTTTATTTCTTCAGTATCTTTAGGCTTACCATATTCAAGAACTGGAAGAATACCAGTTGTTTCCTCGAATACAATTTCTTCTTCTGGTGCTTCATGCACTGTTGTCTCTGGCGATTTTCCTTCTTCCTCAACGGTAACAATCTCTTTCACTTGTTGTTTTTTGCCCTTCTGCTTAATAATCTTTTTCTTAGTTGTTTTCTTTGTTTTACCCTCGGGAGTTACTTCTTGAACGACTGTCACTTGCTCTTTTATTTCTTCAGTTTCTTGCGGCTTACCATATTCGAGAACGGGAAGAATGCCAGTCGTTTCCTCGAATTCAATCTCCTCCTCTGGTGCTTCATGCACCGTTGTCTCTGGCGATTTTCCTTCTTCCTCAATGGTAACAATCTCTTTCACTTGTTGTTTTTTGCCCTTCTGTTTAATAATCTTTTTCTTAGTTGTTTTCTTTGTTTTACCCTCGGGAGTGACTTCTTGCACGACTGTCACTTGCTCTTTTATTTCTTCAGTATCTTTAGGCTTACCATATTCAAGAACTGGAAGAATACCAGTTGTTTCCTCGAATACAATTTCTTCTTCTGGGGCTTCGTGTTCCGTTGTCTCGGGCGATTTTCCTTCTTCCTCAACGGTAACAATCTCTTTCACTTGTTGTTTTTTGCCCTTCTGCTTAATAATCTTTTTCTTAGTTGTTTTCTTTGTTTTACCCTCGGGAGTGACTTCGTGCACGACTGTCACTTGCTCTTTTATTTCTTCAGTATCTTTAGGCTTACCATATTCAAGAACTGGAAGAATACCAGTTGTTTCCTCGAATACAATTTCTTCTTCTGGTGCTTCATGCACTGTTGTCTCTGGCGATTTTCCTTCTTCCTCAACGGTAACAATCTCTTTCACTTGTTGTTTTTTGCCCTTCTGCTTAATAATCTTTCTCTTGGTTGTTTTCTTTGTTTTACCCTCGGGAGTGACTTCTTGCACGACTGTCACTTGCTCTTTTATTTCTTCAGTTTCTTGCGGCTTACCATATTCCAGAACGGGAAGAATGCCAGTCGTTTCCTCGAATACAATCTCCTCCTCTGGTACTTCATGCACCGTTGTCTCTGGCGATTTTCCTTCTTCCTCAACGGTAACAATCTCTTTCACTTGTTGTTTTTTGCCCTTCTGTTTAATAATCTTTTTCTTAGTTGTTTTCTTCGTTTTACCCTCGGGAGTGACTTCTTGCACGACTGTCACTTGCTCTTTTATTTCTTCAGTTTCTTGCGGCTTACCATATTCGAGAACGGGAAGAATGCCAGTCGTTTCCTCGAATTCAATCTCCTCTTCTGGTGCTTCGTGCACTGTTGTCTCTGGCGATTTTCCTTCTTCCTCAACGGTAACAATCTCTGTCACTTGTTGTTTTTTGCCCTTCTGTTTAATAATCTTTTTCTTAGTTGTTTTCTTTGTTTTACCCTCGGGAGTGACTTCGTGCACGACTGTCACTTGCTCTTTTATTTCTTCAGTTTCTTGCGGCTTACCATATTCGAGAACAGGAAGAATGCCAGTTGTTTCCTCGAATACAATTTCTTCTTCTGGGGCTTCGTGTACCGTTGTCTCGGGCGATTTTCCTTCTTCCTCAACGGTAACAATCTCTTTCACTTGTTGTTTTTTGCCCTTCTGCTTAATAATCTTTTTCTTAGTTGTTTTCTTTGTTTTACCCTCGGGAGTGACTTCGTGCACGACTGTCACTTGCTCTTTTATTTCTTCAGTTTCTTGCGGCTTACCATATTCAAGAACTGGAAGAATACCAGTTGTTTCCTCGAATACAATTTCTTCTTCTGGGGCTTCGTGTACCGTAGTCTCGGGCGATTTTCCTTCTTCCTCAACGGTATCAATCTCTTTCACTTGTTGTCTTTTGCCCTTCTGTTTAATAATCTTTTTCTTAGTTGTTTTCTTTGTTTTACCCTCGGGAGTGACTTCGTGCACGACTGTCACTTGCTCTTTGATTTCTTCAGTTTCTTGCGGCTTACCGTATTCGAGAACGGGAAGAATGCTAGTCATTTCCTCGAATACAATCTCCTCTTCTGGTGCTTCATGCACCGTTGTCTCTGGCGATTTTCCTTCTTCCTCAACGGTAACAATCTCTTTCACTTGTTGTTTTTTGCCCTTCTGTTTAATAATCTTTTTCTTAGTTGTTTTCTTTGTTTTACCCTCGGGAGTGACTTCGTGCACGACTGTCACTTGCTCTTTGATTTCTTCAGTTTCTTGCGGCTTACTGTATTCGAGAACGGGAAGAATGCCAGTCGTTTCCTCGAATACAATCTCCTCTTCTGGTGCTTCATGCACCGTTGTCACTGGCGATTTTCCTTCTTCCTCAACGGTAACAATCTCTTTCACTTGTTGTTTTTTGCCTTTCTGCTTAATAATCTTTTTCTTAGTTGTTTTCTTTGTTTTACCCTCGGGAGTGACTTCGTTCACGACTGTCACTTGCTCTTTTATTTCTTCAGTTTCTTGCGGCTTACCATATTCGAGAACGGGAAGAATGCCAGTCGTTTCCTCGAATTCAATCTCCTCTTCTGGTTCTTCGTGCACTGTTGTCTCTGGCGATTTTCCTTCTTCCTCAACGGTAACAATCTTTTTCACTTGTTGTTTTTTGCCCTTCTGTTTAATAATCTTTTTCTTAGTTGTTTTCTTTGTTTTACCCTCGGGAGTGACTTCTTGCACGACTGTCACTTGCTCTTTTATTTCTTCAGTTTCTTGCGGCTTACCATATTCCAGAACTGGAACAATACCAATTGTTTCCTCGAATACAATCTCCTCCTCTGGTGCTTCATGCACAGTTGTCTCTGGCGATTTTCCTTCTTCCTCAACGGTAACAATCTCTTTCACTTGTTGTGTTTTGCCCTTCTGTTTAATAATCTTTTTCTTAGTTGTTTTCTTTGTTTTACCCTCGGGAGTGACTTCGTGCACGACTGTCACTTGCTCTTTTATTTCTTCAGTATCTTTAGGCTTACCATATTCAAGAACTGGAAGAATACCAGTTGCCTCCTCGAATACAATTTCTTCTTCTGGGGCTTCGTGTACCGTTGTCTCGGGCGATTTTCCTTCTTCCTCCACGGTAACAATCTCTTTCACTTGTTGTTTTTTGCCCTTCTGTTTAATAATCTTTTTCTTAGTTGTTTTCTTTGTCTTACCCTCGGGAGTTACTTCTTGCACGACTGTCACTTGCTCTTTTATTTCTTCAGTTTCTTGCGGCTTACCATATTCCAGAACTGGAACAATACCAGTTGTTTCCTCGAATACAATCTCCTCCTCTGGTGCTTCATGCACAGTTGTCTCTGGCGATTTTCCTTCTTCCTCAACGGTAACAATCTCTTTCACTTGTTGTGTTTTGCCCTTCTGTTTAATAATCTTTTTCTTAGTTGTTTTCTTTGTTTTACCCTCGGGAGTGACTTCGTGCACGACTGTCACTTGCTCTTTTATTTCTTCAGTATCTTTAGGCTTACCATATTCAAGAACTGGAAGAATACCAGTTGCCTCGTCGAATACAATTTCTTCTTCTGGGGCTTCGTGTACCGTTGTCTCGGGCGATTTTCCTTCTTCCTCCACGGTAACAATCTCTTTCACTTGTTGTTTTTTGCCCTTCTGCTTAATAATCTTTTTCTTAGTCGTTTTCTTTGTTTTACCTTCGGGAGTTACTTCTTGAACGACTGTCACTTGCTCTTTTATTTCTTCAGTGTCTTGCGGCTTACCATATTCGAGAACGGGAAGAATGCCAGTCGTTTCCTCGAATACAATTTCTTCTTCTGGGGCTTCGTGTACCGTTGTCTCGGGCGATTTTCCTTCTTCCTCAACGATAACAATCTCTTTCACTTGTTGTTTTTTGCCCTTCTGTTTAATAATCTTTTTCTTAGTTGTTTTCTTTGTTTTACCCTCGGGAGTTACTTCTTGAACGACTGTCACTTGCTCTTTGATTTCTTCAGTATCTTGCGGCTTACCGTATTCGAGAACGGGAAGAATGCTAGTCATTTCCTCGAATACAATCTCCTCTTCTGGTGCTTCATGCACCGTTGTCTCTGGCGATTTTCCTTCTTCCTCAACGGTAACAATCTCTTTCACTTGTTGTTTTTTGCCCTTCTGTTTAATAATCTTTTTCTTAGTTGTTTTCTTTGTTTTACCCTCGGGAGTGACTTCTTGCACGACTGTCACTTGCTCTTTTATTTCTTCAGTTTCTTGCGGCTTACCATATTCGAGAACGGGAAGAATGCCAGTCGTTTCCTCGAATACAATTTCTTCTTCTGGGGCTTCGTGTACCGTTGTCTCGGGCGATTTTCCTTCTTCCTCAACGGTAACAATCTCTTTCACTTGTTGTTTTTTGCCCTTCTGTTTAATAATCTTTTTCTTAGTTGTTTTCTTTGTTTTACCCTCGGGAGTGACTTCTTGCACGACTGTCACTTGCTCTTTTATTTCTTCAGTTTCTTGCGGCTTACCATATTCGAGAACGGGAAGAATGCCAGTCGTGTCCTCGAATACAATCTCCTCTTCTGGTGCTTCATGCACCGTTGTCTCTGGCGATTTTCCTTCTTCCTCAACGGTAACAATCTCTTTCACTTGTTGTTTTTTGCCCTTCTGCTTAATAATCTTTTTCTTAGTTGTTTTCTTTGTTTTACCCTCGGAAGTGACTTCTTGCACGACTGTCACTTGCTCTTTTATTTCTTCAGTTTCTTGCGGCTTACCATATTCCAGAACTGGAACAATACCAATTGTTTCCTCGAATACAATCTCCTCCTCTGGTGCTTCATGCACAGTTGTCTCTGGCGATTTTCCTTCTTCCTCAACGGTAACAATCTCTTTCACTTGTTGTTTTTTGCCCTTCTGCTTAATAATCTTTTTCTTAGTTGTTTTCTTTGTTTTACCCTCGGGAGTGACTTCGTGCAGGACTGTCACTTGCTCTTTTATTTCTTCAGTATCTTTCGGCTTACCATATTCCAGAACGGGAAGAATGCCAGTCGTTTCCTCGAATACAATCTCCTCCTCTGGTACTTCATGCACCGTTGTCTCTGGCGATTTTCCTTCTTCCTCAATGGTAACAATCTCTTTCACTTGTTGTTTTTTGCCCTTCTGTTTAATAATCTTTTTCTTAGTTGTTTTCTTTGTTTTACCCTCGGGAGTGACTTCTTGCACGACTGTCACTTGCTCTTTTATTTCTTCAGTATCTTTAGGCTTACCATATTCAAGAACTGGAAGAATACCAGTTGTTTCCTCGAATACAATCTCCTCTTCTGGTGCTTCATGCACTGTTGTCTCTGGCGATTTTCCTTCTTCCTCAACGGTAACAATCTCTTTCACTTGTTGTTTTTTGCCCTTCTGCTTAATAATCTTTCTCTTGGTTGTTTTCTTTGTTTTACCCTCGGGAGTGACTTCGTGCACGACTGTCACTTGCTCTTTTATTTCTTCAGTTTCTTGCGGCTTACCATATTCGAGAACGGGAAGAATGCCATTCGTTTCCTCGAATACAATCTCCTCTTCTGGTGCTTCATGCACCGTTGTCTCTGGCGATTTTCCTTCTTCCTCAACGGTAACAATCTCTTTCACTTGTTGTTTTTTGCCCTTCTGCTTAATAATCTTTTTCTTAGTTGTTTTCTTTGTTTTACCCTCGGGAGTGACTTCGTGCACGACTGTCACTTGCTCTTTTATTTCTTCAGTTTCTTGCGGCTTACCATATTCGAGAACGGGAAGAATGCCAGTCGTTTCCTCGAATACAATCTCCTCTTCTGGTGCTTCATGCACCGTTGTCTCTGGCGATTTTCCTTCTTCCTCAACGGTAACAATCTCTTTCACTTGTTGTTTTTTGCCCTTCTGTTTAATAATCTTTTTCTTAGTTGTTTTCTTTGTTGTACCCTCGGGAGTGACTTCTTGCACGACTGTCACTTGCTCTTTTATTTCTTCAGTTTCTTGCGGCTTACCATATTCGAGAACGGGAAGAATGCCAGTCGTTTCCTCGAATACAATCTCCTCTTCTGGTGCTTCATGCACCGTTGTCTCTGGCGATTTTCCTTCTTCCTCAACGGTAACAATCTCTTTCACTTGTTGTTTTTTGCCCTTCTGCTTAATAATCTTTTTCTTAGTTGTTTTCTTTGTTTTACCCTCGGGAGTGACTTCGTGCACGACTGTCACTTGCTCTTTTATTTCTTCAGTATCTGTAGGCTTACCATATTCGAGAACGGGAAGAATGCCAGTCGTTTCCTCGAATACAATCTCCTCTTCTGGTGCTTCATGCACCGTTGTCTCTGGCGATTTTCCTTCTTCCTCAACGGTAACAATCTCTTTCACTTGTTGTTTTTTGCCCTTCTGTTTAATAATCTTTTTCTTAGTGGTTTTCTTTGTTTTACCCTCGGGAGTGACTTCTTGCACGACTGTCACTTGCTCTTTTATTTCTTCAGTTTCTTGCGGCTTACCATATTCGAGAACGGGAAGAATACCAGTCGTTTCCTCGAATACAATCTCCTCTTCTGGTGCTTCATGCACTGTTGTCTCTGGCGATTTTCCTTCTTCCTCAACGGTAACAATCTCTTTCACTTGTTGTTTTTTGCCCTTCTGTTTAATAATCTTTTTCTTAGTTGTTTTCTTTGTTTTACCCTCGGGAGTGACTTCTTGCACGACTGTCACTTGCTCTTTTATTTCTTCAGTATCTTTAGGCTTACCATATTCAAGAACTGGAAGAATACCAGTTGTTTCCTCGAATACAATTTCTTCTTCTGGGGCTTCGTGTACCGTTGTCTCGGGCGATTTTCCTTCTTCCTCAACGGTAACAATCTCTTTCACTTGTTGTTTTTTGCCCTTCTGTTTAATAATCTTTTTCTTAGTTGTTTTCTTTGTTTTACCCTCGGGAGTGACTTCTTGCACGACTGTCACTTGCTCTTTTATTTCTTCAGTATCTTTAGGCTTACCATATTCAAGAACTGGAAGAATGCCAGTCGTTTCCTCGAATACGGTCTCCTCTTCTGGTGCTTCATGCACTGTTGTCTCTGGCGATTTTCCTTCTTCCTCAACGGTAACAATCTCTTTCACTTGTTGTTTTTTGCCCTTCTGTTTAATAATCTTTTTCTTAGTTGTTTTCTTTGTTTTACCCTCGGGAGTGACTTCGTGCACGACTGACACTTGCTCTTTTATTTCTTCAGTATCTTGGGGCTTACCATATTCAAGAACTGGAAGAATACCAGTTGTTTCCTCGAATACAATTTCTTCTTCTGGGGCTTCGTGTACCGTTGTCTCGGGCGATTTTCCCTCTTCCTCAACGGTAACAATCTCTTTCACTTGTTGTTTTTTGCCCTTCTGTTTAATAATCTTTTTCTTATTTGTTTTCTTTGTTTTACCCTCGGGAGTGACTTCTTGCACGACTGTCACTTGCTCTTTTATTTCTTTAGTATCTTTAGGCTTACCATATTCAAGAAATGGAAGAATGCCAGTCGTTTCCTCGAATACTATTTCCTCTTCTGGTGCTTCATGTACTGTTGTCTCTGGCGATTTTCCTTCTTCCTCAACGGTAACAATCTCTTTCACTTGTTGTTTTTTGCCCTTCTGCTTAATAATCTTTCTCTTGGTTGTTTTCTTTGTTTTACCCTCGGGAGTGACTTCTTGCACGACTGTCACTTGCTCTTTTATTTCTTCAGTATCTTTAGGCTTACCATATTCAAGAACTGGAAGAATACCAGTTGTTTCCTCGAATACAATTTCTTCTTCTGGGGCTTCGTGTACCGTTGTCTCGGGCGATTTTCCTTCTTCCTCAACGGTAACAATCTCTTTCACTTGTTGTTTTTTGCCCTTCTGCTTAATAATCTTTCTCTTGGTTGTTTTCTTTGTTTTACCCTCGGGAGTGACTTCTTGCACGACTGTCACTTGCTCTTTTATTTCTTCAGTATCTTTAGGCTTACCATATTCAAGAACTGGAAGAATACCAGTTGTTTCCTCGAATACAATTTCTTCTTCTGGGGCTTCGTGTACCGTTGTCTCGGGCGATTTTCCTTCTTCCTCAACGGTAACAATCTCTTTCACTTGTTGTTTTTTGCCCTTCTGCTTAATAATCTTTTTCTTAGTTGTTTTCTTTGTTTTACCCTCGGGAGTGACTTCGTGCACGACTGTCACTTGCTCTTTTATTTCTTCAGTATCTTTAGGCTTACCATATTCAAGAACTGGAAGAATACCAGTTGTTTCCTCGAATACAATTTCTTCTTCTGGTGCTTCATGCACTGTTGTCTCTGGCGATTTTCCTTCTTCCTCAACGGTAACAATCTCTTTCACTTGTTGTTTTTTGCCTTTCTGCTTGATAATCTTTTTCTTAGTTGTTTTCTTCGTTTTACCCTCGGGCGTGATTTCTTGAACGACTGTCACTTGCTCTTTTATTTCTTCAGTATCTTTAGGCTTACCATATTCTAGAACAGGAAGAATGCCAGTCGTTTCCTCGAATACTATCTCTTCTTCTGGTGCTTCATGCACCGTCGTCTCTGGAGATTTTCCTTCTTCCTCAACGGTAACAATCTCTTCCACTTGTTGTTTATTACCCTTCTGTTTTATAATCTTTTTCTTAGTTGTTTTCTTCGTTTTACCTTCGGGAGTAACTTCATGAACGACTGTGACTTGTTCGTTAATCTGCTCATTTTCTACAGGTTTGCCATCAATATGCGGGCTGATGTCGGTTGTTTCCTCGAATATATCCTCTTGTTTGGGTTTTTGATGTCCGGTGGTCTTACGTTTCCGTTTGATAGCCTTTGTATCTTCTTCAATAATATTCATTTGTTCTTCACCTTTTGTCTCTTTTTGACGTATTGTTTTATTCTTTGTTGGTCTTTTGGTAAGTTCTTGTTCATTTTGTGTTTCACTTTCAGAATTTTCTTCAACTTCTTGAATCATTGATGGTGTAATTTCTTCTACATCCACTATATCTGTTACTTCCTCTATATCCATAAACTGTTTCTTTGGTATTTCAGGCAAAGTTGATTTAACGTTTTCTATTTCTTCTTCTATAACTACAACTCTTTCGGTAGTTGATGATGGCTTTTTTTTCTTTATTATTGTTGTTTTGGTTTTGATAGCTGCATTTTCATCATTACTTCCTCTTCTAAATTTAGTTGTGTATTCTTCTGTTATTTCTGAATCAGATTCTGTACTATATTGTTGTTTGATTTTAGGTTGTTTTTGTTTGTAGTGTGTGTTTGTGATGTTGTGGTGTTGCACAGTTGCTTCTGTTGTTTCTGAAATGTTATATTTTTAGTGTTTTTTTATGTTATACATTTCAAATATGTTGATTATTGTTGTTTCTGTTCTATGTAATTTTATCTGTTTTATACGTCTACTGTATATATACTTAGGCATTTTCCTGCATTTTTCGATTTTGTAAACTTACCTTTTTATTAGTATTAGTATAATAATTTTACTCATATTTGATATATTTTTGTAATTATTATTCGCTTTTCTGATATAGGTATCGTTATTGTTTTTATGCATTTAAATTACACTTGTTTCCAAAATAATTTTATAGCGTTTTTATTTTTTCTATAGTTTTTCCTGATTTTTTCTGATAGTTATATACATAGTTAAATTGCAAAGGATCAAAATTGAATACATAAGGATTTATACATTTTGTGCGTATATTAGTTAATGTATAACTCCTCAGATAACCATTATTCGCTATAGACCTAAATATAGTTTCTGAGTGGTAATTAACCAAGTTCAGTCAATGTAAATCTTAAAAAGTTGAGATTGGGAGTTGGATCCTTTCTTTGATCATCGAAATATTCATGGATGTTTCTCTTTATAGTGCGAAAGTTTTTGCATTATGAATAGCATGTCATTGAGCCTACCTCATAAATTAAAATTAATATATTCACGAATGCATGCTAACCATAATTAAAATTCGAATTTTTAGTAAGCATTTCACCTTTATGACCATCCTGTCTCATTGTCAAATTTGTTTGTTCAAAAGTAAACTACCCCTATGATAATTTAGGATAATTTCAGGAATGATCCAAGCAGTTATACGTTTATCAAAAGTTTTGCTTAGAACCATTTAAAAATTCGTAAGTTTTACAAAGAAAATGATATTTGTCTTTATTGTGACTAATGCTCCTCTGAAGAGTTATAATAATTATTATATTCAAAATGGATGAAAAATGCGAAAATTACTTATGTGTCAAACTTTGATTCTCTGTAATTCGAAGACATTTCATTGAAAAAGTTAAATAAAAGAATCAGGAAAAGCCATACAAATCATAAAAACATATATTTATATTTATAATACTAAGAAAATAATACTTTTTGTAACTCTAGGAATATACTTTAAATATTGCCCGAATGAGCTTATGAATATTTTCAGAATTTTTCATAAAGCTTATTCTAATTCCAGAGGGTTAATTTTGGCAATTCCAGTAGTTATGCATTTTTTTGTATCTCCATGTATTTTTTACTTCAAATATAAAGATATTTTTTAAATAAATTTTTCTAAATTTTTCAATAGAAAAGTGATTTAAGTAATATAATTATTTAAATCTCTCTATGATTTTTTAATAATAATCCGATTGAGACATCCTATGTTGTAAGTCTCGAATTTTAATATTAATCAATTTTTAATCATTGCATCATATTCATTTAATTTTTAATTGTTAATTTAATTAACAATTAAAAATAGAACGTTTGCCTGTTCGATGATTTTATCAGCTGTTTTCAATAACGTTTCGTCCGCTCACAAAAGGTTTTAATTTGAAATTTTAACGTTTTAATTTACAACTCCTCTGGAAAGAATTTTTGACTAAATCATAAATATATAGTTATTTGTATTTCTTTTTGATTTTTCAATCAAATTAATAAAAAAAATCAATCTTAGGTCCATTCTTAAACATTTTGGATAAGTATGTACTAAATAACGTACAATCTAGTATAATAATAACAAATATGACTTTGAGAAAATTTAGATTGAAAAATTAAAAAGAAATACAAATAACTATATATTTATGATTTAGTCAAAAATTCTTTCCAGAGGAGTTGTAAATTAAAACGTTAAAAGTTCAAATTACAACCTTTTGTAAGCAGACGAAACGTTATTGAAAACAGCTGATAAAATCATCGAACAGGCTAACGTTCTATAGAATATATTCCTAGAGTTATAGTGATCATTTTGTTTTTGAAGCTCTTAATTTCTCAGAGAACATACCAATAAAATTTACCATTTTCTCATATACTTTTAATCTATTGTTACTTTTATTATCTACTTATACTTTACGTTAGCTATAGTCAACCTATTTTTAACTGGTATCTAGGTAAAAACCCCCTAACACAGTATGATTTTGTTTTGTCTCTAGAATCTTCAAATATTGTGGAACGTTCCACAATAAACATAAAAATCGTAGCTTGCGAAAGTAAAATTTAAAGCAGTTTGAAGGATTCATAACAATAGCTTTAGCTATCATATGGCTGAGTGAGAATGCGCAGGGGTAACTTCGAGTATGATTGGCATACTCAGGGCCTTGGCGTTGCATGCACTCTCCAGATTTTTCAATAATGATTGCTAGCTGGATAATGTTTTAATTTTTATTTTAAATTTTTTATTATAATAGTTTTGGTTTTTTATTTCTAAATGTTTCTAAATGCCTCGAGTTCCTTAAGACAAAACAAAATACATCCAGATTTTAAGCGATCTTTCCTCTAATAAATGATTGACCTAAAACACATACGACATGAAACATATAAATGCCAATGTCTTATGCGCAAGAACAAAAGAGGGGGCATGTCGCTTTGCAAAATCTAGCAGCGTGCTTGTCCTGACGAAAATTAATGCAAGATTTTCATTTAACTATGTTTTTATAGGTTTGGTGCGTTAAACCAACACTCACTTTTATCCTAAAAATCGCACTCTTATTGCAGGCACGTCTACCGCCTCTTATGCTCTATCTATCTTTCTTTCACACTTTTTTTTATTTGTCACGACTATTCAAAAGTTATAGTCTATTTCAATTTTCAGCGAAATCGAAAAATTATCATCTGCGCTTTTGCATGATATCTCCAGTATCGCACTTGCACCGTGTAATATTTTTCGATTAGCTGATTTGCAACTCTAGTTTCTAAACCCGTTAAAAATGTCACTCCAGTTAGTGGCTTCCCGGCTAACTTTGAACTTATATGAGCAAATCCACAAAACTTTAAAATTTTAATTTAAGCTGATAAAAATCTTATTTATACATTATCGCTTTTAATAAGCTGTATACTTATATAACATTTGGCATGTGATTTTCATACCTAATCTATTCTTAACTTGTAGTTTCCTAAGTATAGTTTTTTGATTTTCTTTACGTTATTATTTTGATAAATTCATCATTTGAAATCAGCGCCGTCAGCTTAAATCAGTAACTACTATCATCAATCGATTACAAAAAAAAAAATCGTATTCATACAAAATTTGTATTTAAAGTTCTAGAGGCTTAATTTATTATAACATTAAAATGTATGAATGCAGGTATAATTAATGTATTTATCTAATTAATATATTTTTTTATCCTTAATGCCGTTTTTTAAAATGAAGTACGCGGATGGATCGACACTTCTTGTAGTCACCTGAACATGTAAACCAAATAAAAAAATGGGCTCGCAAGTTTAAAAAATTAGATGTTCTTTTGCTAAAATTAAAAGTTTTGTGGACTTTCCTATATGATTAATTTTTAGCTAGAAACTTGTTAATATTTTCATTCCGACTCTTAAAGGTGAAATAATTATATTACCCTTAGAATATGTAGTTTTAATAAATGAGTTTGTCGTGTGATACTTACCTATTGATTGTAAGTGACTCTTCTCTAATGACAATTCTGCTGTCTTCGCGAGTTGTCTTATGGTTTCATTAATATTTGTTTCTGTTTCTTCTGTACTTTGTTCTGATACGACAATACTGTGTTTAATGTCTTTAACTTTTTGAGCAGTTTTACTTGTATATTGAATTGTTTCTAATTCTGTAACTGTTGATTCTGGCAGTGTTTCCGATTTAATAGCAACTTGTGTTTTTGTTACAGCTATATCAGCTGTAACTTCTTTCTCATCTTTAATTTTTAGTTTACCTGGTTTTTCTTCATGAGAAGTGACTTCTGTTACTTGCACTCCCTCAGATATTTTGAATCCAATTTCAGCATGTGCTATTGATGATTTTCGATCTGGTGCCAAATAATCCTCTTTTTCTTGAATAGTTATTACATTTTCTTCTATGCTTTGAAGTGGTATTGTTTCGCTTTCTATTTTAGTTAAATCAGGTATATTTTCAGTTTTGATATCTGTTGCCGTAATCATACACGTAACTTCTGTTACGGATATTGTTTCTAAATGATCTTGTGTCGATTTTGGTTTAATCTTTTCTGGTATACGCAAATCTTCCATATTTTTTACTCCAGTAGCTGTAACTATTTCTAAATTTTCAGGTACTCCGATTGTCGTGAGTGTTGTTTTTGCTGTTACTTCCGGTACCTTTTCAGATGGTTGCAACAATAGTTCTTTTTCATCTGTTACTGTTTCAGAAATAATTATAGAATTAATTTCATCTATATTTTTAGTACTTTTTTGTTCCTTAGCTACTTCTTTTTCCGGTAAATCACTAGTAGTCATTGTAGTTTGTATTTCAATTTTTTCTGCTACTGCATGGCTAGAGACATTTAATTCAGCTGTTTTTTGTTCAATCATTAAGTCTTCTTGTAAATTTATTTCTTGTTCATTAGCCTCAATATGTGTTACTGATAAAGGTATTATTTCATTGACGTTAATTTCTCCTGTTTTACTTATTGGTATTTCTTGTTTTGGAAGAATTGTTTCACATGAAAGCACTAGAGTATCAGTCTTTTGAGCTATGTCTCTTCCAGTAATAGTTGCTTCGGCTATTTCATCCTTTTCTACGTAGAGTTTATCGAATGAACTTTCTTTATCATTGATTAAAGACTGTGTTATGACAAGAGAGTTCAATTCATTCACGGTCAATTCTCCTTTTTTAGTATTCGGTAATAAAGATTTATTTAAAGGTTCAGTATTTGATGTCGTAATTGTTTCCTCTGTTAAAATTGCTTCCGAATCAGTAACATAAAATGATGCAGTTTTAGTATTCGGTAGTTCGGAAGTCTGTAGCGTGTTTTCTGATTCATTAGATATAACATGAGAAATTGTAACAGCCATATGCTCTTCGACATTAGAAATGAGCTTTTCTTCTAACGGTATTGGAATTCTACTTAGATCAGTAGTATTACTGATTTCCAAAACTTCAGTTACTTCAGTAGCTTCGTTGCTTTTGATTTTTGACAAAGCTATACGTGCCTCAGGCACACTTGATATTTGAAGAGTATCTTCTGTTTCGCTAGTAATTACTTGAGATATTGTTGATGATGGTAGAGTATCTTGAATATTTATTTTAATATTCTGTTGATCTGGTTTTTGATACTTTTCAAGTATTTCAGTACTAGATTCTGTAACTATTTGTGATGTTTCAGCTACTTCTCTAGCTGAAAAACTTGTATCAGCTACTGTTGTTTTTAATGTTTCTATTTCGGATAAATTTATTTCAGAGTCATTTATCATTACTTCAGAGATGGATAGTGACACCATTTCATCAATTTTTGGAGTACTTGTTTGTTTGAATGGCAGAAGTTTTGTATGTAAGTCGCTAACACTTAACCCAGGCGTCGGTTCTAAAATTTGCGTTGCTTCGCTTTCTATCAAAATTTCGTTAACTCGTTTCTCACTTTCATACTCAGACTTTGGAATAAGAATTTCTTCTTTGTCAGTAATTTCAGTCTCTAATATTACTGCTGACGTCAGTACATGCATATTTGCTGTAGAAGCTTGCTCCTCTATTATACTTTCAGATTTTAATTCTGATGAACTGGATGCTGTAATAATTTCAGTCGTTTCCACAACTTCATTATATAAAATTTTAGGTTGGGCTTCTTTTGTTTTTAATTCAAATATTTCTTGTAAATCCATTTCTTGTTCATTCCATACATTTTCGTATACATTTATTGATTCTAATTCTTGAAGTTGAGGTGTTCCTTGATATTCTTGCGGCAAAATGGGTCCGACCATTTCTACTACATTATCTATCGGTGTCACCTCTAATATTTCGGCAATATCTCTTCCTAACACTGACTTATGGGCAAGTTTTGAATTTGGCAGATCTCCAGGTGAGAATTGATGTTCACTTTCTGAAGTATGAGCTTGTGAAATAATCAACGAATGGAATTCATCTATTTTTGGTTCACCACGTTTTTCGTCATATATATCAGATTTTAATAGATCTTGGACATTTGATAACGTTAATACTTCTGTGATTCCTGCAATTTCCTCTCCTCTTAATTCAATAGACGCCGTTTGTCCTTTTGGGACTATTACATTTCTCAGTTCTTCCCCTTCTTCATTAATATGAGCCTGCATTTGGACTAATGGCTGTAAAAAGTTTAAACTTTCTGTAACCGTTTGTTTCTCAGGAATATTTTCTTCCAAAATCAACCCAACATTATTTTCGACAACTGTTTCAGTTTTTTCCGCGATTTCATGTCCCTTTAAACTTGTTTCTGCTATTTTTTCCTCTACTTTCTGTATCTCAGGTAAAATTAGTTCTTTTTCGTCGCATAATATTTCAGATACAGTTACTGATGACAATTCTGGCAAAAGTGTATTAATTTCTTGGCTTTCTGGCATTTTTGACGTAGAAAGTGTTTCTGTATTAGTTGATGTTATGATTTCAAGTATTTCTGCAGCTTCATGTCCACCTAAGCTTAAAATAGCGACTTTTTCATTAACTACTTCTGCAGGCTGCAGACTTTCTCCTTGCTCTTGCGATGTTGTGGAAGATATTATTAATGATATATGCGTATCGAATTTTTGCTCTCCTTGTTGCTCTTTAGGTATAGTTTGAGTATCCAAGTCGTCAACATTTGTCAAGCTCAATAATTCTGTTACTTCTTTTATCTCTTGCGTTACAATACTTAAATCAGCATGTTTTTTATTCGGAAGTTCCTTGCTTGGAAGATTATTTTCTGAATCTGTTGGAACCGTTTGCAAAACGCTAATTGGATGTAAAATATCTAATTTTTCTTTACCGTATTTTTCTTCTAAGTTCTCTGTTATCTGATAGTCTTCAGTACTTATCATTGGTAATATTTCTGATGTCTGTGCAATTTCTCGACTGGATACAGATATCTTAGCACTTATTTTATCAACCATACTTGTCTCAGTACTTAGAGTTTCATTTTCTTCGTTAAGTTGTATTTGGGAGATGATTAAGGGAGAATGCATATCCATTCCCTCGGTACTAATTTGTTCTTCTGGAATAAATTTATTTGGTAAAGTTTCTACACTTGAAATAGTCATTATTTCTGTTGTTTCAAGTACATCATGACTTTTAAGTCTCTCAGTAGCAGTTGATATAGTAGGTGACTCTTTAATTAAAAGTTCGTTTTCTGATTCATTAGCTAGAGTTTGAATAATATTTAGTGATGACATTTCATCTAGATGCGATAATGCTTCATGCGTATCAGGGGTAGCATATTCTTTTATTTGATCTGCATCCGAAAGGGCGATAATCTCGCTTACTTGGGTAGCCTCATTATCGGGAAATTGCGGAATTGCTGTTAGAGTCTTTGGCATTTTGTACGCAATTAGGGTCTGTTCTGAGTCGTTGCAAATTATTTCTGAAACACTAACTGTACTTAAAGCATCTACTTGTCTTTTAGTTTCTTGTTCTGTCACCTTTTCTGGGTAGAATATATTAAAATTATTCAATGGAATAGTTTCTAAAGTTTCAGCAGTTTCATGTGCACTTATGTCGGTAAGTGCATTTTTTTCACTTGGTTTTGTTTTATCGGGTAAATAAGTTTCTGTTTCATTTATTAGAGGTTCCATTATTATAGGTAGTGGTAATCCTTCCACTGATTCTCCAGGTCTTACTTGTCCAGGTGCATCAGTCATTTTAAGTTTTTGTGTATAAGTTAGTGGTAAAGTTTCAGAAATTTCTGCTATATCTCGTCCATCTATGTTTGCATTAGCTCGTTTGCCAACTGGTACTTCTGATACAATCAGAGAATCTTCAGATTCATTTACATCTACTTGTGATATAGTAAGCGACGTCAAAGTATCTATTTCTTTAACTCCGGTTTTTTCTTTAGGCAAAATAGTTTGCTGTAATTCTTCTACATTATTCGTTGTTATTACTTCAAGAGTTTCAATTGCATTACTATGAATAACCTTTGCTTCTGCAGTTGTAATATTAGATTTAGCTGAAATCAATAAATGCTCTTCTACATCGCTCGGTAATGTCTGCATAGTTATTGCTGCTGTTAAAGTATCAACGCAAGATTTTCCAACGCGTTGGTTAGGAATTTCAAAATCAAGTAATTTTTCTGTATTTGAGTTTGTTAAAGTTTCTGATGTTTCTGCTATTTCCCGGGTTAAAACACAAGTCTCTGCTATTCTTGTGGTAGGGCTAATTGTATTATTTAAAATTTCTTCTCTTTCACTAGATACTGCTTCAGAAATTAATAAAGGTAAAATTGTGTCGAATTTCTCTTCTCCAGTAGCTTCGAAAAATACGTCCTTTGTTAATATTTCATCCGCATTTGTCATAGATAGTACTTCGCCAGTTTCGGCCACTTCTCTACCTATTACGACTGGATGAGCTTTTTGCTCGTTTGGAGCTTCCGAATTTGTAAAATCTTTTTCTTTTTCACTGGATATCGTCTCACAGACTTTAATAGACAACATTTCTTCAACATTTTCTATGCCAGTTTGTGAAGTTGGGGCGCTTGCTTCGGGTAATTTTTTTAGTGATGTTAATGGAATTACTTCAGAAACTGCCGCTATTTCTTGACCGGATAAATGTAATTGTGCTACTTTTTGATTGATTTTATTTTGTTGCGCAAATGTTGATTCTATTTCATCAGTCACTATTTCAGAAACAATTAATGCTAATAATTTATTAGAACTTGGTGTAACAGTTTGTTCTTGAGGTGTTTTGTCTTTTATTAAATCGTCAGCATGCATGGATGTAACAACTTCATTTGTTTGTGCTATTTCTCGACCGAGTAATAATATCTTGTCCTCTGCATTTTGAGTTTGCCTTTCATCATCTAGTAATAATTTTTCTTCAAATTCATTGGAAACTACTTCGGATACAGATAGTGGAATACTTTCGACAAACTCAGATTTTCCAGTATATTTGGATAAAACTTGAGAGAAGAAGGTATCTTCCTTATCTTGTGTTACGACTTCTGATATTTCAAGAGACTGTACATTTTTTATATCCATCAACGCTTTTTGCGCAATTGGTATTGCCGATTTTTCAAATAATTTTTCTGATTCCTCTATTAAATTTTCCGTAACAATTAAACTCTCTTGAGTGTCTTGCATAATTTTTGCGTTTCGTAAATCAATTGAATCTTTCTCTTTTTTCTCTGGAATATCTATTTGTGACTCTACAATAGTTGTTTGCAAAGAATTTTGTTCCGTTATTATGGTACTATTAGCACTCTGTAAGGGTTCGCCTCCCTTCTCTGCGAAGTCGCTGGTACTTTGGTTTACAACATGTTCAACAATTTCTGGAAGAAGATGTCCATTAATAAGCTCTTTAAAGGCAGTATGTGATTCTGGTATTGCTTCTGCATTGTATGCAATTTCTTTATCACCCAATGTTACTGATGAAATAATCAAACTTTGTTCTTCGGTAAGCTCTGTATTCGCACTGGCTTCATTTGGAATTCTATCTTTTTTCAATGTTCCTTCAGATTCATTAATTTGAATCTCCTCACTCACGAATGTTTCAAATAGAATTGGATTTCGAATTGCAGATGCTAAATCTGGCTTTTGTTCTTGTAAGTCTTCTGATAAGAGATCTGCTTGTATTTCTAATTTTTCAGCGACTTTATATCCATCGTAATCAATTTGTGCTATTTTTTTCATTGGTTCTTCATAACTTTTCATGTCTACTTCTTTATCCTCAGTTACAATTTCAGTTATGTTAGACACTCCAATACTTTCACCAATACCAATGTTTGCAATGTTTCCTTGTAAAGAAAGTTTTTCTTTAAATTCCTTTTCTTTATCAGCTATAAAAGTTTCTTCTTGGATGATACTTTCTGACAATATATGTTTTTCAGTTGCTAGAGCAGAGGTTGGAGTTGTACTAGATAGATTGCCAGTTGTTATTTCTGGAATTATTTGTGTAGATTCGGCTACTTTGTGGGAATCATATTTAGTATCCGCTTTTTGAGAACTCATTTCTTGACTTACTATATGGTTTCGCTCAGCATCCGAAGCAATTATTTCTGTTATTTGTAAGCTTATTCCTTCTTCAAATGTTATATCTGACTTCTTTTCATCAGGTTTACCAAAACTATTAAATAAACTTTCTGAATCAGCAGTAGATACTTCTGAGGTAATAATACTGTGAAATGGTACATGGTCTATTATTGCTGATGTTTTTGAAGCTTGTGTTATTTCTAATTGATCAATATTGTTATCTGCAGTAATTTCACTTGCTTGTGCGACTATATGTGCTGTGATACTTGTTAAAGCAGATTTAGTTTCTATTTTATCTGCGATTTCTAAGTTACTTTCTTTTTCAGCAACATTTACTGTTGAGACTGTCAATGATTCTCCAATATTAAATGTAAGTTCCGCTTTTCTATCTACAATCACGGTATCAGGAAGTGGTTTTTCTTTTTCTTGTATTAGAACTTCTTCAGTTTGAGCTGATTCGTGAGGCATCAAAGAACTTTTGGGTAAGACATCATTAACTGTTTCTTTTGGCAGTTCACCCAAATCGTTATCACTTATAATTTCAAATGTGGAAGCCACTCTTCGAACATCAAAATCAACAGTTGCTTCATTAGTATGAGGTTTTCCTTTTTCAATATATAATCCTTCTTTATCTTGTGTATTAGTTATTATTATTTCGATGCTCTTTTCTTCTTCAAAAGTTATATTACTTGTTTTGCTATCTGGTATGATATCTGATATTAATGGAGCTTCTAGTTCAGAAGTTGTTATTTCAATTTTTTGTGCAATATCTAAACCACTTTGTTCGGTTTTAGCAATTTCCGTAGCGAAAATAGCTTTTTTCAAAACATCTACGTTACTAGAAACAATAGTCTCCTCTGTTTGTGGTACTTCATGGCTTCTTGAGATGTTAGGGAATATATTTTGACATGATGGTATATCTTCTAAGATACAAGTATCTTCCTGTAAAATAAACATCATGTTTAAATAAGTATAATTTAATTTAATTTTATTATATATAGAATATTTTGTTTTACGTTCTTATTACATTCTATATTTTTTATTCAGATTTCATAAAATAGCAACTTTAAAAATGTACGCCCACTGAATCAAAAATGCTTTTACGATGTTTGAGTAGATTTCAAGTTTATTTTGAAAAATGATAATATATTTATAGTATATCTTTGTTATATTCAAATTCAATTTCTTATTTTCGTAAATTCTAACAATAAGTATATAACATTAGATTTGAGATTATTTTTAAAAAGCTGCCATAATTAAATCATATTAAATTAAATGAATAATTGGTTCATTATTAATCTTACAATTAAATGATAGTATATCATGGAACTAAAGTGAGAAGTAGGTATTTCTAGCTTGAGTGTGACTCGAGGCACGTAGACGTAAAACCACAAAAATTAATACATGTGTTACAAAAGGTATTTTGAGGTCCATGGGTGAAGGAAAATTAGATCTCGTATAATTGTAGTGTTCAACTCAGTCTTGCGATCTTTTTGAAACTCTTGTATTTTGCTTGCGAGTTTAGTAATATCATTTTTCAAAAGGTAGAACTAATGGCGGAGTAGATAGGTGAAAATACATTTAAATAATCATTAATGGCGAAAGTCAATAGTAGATTATGCATCAAAAAACTTTCAACTGATTGTGCACGAGTAAAAGGCCTTACCTACGCTATTTTCGGTCATAAAAAAACCGTTTCAAATACATGGAAGAAAAGCGATTTCACACTCGGCTGAGGTGTTAGCTTTAGCTTGAAATAGCTTATTTGCTCCGCGTGGTGCATGTATTTGAAGCGGTTTTTTTTTATAAAATTCTTATAGAGAGTAGCGTTGGTAATAGTGGATTTTATTTGTACGCAAAAGTTGAAAGATTTTGTGTTTAAATTTCAAATACTCGCGGATTTCAAAAATTTGTAAAACAGATGTAAAAAGCGGGGAAAACTAGTTTGATTCGTCCCTTTGATTTCTCTTACATGATAGACGGACTTGACTGTGAAAGATAAGCACTTTTTTCTCTTTATTTATTTAATTTAATTTAGTCTTTAAATTCTGATTTTCTTTTTTTAATGAAACTGGTACTTGTACATTTTATACCCTGAATATACGATTCTTAATTTATATTTTCTATATGCATGTTTTTGTTAATTATAGTTACAGATGTGCCGATAGTTAGTTTAACCATTATTCATATAAAAATATAAGATATAATGTTGCAATTACCTTGTTTAATATTGTCGTAAGTTGATGAACAGCCGTATTGTCTGATGTTGTTAATTCAAAATCAGCCCGTTGTAGTATAGGTTTTATGTCTTTTTCTTTAGGTTTTTCAGTTTCAGCTACATGAGTCTCTGTAATCATGAGCTCATCAAATGTTTCTTGACGAGGAATAGCAATATTGCTAATAGGTCGATGTTCAAAAATATCTTCAGATTTTTGCTCCGTTATAGTTTCAGATTTAATAGCTATATCATAAGTTGATACATTCAAATTAGCTACAGCATTGTCCGGCCTTTTTTCTTGAGAAACAACAGGCTGTTCCTTGTCATTTGTTATTATTTCAAGAGTAGTAGCTCCAGGTATTGCTTCTGTCAATTCAACTACAGCTATTTTTTCAGTAGGTTTTATTTCATCTTTATAGTAATCTTCTTTTTCGGCAATCTGCTGCATACTGATCATTATGCTTTCTAATGGTACTTGAGTTGGAAGGATATTTTTCTCCGCCACTTCATCTACTCTGAATTGCTCCGTTGGGGATTCAGTTCTCACTTCTTCTTTTGTTGCTATGGTTTGCATAGAAATTTCTACGGAAGCATTAAATTTCTTTGCTTCTAAAACAGAATCATACTCGGATTCTGTTTCTGTAATAATAACTTCTGTAGTATCTATACTATTAACTTCATCAATTGTTAGTTCTGCTTTTTTTGATTGAGGAAGAATTTGTCGTGATACTGGCGATATATTTTCGACGGGAATCACTTCTCTGACAAACGTCCCTTCAAGATTTTCGCTTATTAATTTTGCAGTTGCCTGGTCGGGTATTTCTGTCATAATATGACGAACATTATCAATCAAGCTCGTTTCACTTGTTTGGTAAGATACCATAGAATGGGTGGGAACTTCCTTGCCCTTATGACTTTCAGGTAAATCTTGAGCTTCATAATTACCTTCTTTTTCAGCAAATGTAGTTTGAGTTATTTCTAAACTTTTTATTTCATCCAGTACTACTTGTGTGAAACGTTTTTCAGGTTTTATTTCTTCCTCAAACAGACTTCCTTGGTCGTGAATGATCGTTTCTTGTACAAGTTTTGCTTCAGTCGTTTCAAATGCAACTGTACCGCTTTCAGTGGTATATTTCAAAGTTTCTTTATATTCTGCAGGAAAATCAGCTGTTTGAATTTCAGAAACATTAATGTGCTCTTCGGGACGAATACTAGTTTCAGCTATTGCAGGAGTTGGCTTAATAGATCCACTATATATACCTTCTGAATCTTGGACAAATGTACTCGATACTACGCCAAGTTCTAGTGGAAGGTATGTTTTTTCGGCTGATTTCATTTCCGGCTTCTCAATTGGTAGATAAATTGACTCTTTTTCTCCAAGTGTTGTTTCAGCCATGGAAACAGATATGTTTTCTTCTAAATTAATTTCAGCATTTAGCTTGTTCAGTTTTTCAATAAATAATTCGGACTCTTGCTGTTGTGAATCAATACATGTAATATTAATACCTTCAAACAAATTTACATTTGGCGTTGCTGTATAAAAATCTATTTTTCGATCGGGATAATACGTATCTTCGCTTTCCTGGACAGGTATCTCACGAACGATTGCTGCTTCACCGCCAGAAGAAACATCAATTTCAGCTTTTTGTAATACTGGTAATTTTTGCGGTATATACTCTCCTTCTTTTTCGGATACATGCATTTCTTGAGTAAAACGTTGTCTTTGCTCTACCACTGATGCATTAGCCATTTCTGTTGGAACTATTAACTCTGGATAATATTTACCTGGTTTATCTGCAATATAAACTTCTTCTACTTGAAGAGGTTCGATTTCATCAAGCTTAATTTTTGGCTTGTTTTGTACAGTTTTCAGTTCTTCTAGTTTATCTTCTCTTTGTCCCTCTTGAATCTCATAAATTGTAAGACTTTGCTGAGGAATAATAAATGTTTCTGCCTGTTGCTCATGAGGAAGTATATATCCATTTGATGCTGCTTCCTTTTCATTCGCTGTTGTTTGACTAACAGTTTTTGCTTCTTGTAAAGTCAAAAGTACTTCAGCTTTGCTACTTAATTGCTCAATAGGTTTATTTAAATGTGTTGGGTTAGCTTCAGTGGGTTGGATTTCACTAATAATTATTCCCTCTGATGGTATGACTGTTGTTTCTGCCTCGGCCAAATGGGATAAAGACACGCGATCTAAAGAATCCGTTTCATTTTGTATCATAGTTTCTATTGTTAAATATGATTCACTTGATGTTATAGAAACTGAAGCCTTTCTAGTATCTGGTGTCTTTGGCACCATTTGTTCTACTTCCTTTTCTTGAATAGAATGGTATTCTCTTGTTAGCGCCATTACTGTATCTAACGTAATTTTGGCTTTTTGATCTTTAGGTTTTCCAAGTGCTTGGTCAGTTGTTGTAATAGTTGATATAGTTTCATTTTGTTGGTTTGGAATATTGAGTAATAGAGATGGTACCGCTAAATCTTTCACTATTTCTAAATCTTCAGTTTCTTCTAAGGGTGACTCTTCACTTTTAATTTTAGGTTTTTTAGGTTTTAAAATTTTCTTTGTTTCAACTTCTTCTTCGATTTCCTCATCTACTTCTATATCTTGTATTCTTTCTTTTGTTGCGATAAGGTCTTTCTTATTTTTGTGTTGATCGTCTGTAATGCTCAGCTGTGTTGTGTCCTCAATTTCTACAATTTCTACCCCATCTTCCCTGTTTGCAAGTGTATCAACGACTTTGGATTGTTCCTCATTCTTTGTTTCTTTTCGTTTACGCAATGTGGTGTGTGCCTGCTGAGTGTCCTCGTATTCTGTGAAAAGTATGTAAGAAAGTATGTTTAGGTGTAAAGTCTCACGTGTGAATGTATCTATTTTTTGCTCAGTTATTCTAAAGCTATTCTTAAATATTGTGTATTTAAACATTGTTATTAATTTAAACAGTGTCTTAAACATTGATTATATTAATGAAAAAAATCTAAAGATGTAAAATCTTAAAGAATTTACGGAGCTCTTTTGAACTGAGCAAAATAGATAACCCTTTAATAAAAATGTATTTATATGATTGTATTAAATGATGCAAACATGCGTGTAAATATCAAACATGAGCACTTATTGCACTAAAGAGTTATTTAATTGAATGATAAAACATAATCTGTATGCTCTGTATCGGTATGTGAATACATATTTATGAAATCTGATACTTTTATATATTTGTTTAAATAAATATTTATATTAAATTATCCAATCCACCATCTACTGGATTATAATTCTTTGATCGTAAAAAAATTCTCAAAAACATTCAATAAATGTTTAAAAACTATCAAACGGTGTTGACATTTAATTGCACACTACTTAATGATCAGATATTCACAGTTGTATTTATACACTATATATAAATAATATAAACTACATAATACTTTTAATTGAAATACATTAAGAAACTTTAAAAATTGCTTATACTTATATTTTTTAATCTAAAGAAAATGCCTTGCCTAAAAATTCTTATACAGAGATCGTGTGTTAATTATATTGTCGGAAAGTATATTTATAATTAAATTGTTTCTATTTTCTTATTTACTTACGTATATGCGCCACAAGAAGCGAAGCTATGGGGTGTTGTGATAAATAAGGTTAAGCAATAGGAAGACTATTAATGTTAATTTTTAGCATTTGTATATTTTATAAAAAAAATATATGTTTTAATTTTATTTTAAGAAAAAAAGAAGAGAGAGATAGGATACTGCGCATTGAAAGCATAACGGCGTAAGCGGAATTTCTCTGCTATATTTCGTTCAAGAAAGCTTCATGCATCTGAAATAATATAAAAAGAAATTTACGCAGCTAAAATATAACCAAGATGTACATACAAATAATAAAATCTTAAATATATTAAACAGCAGATCATGTACGCAAATAGTTAAGGAAGTTCGAGTATTAATGTAGAATTAGATTAATATTTTTAAATAGCAGGCGCGAATTGATCTTTTTATCAAAGCCATTTGTATTGATAAGAATTTGTCAATAGTTCTTATTTATCAGTTGTAATTAAGTAACTAATAAATTTCACATAAGATTACTTCGAACTTACTTAAACTTTCTTTATTCAAGGTTTTTATTAAATTTATTAATATTAAACATTAATTATTATAAAAAAGTTGAAGCACAAAAATGATTAGCTTTCACTGGCATGTTCTTCATTGTTTAATTGTACTAAATACAAAACTAATATGCCTTGAAGTTTTCAAATCAAACCTTTAATTTCTCGAACATCCTGTATTTGCACAACTGTTTTGTCTTCTCTCCTTTCTGTGAATAGGAAATATTTGTATTACAGTTACTTTTTTGGTATACTTTCATAAACAGTAGGTAAAATATTAAAATTGATGATTTTAATAATAAAAAAATTGATATGCAATAACAAAAATATCATTTTTTAAATTAAATATTCGTGCTAATCGAAAGATTACGTTGTTAAAGAATATTCATACTAATCCTATTATAAATAATTATAAAACAGATATTAGTATTTATAAGACTTTATACATAATAAAACATAATATCCTAATAATTCATTACACGATGTTAGCCGACTTGCTCAAAAATTCATTATTTAATAACGTGCTTCATTGAACGTAAAATGTAAAAGTGCATAAATGCAGTCAATTCAAAATTATTCCATACTCTCAGTTTCATGTTACATATTGAGCACAATTTCAGATAGAAATTTGGAGAAGACAACATTCATATAAAATTTACTACTTCATATATATATATATATATATATATATATATATATATATATATATATATATATGTTACGTGTGGAAACGTTACAGGTGTCTCATTGCAATAAAAGAACGATTTTAAAAGTGCATCGTCAGTAACGACCCTAGCTCAAACGATAGACTATTAAACTTGCCAGTCGGAGATTCGAGGTTCGCGCCTCAGACTCGCCATTTTTTAGAATATTAAAAACTGTAACTATTTTTTTCTAGACTTTTAAAATTTATTATGTATAAAACATGGCTTGTCATAATATTATACTAATCATAATCTAACAAATGTATCTGATAAAAATATTATACTTATATATAATTCAAATTAATATCTGTCCTATAGTATATTTTAGATTGATTATATCACCCAAAATAAAGTATGAAGCAGTATATGGACATAAATATTATACATTTGGTTTTATCTGATGCAATATTGATTATAAATTCAAACCACATATTAATAACTCACCCATAACGTGGACTTCTGTTTTATGAATAATCTCAATTTTTTCTGTTGCATTTTGATCACTTTGAATGTGCTATAAAAAACATTATGATGTTTGGAAAAAAACTATTTTGAAGTTATTTTGAAAGTGGTATTTAAAATGACTGATATTAAGAAATTTTTCGAAAATATTTGTTATTAAGTTATTTCTTAATATCATGCATATCTAATTGTAAAAGTATTTCTTTTTCTTCTTACCTCTGTTATTTCAGTGACTTCCCAAGCTCGAGGTCTAAAGTCTTCAGGAGTAAAGTGGGTTATTATTTCTTCCACGGTTGCGTGTTGTAATTCGACCATTTTCATGAAAGCTCTAAAACCAACGGTCGCTGCTACAATACTTTCATCTGTTGTAGTTTCTTCAGTAAGCACTTGTGTTATTAACGGCCCATGACCTTTTCTCTCGACAAGCTGTACTAAAGCATTTTGTGCGTCTGGAGTCTTAAGTGCAGGAAATTTGTCGGTTCTATACAAACTTTCATTGATTTCATACACAGTGATTCCATGTCGTACTAAGTACCCAATAGTCGCTAATTCACGAAGTGGTTGTTCCCCTGGTCCGAATTCGGGTGCGTTAAGCATCTCCATAATTTCTTCAACCTCCTGGGCAATATTTTTTTCTTGTTCTTCAATGATTTGCTCAACACTTACTTCGCTCATTTGTTCTTTCTGCGTTATTTTAGTCTTTTCAGCTTTTTTCTTCTTTTTTCTTATTTCGCGTACATCTGTCTCTGTGTGAACTTCTGATACGGAAACCGTTTCAAAGGTCTCAGAAGTTATTCGTGCTTGATCTAGAATTGATTCAACTACAAAATCAGAAACTATATCTTCTGATGTTGTTTCTGATACAACAACGCCTTGCTGTTCTTCAATTATCGTTTTAGCTTTCTCATCCAGTTTTGGTATTATACTACGAATTTTTTCATCCATCTTCCTTAAACTTGGCGTTGCTTCTGTTATGACTGGTTCTTGAACAGGTACTATTTGCTTGGCTCTTGATAACTTAAAAAAAATCAAATTATCATCAACGATATGTAAACAATGTGTTGAAAAATTTGTATTCATTTTCTAAAGTAATTTTCTTTTTCATAAATTCTACAATCATAACGTTGATTTAACTAATGTTGAAAAAATACCCATTGAAAAAACTAACAAAATTATGAAATAAAAAGAAGCAAAATAATCTGTATTTAATTACTTTTGAAGACAAGGTTTATGATTTAATATTTTAGTTTTTGTATTAATATTGATTAAAATACCTTTCTTGGTTTTTCTTCCATGATTTCTGTACTATCTAATACCTGAGTTTCTAGACTTTCTACAATGTTTCTAAAACAGTATTATATAATAAAATTAAATTAAAATAAATGTAAAATGTCTTTTATATTTATATTGATATAGGCAAATATGTGTTTACTTCTCTACTGGCTGTTCTTTAGGCGTTCCTTTTTCTTTAGTGATGCTCCTTTTATCAGCTTTGACCCGCTCTGACTTAGTTTTTTCTTTCATTTCTTTTGCTTTTTTAATTTCTGTCTTCTTCCTCTTGTGTGGCTTTTCTATTTTTTCTGGAACAGTTTCTTCAATTTTGGTATCATCTATAGTCTTTGATGGGCTTTCAAGAGAATCTAATAGTCACAAAAACATTTTATTTAATATTGTAGTAAAGTATGATTATATGAAATAGATGAAATTGAAATGCCTACCAGTGACTTGTAATTTAGCTTTAGTTGTGGCTAATCCAATATCGCTTGTTGCTTTGCAAACGTAGATTCCTGCATCCTCATGAGTAACTTTATTTATTATTAATGAGGTTTTCTTTTCATCTTCAAAGACTTTTATCTTGATATTATCAGTATTAAGAATAATTTTATCATTTTTGAACCAAACAATATCTGAAAAAAATATTAATATAGTTACACTAGCAAAAAATGTTTAATTATATTACGTATTCATAAAAGTAGCGCTACCTGGAACAGGATTTCCAGAATATATACATTCTAAAACAACTGTTTCTCCTTCTGTAGTGTAAGTATCGGTGAACTCTTGAATAAAGCGAGGTACTGATTGGGTAGCTGTAAAAAAAGAATGATAAAAAATGTATTATTTTTTAAATATATTTTTTAATATTATTTTTACCTGCTTGGACAATGACATGTTGACGACTTAATTGAGATATTCAATTGTCAGTAATCTGTTAAAGTAAAAAATATGAAAAGCACACCATGCAAGTTCACATTGTTATTGATAAAATATTATTTAATAAAAAAACTTGATGCTTATTTTACAATTAAATCGCTATGTATATGGTTAGTAAATATTAGAAAATACCTGACACTGTTTCTCGTTCTTCTTCACTATATAAGCTGTCATTGTTATCTAAATTCGACAAATGGGTCATATTAAAATCACCGCTACATTGAGTTTCAAGTAATAAGAATTCTCGAAGTTTTTCTTGACTATCGGCAGCATTAAGTTGTTGAAAACTATCTAATGCAATTTCTTGTGGCTCCAGTGGAATCAATTTAGAATGTAATGTATCTGACTTTTGATATTTTTTCGGGAATTTGCGCAAGATGGGAATCCTATACCTCGAATATTTACTACAGCATGGTAAATTTTTGCTTTTACTTGAACTACTTGTTGAATTTTCTTTTTGCTCTTTTATTGGGGATAAGTTCAAAATACTTGGGGTGATTTTTAAATCATGCAAATTATGTTGTAAGAAATGCAATTTAATTTAGTAGTGAAAATTCACCAATATTTATTATTATTTTTTCTTTTTGGTAGCATATATTTAAAGATGAATTATGAAAAATATTCTCATAAGATTTTTTTACATTTACATAATTTTTTTTGATATCCTTTTTTTCATTTTTATGACATTCTGCTTTAATAATTTTGAGAATCTCATTGGTTCTCTTGTTTTAATGTTCATTATTTTATTATTTGAGAACATTTTTAATTTTTCTCTTTTTTGATTTGATTTTTAATCTTTGCTGATGAGTATTTTTATTTTTATTGACGTTATTAGTATTACTTAATGCAAACATGTTTTTTATTAGATGCTCGTAATTTGTATACAAATTTATTATTTCTTTTTCTCTTTTGTACGGTATTTTTATTATTTATTTATAATATTTGTATTAAACTCGTTTATGTACGATATTTTATCTGCAAATATCTTCTTCTTATTTAGGTAACCACGCATATTTTTTGCTTGCTTCATATCACTTTGAAAAATAACACCTCCACACAAAATAAAAAAAGTTGTCTGCGCGAGAATTCAGACCTATCTATCTTTATGTTTTTCGGGTCGCTGAATTCGAATATAAGGTCAGTTAGGCCCTATGACGTCACGTTTAAGGTCAGTTGAAGATCAAATTAAGAAGAAAAGGTTTTAAATAATTAAAATGCCATACATTTATGTTTTTTTGATCACTGAATCCGAATCCGGGGTCAGTTTTATCCGATCACGTCAGGTTCAAGGTCAGTTCGAGGTCGAACTGAGAAGAAATGGTTAAAAGAAATAAAAATGCCATACATCTGTTAACCATTTCTTCTCAGTTCGACCTCGAACTGATCTTGAACCTGACGTGATCGTGTAAAACTGACCCCGGATTCGGATTCAGCGACCGAAAAAACATAAATGTATGGCATTTTAATTTTTTAAAAACTTTTCTTCTTAATTTGACCTCTAACTGACCTTGAACTTGACGTGATGGGGCCTAACTGACCTTATATTCGAATTCAGCAACCCGAAAAACATAAAGATAGTTAGGTCTGATTTCTCGCGCAGACAATTTTTTTATTTTGTGTGCCGGTGTAATTGTTCTTAGCTGGTGTAATAGTATTTGTTTTATAGTCTGCATATCATGTTCGAATTCATGAATTTTGGTGGAATTAATTTCGCGTGTATTACCAGTATATACAAACTCTTTTTTTATAGAGTTTCTATTTTGGAAAATTGTATCAATACCTTGATTTATTCGAATAATTGATAGGGCTCCTTTTTTAGAAACTGATTTTTGTCTGTCTGAACTGTGACTCATAAATCCAAACATGCTAACACTCGTGCTTGTATATATTTTATTACGATTGTTCTTACCTCGAAGAGCTTCTTGCATTTCTTCCATTTGGGTTACCCATTCAGGTTTTCGATATTCTTTAGTCCCAACAATACCTATGTGATACAATTATATTCTTATGTTACTCATATTTATATTTATTATGTTATGAGTATATAAGAAAATATTATAGATTATATTTATAGATTGTACTTGTATATGGAAAATGTATGAACTAATAGGTCGTGTTACGTGTACAATTTATGAAAGGATAGGGAATTTGGATAAGCATAAGATGTTATTAACAAATGCAAAATATTTTTTTTCAATGATCTGAAAAGAACTTAAATAACCATTAATTATTAATTAATATATATAAGAACAAGCAAGTTTCGAGTATGTTACCTTCTACAGATAAATATGTAGTTGTAGTTGATACTCCAAGAGGATTGTGTGCTTCAAAAACTATTTCACCAGTATCGTCGGGATACGTTTCAGTTATTGTAAGAATAGATGTTCCATCTTCAAGTTCTTCAATTTGGAATTCTTTGGACGGTCGGATCTCCAAGCCTTGTTTATACCATTTGTTTTCAGGTTTAGGTCTCCCTTTCACTTTGACTTCCAATCTTAAAGATATAATCAATTTTAATGAAATAAGCCTTTTTTGTATCATACATACATTTTAATATAAAAAAACTAAACTACTATCACACAAGATTTTGACGGTAGATATGTTTAATTCGTCTACTTTGTTGATACAACACTGTGTAATACTGAATAGTTGCTCAGATTCACCAAGAGTAGATCAGTAATAATGAATCCAACTTTGGAGTATGTTTTTACATGATCGGCTTTCTCGAATATATTGTATTGCATTTAGTACATTAAAAGTGTTGAAATAAGATGTATCATTGGAATTTAAAATTTTAATTCTTTAAGGACTTGTAAAAAGAGTAAAGAGAAACTTCCCAAAATATTTATATTTTTCACTATGCAAATGTAGGCAAATTACACAAAGAAGTCTATAATCTAAATCTGTTTCGGTTGATAAAATAAAAGAGGACTCTGTAAACCTATTTTAGTCGACATAAAAAATCTTTGAATTATTGACTCCGAAATAAAATAAAGTATTAGTATATTTTTAAGTTTTATAAAAAACACCAAATATATAATGTTTAGATAATGTTCATATGGTCGCATCTGCATGTATTTGTGCGAATGCATTTTTATTCTTTCAAGTATTAATAAATTGCTTTTTAACATGCTACAGTGCAAAGATCGCTTATTTTCTAGTTTAGAGGACAAGTAGCGAGTGACGTCAAAGACTAGAGTAAGATTAGGGAGTAAATACATAAGCGCTAATAAACATTTTCAAACAAATCCCATGAATAATCTATAATTATTTGAAGAAAGTATTTGGGACTTCAGAATGTAACAGAAAACCGCTGTCCATTCTTTGGCACGTAGCCTACGTCAACCTTATATATTGCGAACGTGACAGTGCCATTGAAATAGTTCTTTCTTTACATAAACAATTTTCCGTGAAATTTAAATAAATTTAAATTTTATTTAATAAAATTACTTTTATTGTTTATTAATAAAATAATTAAAAAATGTATATTCACGCATCCAGGGACATAAATAAATATAACCTCATCTGCATCTTCTTCTGATGCCATGGCAACTTTCTCACCAAAATACATTTGTAAATATTTGATAAGCGACTTTATATATTATGATTATCAATTACAGCTATCTTTTTAGCTATTTGATTCTTATATATACAATAATAATAAACAATAGATAAAAATCTAAATTTTCAAAACGAAAATAGAAGGGAGGAGCTTTAATTTGAGCCTTAAATAATTAAAAATGACCCTTGGATCAAAGGTCATGGATTTATAAAAAAAACTATTGGTTTTCGAGCCTGATTTCGCAGATCGTGAAATTTCATCAACTTACAATGCTTAATATTATAGTTATTCAATAGGTTGAGTGAATGAATCTAAATCTATAAAATAAAAGTAGAATAAATCATTTTTACTCCAGTTATCGTACATCATAGAAAACAGCTTGTTTAATTTGCTTATTTAATTTGCTCCTTTCTTATATGGATAAATAATGAAATCTATCCACTCATCATTACACAAACATGCACTGAGAGCCGTATCAAGCCAGCGGAGGGTAAGACGTACGCAGACGTTCTTGCTTCCATAAAACAGAGTGTCAACCCAATCGACAGTCGCGTGGACATACGAGCCATACGAAAGACCAGAGACGGATCGGTACGACATGGTCACGCGAGGGTGGAATGCAAAGGACAGGACATACGTGACTGCTGCTGGAAATGCGGCCAAAAGGGTCATGTAGACAAGGCGTGCAGAAACACGCTTTATTGCTTCCTCTGCTCGGGTAGAGCTAACCAAGATCTAGCTCACGTGCCTGGCACGGCCTCGTGCGCTGTATTCAAGGCAGCTCTGACAAAATGCTAGACTTGATAATCAAAATGGAACTGATAATCCTCCAATGCAATTTGAATAGGAGAAGCATGGCACAAACGCTGCTGTCGCAAATTGTAGCGGAAATGGACGCGGACGTGCTCGTGATAAGTGAGAACTACATAAACCTTTCCAAACCGTTGTAGATCGCTAGCAGCTCGCATACGACGGCGGTGTGAATCCGAGGGATAAATGCGGCACGGATTGCAGATAGCGGGTCCGGGGAGGACTATGCTTGGGTAAGGGTGGGCACTGTCACTCGCGTTAGTGTCTACCTTTCTCCAAACAATAGCGCGCACGAGTGCGCAGAGAAATTAGAATTGCTGGAAGACGTCGTCAAAACCTTTCTGGTGATGTGAACGTGACGGGTGACTTTAACGCGCGAGCCGACCAACGACAAAAGCAACAACAAACAGACGTGAGGCAGAGACAGAGCAGATGAACCATACGGTGGGACATTGGACAAACAGACGTGAGGCAGAGACAGAGCAGATGGACCATATAGTGGGACATTGGACGTATAAACAGAGACGAGCTCATGAGAT
This sequence comes from Muscidifurax raptorellus, assembly GCA_020010945.3. Classification (NCBI taxonomy): domain Eukaryota; kingdom Metazoa; phylum Arthropoda; class Insecta; order Hymenoptera; family Pteromalidae; genus Muscidifurax; species Muscidifurax raptorellus. The sequence continues at coordinate 36,044,215 of CM052077.1, read as the reverse complement.
AACTGCGAAACGTAGCGATACCTTTTGAGAACCTGTCTCAAGAACGTACAGACCGAACCACGGCTGAACGGTGTGCTAATGATCTGGAAACATATCTGCAGCGCATGTGCAAAGCTAGGATGCCACGGAAGCAATACGGACTGAAAGGAATGCCATTGACTGCACAGACAGACAATGGGACACCCAAGGAACACGGAAGAAAGGGATACTCTTTCGTGGGAATACAAACTTGCCAAAAAGCTACTCAGACATACGATCAACGGGACTAAGCGACAGTCCTGGAGACGACTAGAGGAGGAAGAAGAGTCAAACTCCTGACCAACTAGAGACGAAGGACGAACCCCCCAGAGACGAAGGACGTGGACACGATGGAGAGGATTATTGGCAGTCTTTTTCCATCCCACCAGGAGAGAACGCACGACACAGACAAGGAAACCGCAATGGGGTTTCCACGTTTTACGGTGGCGGAGCTTGAGAGTGCTACAGCCAAGCTAAAGCCTCGGAAAGTCCCAGGACCTGACGGTCTACCTGGTGAGCTGCAGCGGATCATCGTTGCTGAATAGCCCGATGAGTTGCTGCGTCTCTACAACGGCTGCCTGATGGCGGGAGTGTTTAACAGGCCATGGAAGCGCGCGCAGATGGCCCTTATTCCTAAAGGGAAGGGAAATTCGGCTTCGTAATCCACCTATAGGCCTCTGAGCCTCCTGAATACACCGGGAAAGTTGTACGAACTATTGCTGCGACCGAGATCGTTGCAAGCGGTGGTTGTTGCCGGAGACCTTTCGGAGAGACAGCACAATTTAGATGAGGACGCTCAACAATCTAAGCACTAAGGGACGTACTACAGAATGTAGAAAGGTAAATGGCATATATCATGGAACTAGACCACTGGTACTCTTGGTAACTGGACGTACCGAACGCTTGCAACTGTGCGAGGTAGCTGGATATTTTGGAGGCGTTAGAGACAACCTTACGGGTGCCTGCATAGCTCATGTGAGTTGTGAGGGACTACTTACAGGACCGATACCTGATGTTTGAGACAACGGACGGTACACGACGGAAAAAGCTGAAAGCAGGCATCGCGCAGGGTTCAATCGTGGGTCCCGACTTCTGGAACACTCTATACGATGGGCTACTAAGACTGGATATGCCGACTGACACGTGCCTCATCGCATACGCGGACGACGTGGCGGCGGTAATAACAGCACGCGACACCCACCTGGCACAACTAAAACTGAACCAGGTGATGAGACGCGTAAACACATACATATATGACGGATCACGGACTGCAACTGGCACTACAAAAGGCTGAGTTGCTCCTACTCACAAGGAAACGTATAGACACGACTATACCAATGACACTGTGGGTACGGAACAAATGATGATCAGAAATGAAGTTAAGTATCTAGAGGTGACTCTAGACACGAAATTTACCTTCTGGTCATATATACGTAACGTGGCGATGAAAGCAGCAGATACGACAAAGGCCTGAGTAGGCTCATAGCCAATACGCGAGGACCGGGATCCAAATATACAGCGACTACTCATGAGCGTTACCTATTCTGCTGAAGATAAAGGAACGGGCGAATACTGTGGCGAGGGTTCGGCGAATCGGAGCGCTGAGAATCGCGTGCGCGTACCGGACCGTGTCCAAAAACGCGATTTTCGTGATAGCGGACGTAATCCTGATCGACCTTCTTGCACATGAGTGGAAACGTTTACGTTTGGAGCTCGAACGTAGGGATGACAGACGCTGCGACAAAGGAACGGATAATGACGCCTGGAGAATGGCAGACGAGATGGACAACGGACGGACAAGGACGTTGGGCACACACACTGATACCGTAGGTTGGACCCTGGAAGGATAGGAAGCGCATCAAGGTAGACTTCTGCCTTACCCAATTCTCGTTTGGACACGGGTACTTCAGAAAGTATCTCCAAAGAATGAATAAAGTAACGACACCGGAATGTACGTACTGCGGACATGCCTGGGACGACGCGGAGCAGTGTACCGAGCAACGACAAAGACTACAGATACTACTGGGTACGACAATCACACCAGACAACGTGACAACACTGATGACAACAACCATAGATGCTTGGACAAACATCGCATCATACGTTCGTAGTATTCTGCGAAGTAAGAAAGTGGATGGATGTCTGAATAACTAGTGGGGAGAGGGAGGAGGAGAGAGAGGGAGAGGGAGAGAAGGGCAGGGAGGGGGGGGGGAGTAGAAGTAGTAAGTGAAAGAATATAGTAGTAGTATTAAATGACCGGAAGTAAGGAATGAATATGCAAAAGACGTGCAAAGGACAGCGGCCCAGTTCGAAGTAATGTGATAAATGGTACCGGGCTGGTATCGTGCGTACAGAGAGATATGTGTTTAATGGGTAGGGGTCGCCGCTGCCGCCAAGTCTCACACATGTAGCTCTCGTAAGAGAGTACCAGCTAGTCCGTTACTTGGATTTACAGTCTCCTACCAAAAAAAAATGAAATCTATATTTGATTGCTTACCGAGTTAGTTCGCCGTCCTTTGATGGAATTAATTGTGGAAGTTGCTTTAATATTTCTGGTGCGCAATCTTCTGTGTCAGATTCTAAAGGCGTCTCCTAAAATTTATAAAAACAGTTTTTTACTTTAACAATTTAATCTTTTTAATTATGAAGTTTTTCTAATTAGCACTACCGTATAAGTTTACACTTTTGCAAATCGTAAATAAAATTTTTGAATAAATATTCCTCCATTAAGTAGAATAAGTTAACAGTTAGGATTATAAACTTTATGTAATATAATAATAATAATATAATGGTACTAATAACAATAATTTTTTATATTAAAGCACTTAAGCCTAGGGTAGATTCAGTATAAAAACAAATATTTTCAAAACAAAAAATATTTTTGAAATTACATTGAAAAAAGTAGTCAAACGAATATTTTTTTGCAATATTTATTCAGACTTGATCTCTTAAACTTGAAATTAACAAACATTTTTAATATGTGAATTTAACTACCTTAGGGGACAATAGATCTTCTTCAGATCCACTTTGTCCAGTAATGAGTGATGTTGCAATAGCTGAAGATGCTATTTCTGAGTCCGGAACGTACTCATATGCTATGAAAAAATTAGTAATATAAAATTTTGTGCTTGACATTAAAATAGATTTGTTAGTTTTAAATATTAAATGTAATTGAAAGATTTCTTTAAATAGTATTTTTAATAGAAAGTATTTAAATATAATACAAACACATTATGAGTGTATTATTATTATTACCTTCGACAATTAGCGATGTACTGCAGATAGCCTCACCAACTTGATTTATTGCTTGACATGTATATTCACCAGCGTCTTCGGGGAACACTTCGTTTATGGCTAAATTACAAATGCCTTCAGTATCTTGGCAAATTGTAATTTGTTTACCTTCTTTGATGGGCTTGTTGTTATGAAACCACTCAACCTTCGGAATGGGTTTACCTTGAACTACGCATGTCATGTTTACACTTTCTCCATCCATAACTCGAATGGGGGAAAGTCTTTTAACAAAAGTCGGCGACACTAATTCTATTGTTTTTTCCCATGGTATTTCTTGAAGATCAACAGTTGCTGTACTTGTGACCGATCCTGCTACATTCTCAGCTCTACAGGTATAAGTACCAGTAAATTCTGGTTTAACCTCTTTAATCATAAGCACTGATTTATTATCTTTCGTAACGATGCGTATTTCATGCGATGTCTGAAATAATTAATAATATAAATTGAATTGAATGAAAACTTGAAGTGGTAGTTTCAAAATAGTATATTGTGAATCAAGGGTGGAAAGAAGGTGATTACAGACGAGTATGAAAGCTGCCACCCGAGCCAACCAAGACATACTTGTCAGCATCATCTTCTATCATGTGATACACACTATATTTGTTTATCAAATCTGCACCGTAAGTGTGCTGTTACATCCATCTATATCCATCTATAAAAGGAAGACTTCGATTAGTCTCGAATTGAAGCCTTGGAATTTCACATCGTTATCGAAGAATTATATAAAATGAGACAGACTAAATAATTTCTACACGCTTTCTTAGAATCCATTGCAGGTAAATATAAGTGGGAAGTATGACATTATTTGTTATCTAGGGGGAAAATCTCCAGGGCTAAATAGTATATTATGCATCCGAGAATGAAGGTAAGCTGTGCGCTCCCTGCGTGTAAGTTATCATGCACGCATAATTGAATATACACGCAAGTGTATGCACTTTTATCAGTGCATACCCTGTTGAAAATCTCTGTGACTGGATATCCATGTGGATTGTCCCGTGGATATCTACATGGATTGATATGGATTCCACGTGGATAATCCATATGGATATCCATCTCGATAATTTAGAAAGAAGTTATATAAAAAATTCATTAAATAATACTTTTTATGCAATTCTGTTTTTTTTTACTTTTTATGCAATATTTGCATAAAATATTGTATGCAACTTATGCGTGCCCTTCTCACACTCGTGGGAACGCAGGAGCACCCATGCCCAGCGGGCACTCGTGCGCATGCAGTCCCTACTCGTGCGTGAAGTGTCACTTCACGCACTTGTTGCATAATAGTATATTTCGATACAAGTGCGTAAAAGTTGCGAAGCGAGGGTGATAAACTCACGAGTGTAGAATCAATTTTCGCACATGTATCGAACGATATTTTTTGATACAGGGAGAGCAAATGCGATTTTAAAAAGTTGCAAAGTACGTAAAATCGCATTTTACGCACACTGTATCAAAAACTACTATTTTATATTTTATGACCATTAATGGAAGTACCAACGGAATAATAAGACCAAAACTGGGGTTGAGTTCTAAAATTTTCATATTTTAATGATGTGATTAAAATTTTATTTTTGAAATAATACAGATTTTCGAGCTTACAACCCCAGTTTTGCTGTTAACATCTGGATGGTATTTTGATTAATGGTCAGCAAATATAAAAAAGTATTATTTAAAGATTTTTTGATATTACTTCTATCTAAATTATCTAGCTGGATATGAATGTAGATTATCTACATAGATATCCACGTGGAATCCATGTGGAATCCACGTGGAATCTATGCCAATCCATGTAGAAATCCACATGGATATCCAGACAGATATTTTGAACAGGGTAGAACCCACTTGTTACCTTAAGTGCAGTATATACAATTTTTTAACATATCTACCGCATAGATCATACTCTTTCACGACCAAAATGGGAAAAAGTACTACATATTTACTCTCGAAATGCACTTTAGTATTTTAGCCTCGGACGCCACGCGCTCTTTTGGCCATGCCACATGCATGTCGCGCTCAGGTGAGTAAAGGAAGTGCAGGTAGCACTTTTTCCTGACTCGGTAGATCAAGGGAATAATCTTTAGTGTATAAAAAAATTACTTATTCCCTGTGGGCTAACTTTCAATCAAAGGGCTAATTTTCCCGCCAAGAACAGAGAAGTGCTACTTTCCATCCGATTTCCATGTATGTAAAAGCATGATTCCGGTGCAGACAGGACATAAATATTCATAAAATTAATCTAAACATATTTTTTTCTAGACTAGTGACTAGGTTAGAAATTCATGCATACGTCGAGAACACGCAAGAAAACAAATAGTTAATTCGATTACCAGAATTCAAATTTCACAATATAAAAAATAAAAAAAATTTTATTTTCATCGAATAAAATTTCAGGTAAGTACACAATATGTCTAGACCCTTATCTGAATCCTATAGGTATAAGGTTATTTTCGTGCAACGTGCCATTATAAGAAAATATTGAGCTACTGGCCATTAGGCTAATGTCAAGCTCATTGGTTGACTAACAGCCAATCAAAAAACCTAGACGCATATCATAAAATAGCGTAAGTATCATGCTGTTGCTCTCTGAATGGTAGTTTCGTTATATATATATATGCGTGTGTGTGTGGTTGTGTAGCTATAAAATAATTTAAAATATTTACTTCAAGAGGAAGGTTTTCATAAAACCACTGGAAAGATGCAACTGGGTATGATTCCACTGTCGACTCCATTATAACAACTTCACCTTCTGCTACGATTTGTGGTTGAATAGGTTGAATAAATCTAGGTGCCTTGGCTTCGGTATGATCTTCCTTTTCCTTCACAGATACCGAACCAGAGCTTCGGGCTTCCCCAATAGTATTTTGTACACGAACTTCATATTTACCTGCATCTTTCTTCTTTGTTTCTAATAGATATAATTCAGCAGAATTTTCGAATAATTTTATTACCTTGTCTGGAGATGATTTAATTTCAATATTGTTTCTAAACCATTTAACTTCCGGTTGACTATCACTCTCAAATTCAACTGTCAATAATAATGACTTGCCTCGCTTAGCTACTAATGCAGGTAAAGGTCGTGTAATTTTAGGGGCATGAAGTATTTTAGGTTGGCTTATAATAGCCGCATTATTTACAAGAAGATTTGCTCTACATTCAGCTTTTCCAAATTTATTAATAGCTCGTACGCGATAAATTGTTTCATCTTCAGTCGTTGGTGCCAAAATAGTCAATTTAGAGATGCCTGTTTCCGGCACGAAACTAATATCAATTTTACCTTCTTTTGGTTTAACTTCAGTCTCATTGCGGTACCATTTTATTTCAGGAATCGGAATTCCGTTAACTATACACTCTAAAATCGCTGGTTGATTTTCTTCTACCATCAACGGTTTTATTGGATGCACAAAATGAGGAGCAATGCCTTCTTCTTCTTTTTCTGAAATAAATCATTTTGTCATTTATATACAGTTTTATTCAATATCTTTTGTTAAATTCACTAAAAAATGTACAATTATTTAATAAGTATGCAAAGGAAGTTTATGTTGTTAAACTACTAGAAAAACATATTAAGATTTAAGTTAACAGAGTTTACAGCTTTCAGGTCATCGATTTGGCTAAAACTGTGGAAAATGCCTTTTTGGCCAAAAAATTTACATACCCTATGTTTCGAATAAAGCCCTATCAACCTCTATAAGCTACATATAATCTAAGTAATATTTAAGATCTATACAGATGTACTGAATAAGGCCTACAGTGTAATACTCTCGATCACGTAATTAGGGAGGAAATATTTTTTACAACCTCAGACAAAGCCATTACCCGAAAGTTATGCACAAAGCAAAAAGACTGCTCCCCATCAATGATAACTCGTCAGTGCTGCAGCGCGTGTTTGAATTTTCCCGTATAGTTGTAAGTGTACTGCCAGAAGGACAGACTATATAGAATTTATTATAGAATACGCGTGTTGCGCTGCGCGAGATACTAGGTTAATATCTTTATATATTTTTGTCCCTACACAGAAGTATAAATATGAAGTACTCTTCGATGGTTATATCTTAAGGGGACACACCACCTTTGAAACTCGAAAAAATAATTATTTTTAATTTCACACAGATAAGTTGGATTGATTTGAAATTTTGTATACATACGTAACACAACTTTATCTTTATTTGAGAATTTTTGGGCCTATTTACTCCTAATGTACCCTAATGAAAAATCAAACACCAAAAAGCACTATCCACACGATTCTATGACAATATACGGCCCAATCGGGGTGAAAATTTTTTGACATACTCTTAAAAGCACTAGTTATAAATTTAGTTGTTTTAGCTTATTTTTCATTACTTTTGACTTGTTTTATTTTTGAAAAGTTTTCTATCCATTTAAATTAAATTTTCTCCATTCATACCAAAAGTAGTGCTTTTAAGAGTATGTCAAAACATTTTCAGCCTGATTGGGCTGTACATTGTCATGGAATTGTGTGGACAGTGCTTTTTGGTGTTTGATTTTTCATTAGGGTACATTAGGAGTAAATAGGCCCAAAAATTCTCAAATAAAGATAAAGTTGTGTTACGTATGTATACAAAATTTCAAATCAATCCAACTTATCTGTGTGAAATTAAAAATAATTTTTTTTTCGAATTCAAAGGTGGTCTGTCGCCTTAAGTAAATCTGCGATAGCTAAAAAAATTAAGATTATGACATAATTCCTTCAAGGACATGTTGTACCTGGTATATGCGTGCTTAAAAATTGTTTTTCAATAAACTCATGGACATTATGCTATTTTAAGATAATTATCTACTTGTGTGATTCATTGTCGTCGACTCGTGAATCATCTCTTATACACTAGTATCGAAAACTATAGGAATATGGTTTTTACAGTATTATTATAAATTCAATCAATGGAATGCAGTAAAAAAAATTTCTATTTTTAAATTCTCAAAATTAAAAACATGCAAGAACAATATAGAATGCAAGTTTAAACATAAATATTTTTATAATACTACCAAAAATAACGAGATTCACAGTTGAGGTTGCAACACCTGCAGGATTCGAAGCTCTACAGGTATACATCCCAACATCTTCTTCATTAACTTTGACAATTTCTAGAGTAGCAGTTGTTTCAACATTAATCATTGTGAATTTCTCATTTGAATGCAGCTCTTGCTCATTTTTATACCAACTAATTTTCGGAGCCGGATTTCCCACTACAGTGCAAGTAAACTTAGCTATTGTATTAGGTTCAGCAATAACAGGTTGTAACTTTTGAATAAATCGGGGTGCAATGGTTTTTTCCTTATCCATTATTGAAATATCTACTTGAGTTCGAGTTTTTGACTTACGATTTTTTCTCAATTCAACTTCATCTTCTTTTACATAATTACCATCTACATCTTGTACATCTGTTACTGTTTTTTCGATTACATTCTCATTCTGATATTCTATAACTGACTCTGGTTGACTGATTGGTAAAATAGTTACATTTTCTTCAAATTCAACTACCTTCTTACTGCGTTCTTGTTTCACTTCAGGTATACTAGGTTTTTTGCCTCTCACCCAAGGTAGTTTTATTTCATCTTCGGGCTTTTCGTCAGGTATCTCTTCAATAACCTGTTCAGGCACAAGCTCTACATCTGGCTGCTCTTCAACATTTAACTCAGCTGTGGATTTTTCAATTGGCTTCTGGACTTTTGGCTTCTGCTCTTTCGGCGCCTTCTTTCCGCGGCGCCAAGATATCTTCGTTTCATCTACCTGTTCCTCTTCAATAAGACGTTCGTCTTTTATAATTTCTGTTTCTAATTTCTTTTCGATCTCTTCTGGTATCTTTTTAGGAATAGGTTCCAAGGAAATTTGATCTTTTTCTTCGATATCCTTTGGCATTTTCTTGATGGGCTTTAGAGTCACTTCCTCCTTTATTTCTTCTTTTGGTTTGGGACCATGCTTCGTAGGTTTCAAGACTGCAGCTGTAATGTCTTCGACCTCTTCTACTTTCTGTTCTACCTTCTTTGGAGTCTTCCTTCTTCTCATCCATGGCAATTTCGTTTCTTCGTGTGGCTTGTCGTCGGATTTCTCTTCAATAACCTGTTCAGGCTTGAGCTCTATAACTGGTTGCTCTTTGACATTCAATTCAGCCGTAGTTTTCTCAATTGGCTTCTGTTCTTTCGGCGCCTTCTTTCCGCGTCGCCAGGATACCTTCGTTTCTTCTACTTGTTCCTCTTTAATGAGACTTTCGTCTTTTGTAATTTCAGTTACTAATTTCTTTTCGATCTCTTCTGGTATCTTTTTAGGAATAGGTTTCAAGGAAATTTGGTCTTTTTCTTCGATATCCTTTGGCATTTTCTTGATGGGCTTTAGAGTCACTTCCTCCTTTATTTCTTCTTCTGGTTGGGGACCATGTTTCGTAGGTTTCAAGACTACAGCTGTAATGTCTTCGACCTCTTCTACTTTCTGTTCTACCTTCTTTGGAGTCTTCTTTCCTCTCATCCATGGCAATTTCGTTTCTTCGTGTGGCTTGTCGTCGGATTTCTCTTCAATAACCTGTTCAGGCTTGAGCTCTATAACTGGTTGCTCTTCGACATTTAATTCGGCCGTAGTTTTTTCAATTGGCTTCTGTTCTTTCGCCGCCTTCTTACCGCGTCGCCAAGATACCTTCGTCTCTTCTACTTGTTCCTCTTCAATGAGACTTTCGTCTCTTGTTATTTCAGTTTCTAATTTCTTTTCGATATCTTCTGGTATCTTTTTAGGAATAGGTTTCAAGGAAATTTGATCTTTTTCTTCGATATCCTTTGGCATTTTCTTGATGGGCTTTAGAGTAACTTCCTCCTTTATTTCATCTTCTGGTTGGGGACCACGTTTCGTAGGTTTCAATACTACAGCTGTAATGTCTTCGACCTCTTCTACTTTCTGTTCTACCTTCTTTGGAGTCTTCTTTCCTCTCATCCATGGCAATTTCGTTTCTTCGTGTGGCTTGTCGTCGGATTTCTCTTCAATAACCTGTTCAGGCTTGAGCTCTATAACTGGTTGCTCTTCGACATTTAATTCGGCCGTAGTTTTTTCAATTGGCTTCTGTTCTTTCGCCGCCTTCTTACCGCGTCGCCAAGATACCTTCGTCTCTTCTACTTGTTCCTCTTCAATGAGACTTTCGTCTCTTGTTATTTCAGTTTCTAATTTCTTTTCGATCTCTTCTGGTATCTTTTTAGGAATAGGTTTCAAGGAAATTTGATCTTTTTCTTCGATATCCTTTGGCATTTTCTTGATGGGCTTTAGAGTCACTTCCTCCTTTATTTCATCTTCTGGTTGGGGACCACGTTTCGTAGGTTTCAATACTACAGCTGTAATGTCTTCGACCTCTTCTACTTTCTGTTCTACCTTCTTTGAAGTCTTCTTTCCTCTCATCCATGGCAATTTCGTTTCTTCGTGTGGCTTGTCGTCGAATTTTTCTTCAATAACCTGTTCAGGCTTGAGCTCTATAACTGGTTGCTCTTCGACATTTAATTCGGCCGTAGTTTTTTCAATTGGCTTCTGTTCTTTCGCCGCCTTCTTACCGCGTCGCCAAGATACCTTCGTCTCTTCTACTTGTTCCTCTTCAATGAGACTTTCGTCTCTTGTTATTTCAGTTTCTAATTTCTTTTCGATCTCTTCTGGTATCTTTTTAGGAATAGGTTTCAAGGAAATTTGATCTTTTTCTTCGATATCCTTTGGCATTTTCTTGATGGGCTTTAGAGTCACTTCTTCCTTTATTTCATCTTCTGGTTGGGGACCACGTTTCGTAGGTTTCAATACTACAGCTGTAATGTCTTCGACCTCTTCTACTTTCTGTTCTACCTTCTTTGAAGTCTTCTTTCCTCTCATCCATGGCAATTTCGTTTCTTCGTGTGGCTTGTCGTCGGATTTTTCTTCAATAACCTGTTCAGGCTTGAGCTCTATAACTGGTTGCTCTTCGACATTTAATTCGGCCGTAGTTTTTTCAATTGGCTTCTGTTCTTTCGGCGCCTTCTTACCGCGTCGCCAAGATACCTTCGTCTCTTCTACTTGTTCCTCTTCAATGAGACTTTCGTCTCTTGTTATTTCAGTTTCTAATTTCTTTTCGATCTCTTCTGGTATCTTTTTAGGAATAGGTTTCAAGGAAATTTGATCTTTTTCTTCGATATCCTTTGGCATTTTCTTGATGGGCTTTAGAGTCACTTCCTCCTTTATTTCATCTTCTGGTTGGGGACCACGTTTCGTAGGTTTCAATACTACAGCTGTAATGTCTTCGACCTCTTCTACTTTCTGTTCTACCTTCTTTGAAGTCTTCTTTCCTCTCATCCATGGCAATTTCGTTTCTTCGTGTGGCTTGTCGTCGGATTTTTCTTCAATAACCTGTTCAGGCTTGAGCTCTATAACTGGTTGCTCTTCGACATTTAATTCGGCCGTAGTTTTTTCAATTGGCTTCTGTTCTTTCGCCGCCTTCTTACCGCGTCGCCAAGATACCTTCGTCTCTTCTACTTGTTCCTCTTCAATGAGACTTTCGTCTCTTGTTATTTCAGTTTCTAATTTCTTTTCGATCTCTTCTGGTATCTTTTTAGGAATAGGTTTCAAGGAAATTTGATCTTTTTCTTCGATATCCTTTGGCATTTTCTTGATGGGCTTTAGAGTCACTTCTTCCTTTATTTCATCTTCTGGTTGGGGACCACGTTTCGTAGGTTTCAATACTACAGCTGTAATGTCTTCGACCTCTTCTACTTTCTGTTCTACCTTCTTTGAAGTCTTCTTTCCTCTCATCCATGGCAATTTCGTTTCTTCGTGCGGCTTGTCGTCGGATTTCTCTTCAATAACCTGTTCAGGCTTGAGCTCTATAACTGGTTGCTCTTCGACATTTAATTCGGCCGTAGTTTTTTCAATTGGCTTTTGTTCTTTCGCCGCCTTCTTACCGCGTCGCCAAGATACCTTCGTCTCTTCTACTTGTTCCTCTTCAATGAGACTTTCGTCTCTTGTTATTTCAGTTTCTAATTTCTTTTCCATCTCTTCTGGTATCTTTTTAGGAATAGGTTTCAAGGAAATTTGATCTTTTTCTTCGATATCCTTTGGCATTTTCTTGATGGGCTTTAGAGTCACTTCCTCCTTTATTTCTTCTTCTGGTTTGGGACCATGTTTCGTAGGTTTCAATACTACAGCTGTAATGTCTTCGACCTCTTCTACTTTCTGTTCTACCTTCTTTGGAGTCTTCTTTCCTCTCATCCATGGCAATTTCGTTTCTTCGTGTGGCTTCTCGTCGGATTTCTCTTCAATAACCTGTTCAAGCTTCAGCTCTGCAACTGGTTGCTCTTCGACATTCAATTCGGCCGTAGTTTTTTCAATTGGCTTCTGTTCTTTCGGCGCCTTCTTTCCGCGTCGCCAAGATACCTTCGTTTCTTCTACTTGATCCTCTTCAATGAGTCTTTCGTCTTTTGTAATTTCAGTTTCTAATTTCCTTTCGATCTCTTGTGGTATCTTTTTAGGAATAGGTTTCAAGGAAATTTGATCTTTTTCCTGGATATCCTTTGGCATTTCCTTGATGGGCTTTAGAGCCACTTCCTCCTTTATTTCTTCTTCTGGTTTGGGACCACGTTTCGTAGGTTTCAATACTACTGCTGTAATGTCTTCGACCTCTTCTACTTTCTGTTCTACCTTCTTTGAAGTCTTCTTTCCTCTCATCCATGGCAATTTGGTTTCTTCGTGTGGCTTGTCGTCGGATTTTTCTTCAATAACCTGTTCAGGCTTGAGCTCTATAACTGGTTGCTCTTCGACATTTAATTCGGCCGTAGTTTTTTCAATTGGCTTCTGTTCTTTCGGCGCCTTCTTTCCGCGTCGCCAAGATACCTTCGTTTCTTCTACTTGTTCCTTTTCAATGAGACTTTCGTCTTTTGTAATTTCAGTTTCTAATTTCTTTTCGATCTCTTCTGGTATCTTTTTAGGAATAGGTTTCAAGGAAATTTGATCTTTTTCTTCGATATCCTTTGGCATTTTCTTGATGGGCTTTAGAGTCACTTCCTCCTTTATTTCTTCTTCTGGTTTGGGACCACGTTTCGTAGGTTTCAATACTACAGCTGTAATGTCTTCGACCTCTTCTACTTTCTGTTCTACCTTCTTTGAAGTCTTCTTTCCTCTCATCCATGGCAATTTCGTTTCTTCGTGTGGCTTGTCGTCGGATTTCTCTTCAATAACCTGTTCAGGCTTGAGCTCTATAACTGGTTGCTCTTCGACATTTAATTCGGCCGTAGTTTTTTCAATTGGCTTCTGTTCTTTCGGCGCCTTCTTTCCGCGTCGCCAAGATACCTTCGTTTCTTCTACTTGTTCCTTTTCAATGAGACTTTCGTCTTTTGTAATTTCAGTTTCTAATTTCTTTTCGATCTCTTCTGGTATCTTTTTAGGAATAGGTTTCAAGGAAATTTGATCCTTTTCTTCGATATCCTTTGGCATTTTCTTGATGGGCTTTAGAGTCACTTCCTCCTTTATTTCTTCTTCTGGTTTGGGTCCACGTTTCGTAGGTTTCAAGACTACAGCTGTAATGTCTTCGACCTCTTCTACTTTCTGTTCTACCTTCTTTGGAGTCTTCTTCCCTCTCATCCATGGCAATTTCGTTTCTTCGTGTGGCTTGTCGTCGGATTTCTCTTCAATAACCTGTTCAGGCTTGAGCTCTATAACTGGTTGTTCTTCGACATTCAATTCGGCCGTAGTTTTTTCAATTGGCTTCTGTTCCTTCGGCGCCTTCTTTCCGCGTCGCCAAGATACCTTCGTTTCTTCTACTTGTTCCTTTTCAATGAGACTTTCGTCTTTTGTAATTTCAGTTTCTAATTTCTTTTCGATCTCTTCTGGTATCTTTTTAGGAATAGGTTTCAAGGAAATTTGATCTTTTTCTTCGATATCCTTCGGCATTTTCTTTATGTGCTCTAGAACCACTTCCTCCTTTTTATCCTCTGCAAGTTTTGGCATACGTTTGGTTGGTTTCAAAACGATAGATGTGATATCTTCCACTTCCTCTATTTTTTGCCTCACTTTTTTCGGAATCTTTTTAATCTGTTGCCTCGGGGCCAGGCTTATTTGCTCATCCTGCTTGGGTTCTGTTTCTACAGTTATTTCTTCAGTTGTTCGAACTTGCAATAGTGCGTTGTCTTGCATTTCTTGATATGGTAGTGTTTTTTCTAGATCTTCATGCTTTGTTGGCTTTAAATTATTTATTTCTTTAGTCGAGGGCATTTTTTGAGTTGTTATTTTTTGACGGTCAATTGTTTGCTTTTTATGACTTTCCGTTTTTTGCACAAGATCTAGTTTTATGGAATCTTTCTCTATTCCATCTATTGGTTTTAATTTAATTTCTTCTAACACAGGTTTGCTTATATCTTTCTTCTCTGTATTTGTCTTTTTTAAACTTATTTTTTCTTCTGTCCAAGGTCTAGGTTTTTTGATCGTTTGTTCATTTTCTATTACATCTTTTTTAATACTTAATAGTTGTAAATCTTCTTCTTCGGTGTATTTCTCTTGTATTTCTAGTTGATTATCTTTTGCTATTATAGATTCTTCTGTTTCTACCTTTTCTAAATTTATGTTTTTAAGTACAACTTCTTCTAGAGTTTGTTGAATAACTGATGTCTTTTGTGGTTTAATGGGTTTTAGAATAACTTTTTCCTTTTGCCATAATTCTTCTTCAGTTGTTTTTGATCGAACATCTAGATGCATCCTGTCTTCTTGTTCATAGTATTCAATATTACTTTTGTCGCTTAACAAACTTTGCGAAATTAATTCATCTCTAGAAACTTCTTTGGGTACTGGCTTTAAGTCCACATATTGGATGCTTTGCTTTCGAATTGCCCTTTTTTCTGTTTTTGCTGGTCGCAATTCTACTTCTTCTACCTTTTCCTTCGGAATTTCTTTAGATATTTGTGGTGCCCTTTTTAGCACAACTTCTTCTTCTATCCACGGTTTGACAGCATTAACTATTGCAAGTTGCTGTGGTATATCAATTGATGAGTCATGAGATCGAGGTTTTACTTTTCTCCATGGTGTCGATAATAATGGTCGGGGCCTGTGATATACTCGACCTTTACGCCATGGTAGCGTTTCATCTCCAGGTTGTAGAGGCGTACCGATCGGCAGTCCCTCTTCATCTAACTTTATAATATTTTTTGACAATTCTTTTACAGTGGTTTCATCCACAATCGAGCCGAATTTAAGTTTATCTTCAAGTTTCAATCTTTGTTTTTCTAAACCATCAGTTTCGGGGACTGAAGTTTCATAGTATACACCCTTTCTCTCTGAAAATATATTATTTTATTTATTAAAATATTTTAATTATTTTGTGATTGCTAAGAAAATCTCATCATTTTCTTTTATATAATAATTTTCTTTGTATCACGCTTTAAATACGTGCAATTAATCAGTGTTAATTTTTCCACGTTTCAAATTATTCAACAATTCCATGCAGTTGCTTGTAAAATTAAAGTTAGTTTATTTTAGTCAGTATATACACTTAATAAAAAAAATATTAATTTAATAAATATATTTGTATATCGTCACAAATTTATTAATATCAATAATATTAATATCAAAAGGTAATTTATATGAACAAACTAAATTTGTCAAATATATTTGCAAATTTTCCATAATTTATTACTTACAAGGAGGGACCACGTCATTCGGGTCATGCATTTGGCTGAAACTATAAAAGCCGAATTTTTTGACCAGCAATGGAGGTCAGGTTTTAGCGTTCTATTGCACACATCCGTGCGAACACACATATACATAAATGTAGAGTTTCATTTACGTTGGCAAGTATAACCATTTTTCGGGCTAAAACTCGTTTTCTACATAGTTTTAACCAAATTCATAACTTAAAGGGCGTTGTCAACTTGTTAGTTATATTCCTTTGTCAGCATAAACAGAATAAAATTAAACAACACGAAATATCGCTAAAAAGTAATAATTTATTTTAAAAGCAAATATACTGAGCTAGATGATGCATATTTCTTTTTAAATCTTCATATGTTTTATTATTAAAAAAAAGTATTATTAGTAATCGGCACAGCGATCGTCTAAAAAAGTTTTAGATTTGTATTGTCTAATCAATTAAAAAATTTGCACAAATGCTGTAGAGTGAAGTTATTGCCATTTTTTGTTATTATCGTTTCGTTGTCATAAATTATTCGTTATTTGATATACACAACTCGTAATATAAATTCTAAAGATTTTATTTTATTTTTAATTAATAATTATAAGCATTTAATTCAATGTACAGTAATTTCTACATCCCTTAGAATTCACAAAGTATTTTTGTGAAACTGCAATATTCTGGTACAA
Organism: Muscidifurax raptorellus; assembly: GCA_020010945.3. Classification (NCBI taxonomy): domain Eukaryota; kingdom Metazoa; phylum Arthropoda; class Insecta; order Hymenoptera; family Pteromalidae; genus Muscidifurax; species Muscidifurax raptorellus. The sequence goes on along the minus strand of CM052077.1, from coordinate 36,027,591 downwards.
AAATCTTGATTTCTTTCTATATATATTTTTAATGTTCTAATGCTATTTATCTAATTACAAAATTTGGCAGAGGCCACTTGGCTCACTATCAAAGAAATTATTACGATACAGATTTGATAAATTTCTTGGATGTTGCATTTTTATATTTGAAATTTATTTGATTTTGAAATAAATCCTATTAAATATAGTTCAAGGTCTATAGCCGTCAGCCAATCATAGTCTACAATAAATATGATCTAAAGAACAAACATAGTTTAAATATTTTCTTTATAAAATAGTTTAATTATAATCTTGACCTACTAAGCTAAATTGAGAATTTAAAATAATGACTACATTTACACATACACACACACACAGATTGTACAGATAATATTGTATAATATTCAATATGAGTTATATTACTTATGTCTAGACTCTTGAATCAATATTTCAAAGTTGAATATTTTTTATTGTATCTGTGTAATAATTAGACCTCGAACTTAGCAAAAAAAGTGGTTGTTTGTGTGTCATTAAATCTTTGTTTAATCGAGTTGTCTTTATTTTCTGTAATTCAGTTTCATGAAAAGTATATTTTTGTATTTTGCTTTGCAATTTATACTTTAAATAATAAATTGTAACCTTGGTAAATATGAGTTATAAATCCAAATTTCAATGAAATATAAAAAGATATAACTCATATAATAGTAAGGTAATCTAAACTAGTATTAAATTCAAAGTAAACCCATGTTCACCGTTTGCTAGATAAACTTAAGTGATAAATAAAATCTTTATATCAACAGAATATTAATTTTATAATTATCGAGGGCAAATAAAATTATAAAACTTTTAAAATTATATTTAATGGATTATTTTCATAAGAAATATTTAATTTTAACTCAATTACACAACTCACATTATCGAAAATAATTAAATTTGTCCTGCAGTAAGCAATGCTCAAAAATAAAACAGAGTTACGGCAAAGCAAAAACGCGTGAGCACAGAAATCTACAACGCAAGAGATTCTACTTGGTGGGGATAGAGAACTCTTGTGATCTTACGGTAGTAACTTCTACTTAGCTTATGCTCAGTTTTAGTAATCTACCGGAGGTCTAAGCGAAACCAGTTAATGTACGAGAACTTCTGAACTTCTCGAAATCGTGTTAACTCATTTGTTATACGACTATCACTTAATGATACATTAGTTGACTCATTCATTTATATGAATATATTAGAAGTTTCCCCGTGTATTTGTGTTTTTTTGAAAGTGCTTCAGTGAATTATGACTAAAGTATAACAAAAGTTCAGTGTATAAGCTGGCCGCCTTTAAACAAACCTTGATTACCCAACGAAAACATACATTTACTATACAAACTCGTTAAAGAAAATAAAATATTATTTGCTCGAGAGTGCATTTTTGTTTATCAAAATTTAATTGAAAATGTGCTAGAATTATAAAAATCATTGTTTGTGAATATCAATTTAACTTTTCTTTTATATACAATTATAGATATTAACTTCCTTTATCTAATTTCTTAAAGTTTGGACATTAAAAAATATTTTAATTTAAATTAAGTTTATTTAAAGAGCGGCCGCATTTTACAGGCTACCCATAAGTGCATAATAATACAAACTGTGACGAAGGTGGTGCTGAATTTATAGTGAAAAAATATGAAATTCGTAACTTAATTATAAATTAAGCAAGTTAGCGGTACAAAAGATAAAAGTATTGAATATGAAAATTCGTATTTTCATAGAATTACAGTTTTCGCAATTACGGAGAGTGAACATCTTCAATTGACGTTCTAAAATTTTGCACATAGACTTGTATTTTAAAAATATACATAATATATATAATAGATGTATGTGTGATTAATAATGAAAAGAATTGTAAATGGTGTTGAATAACTTTATTCAGTTTGGTATTCTTACATTACTTGATAATATAATTTTCAGTTTTCGAACGTTTCACTTTTATTTATTCTAATTTACGTTATGAATATATTAATTTATATAATCAACAATTGTAAAATTGTCTAAAAACAATGTCTTAATACAATGCAATCCAACATGTTTTGAAGTATTTTGAAATAAACTTATAATTGTATAAAATGTATATTTAATTCAATATATGTCTATTATTTTGTATCCTGTTTCTCCGAGTAATATTATTTAAATAAATTAGTTTGATAATCTATTCAAAGTTTAAATATATAAAAATTAAGTAATCGAGAACTTTTCGATGACCAGAAATACGCGGCATTTCTAAAGTACGCTGACTCTCGTAGTAGCGATATTTTAGGAAGCCTGAATCATCATTTAGCTGCGATGGCTGAAATAGCATTTGCAGGTTCCGTTCTCTTATTCTCTTCTCTCTTATTTTCTTCAACAGCTTTACGAAAATTCAGTGATCTGGAAGCAACGTCGAGGACAGCATGACGATAGCGGGTCTGATGAATATGTGTCTATGTTTCCACTATGAATCATCAATATTTTTTTATGCTTAATATTCACAAGTAAACATTTGGCTATGATTCAAAATTCCCTGAATACTCGATCAGGTGGTTCGGATGTTCAAGGTTAAATTTTCAGTAGTCCCTAATAATAAGTGTGGCCAATAAATTTCCTCTTACGAGCTTTTTTAAAGAATCTTTTTGCATTTCGTTATAATAAATAGTTTAGTTACCGGAGTTTATAGTTATACGGGACTTCGCATTTCGGAGAAAAATGTTTAATTAATTAAGAATTTAAATTAAATAATGAATTAAATAATGAACAATTAAAAAAACTTTATATATATATGCTAATATTTTCTTATTTTATTATCATGAATTTGCGTTGTCTTCTGCGGAAAATCTATTTTATTACAAAATGTTGGTTAAATCGTATAAGAATGAATTTTATTCTTGGCAAGAGTATAAGCTCTGTAGCGAAACAACGGTGTTTTCAACGCTTGTTTTTAGGAAGAAAATTATTAGACATTTCTAATTTATGAATAAAATGTTCTCACAAAGTATGCTATTTTCAAAAATTTATAGTTAGTTTTTCGAATTCTCAAGCAGTAGTTAGTCTTTTTTTAAATACTAATTAAAATCTTTATTTTTTATTTTACTCTTCATGCCTCCTCTCTGCATCTGTCTCGTTCCCTCTTTTCCTCGTTTTGTTTCTTATTCTCTTTAAAGAGTCTCTATGTTGCACCCCAAATATAGCTGAGTAATGTAATACACGTCACGTGCGCAGAAATAGCTTAAGAAGCCTAGCCGAGTGCACACGGCACGGCGATCTGCCGCGAACGAGGGAAATAACTCGCATCGCAGTATATGTGCCGTGTTTTTGACGTGAAACTAAAGAGGTTACAGAGCGTAAGACGCTCACTGTATCTCCCCCGTTTTCTTTTCGATTCTTTCGTAGTTTACTCACCATGAGTTTTTACTTTTTTTGATCGCGGAGTTAGCTACACTCGCTGGCATGTGCTTGTTTTTCTTTGATTTTTAATTGTGCACTCTTTTTATTGTGCGAATAGGAGGAGCCAAGATTTAAGAATATGAGCGAGCTCGTTAATCTCTCACTTCGCAGAGTAATTGCTGATCGCGATGCTTCGCGTAATAATAACAATATTATTCACCAGGATAAAAATAATGATATTTCGGCATCGCTATGAAAATAACTATTTTTAAAAACAGAGCCTCCACTCTTGTATGCAGAGCAGAGAGCTTTTTGTTTCATGGCTGTAGGAGTTTTAAAATAGTATAACGAAGGGAATCTGAAACGATCACTTTATAATTATTTTCGTTGGATAATAAATAGTTTTTAGCTGCTAACGAATTTTGGGATATTTTTTACTCCTAGTATGAAATTGGAGATTTTAGTATTTTAGTTATCTGCATAAGAAGTGATCTTTTTCTTTCTCGGAGATTTGATGAGACTCTGTTAACTATATTGATGTTAAAATTTTAGTAGTAGTTATAGTAAAAATTTTTACCAACAAAGAGAAACTTTAGATTTTCTATATTTTTTATTAGTGTTTCATCGTACAATAAATAATTTATTAGTAAATGAGATACGATGCGTACCTTATAATATTTAGATAATATTTGTAACTTTGTTCAATCATTCGGTGTTTGTACAATTATGCATTGAAAAGAACAACAACATATTTCACATGATAATTTCACAAAAAGTAACATTATTTCTTAATAACTATACGTGTAATATCAGATAAAGCCTATGCTTAACAGTTCGCTTTTTTGTAAAACCCTATGAGATTAGACTAAAGTTTTATAAATGTATACTAAATTTTTTAAATAAATGAATTACACTGCGTATGTCGCTTGAATTTTGTCATTTGTCAGCACCACCTTCGATTTGAATAAATATATTTTTTCAGATACTTAATCACATTATTGTTAGTAAAAAAACTACCCGACTTACAGAAGTTGAAAAGATTTTAACAACTGCAAACTTATGTTAAAAAAAGCAGCGCAAAAAATCAAGATTGCAAGTTGTGGCAGTGCAACATGAAAGATTCTTTGATAAATAAACAAAACTTTGTTTATCCTCTTATCAAATACTTGCAAAATTGTTAATGTAAATATTCGTTGAATTGTGAAAGAGGGATAAACATTCATGTCAAACTCTTATAGCAATTTAAGATTTGAACTTATTCTTACTTTTAACGATGAGTTTTGCTGATGATTCTACGGTTCCTGCAGAAGTTGTTGCACGGCACGTAAACGTACCAGTATCCTCTTCATAAGTGGTTGCAATAAGAAGTACAGCATTATTGCCTTCGTGAATCATCTGAAATAAAGCAATTAATAGTAGAATTAGAAAAAATTGATATATTAAAATATTTAAATATGGGTAAATAAATTATTTTACAATAGAACGTAATCTTTATTTAAAATCTAAAATATTTCATTTAAATTTTATGATAATGGATTATCATATTTCTTTAAAATACCTTATACTTAATAAAAAAAATTAAATTGTTTATATACTGCTTTGTTTTTTTGCGATATAAGGTTACTTTATACTTTAAAATTGATCATAAGAAATACATATTTAATTACTATAAAATAATTAGCTATTAGGCAGTTATTGCAAAGTTATTTACGAATTTTCCATTTTTAATATTTTAAATAAATATTTTTATTTGATACATATAAACAAGTATAACTGAATTTTGAGAAAAATGGCAAACATTTTATTTTAAAATAGAGGCGTGATATATAAGAGCTTTGTAAATTTATATATAAAATATAATCATAATAAAGATTAAATTTTATAAAACAATTGTATGTTATATATTAAGAATATTAACAGTGTTTATAATTGTAAATTCGTCAAATGTATCGTCCTATCAATTTATGTAGAAATTGTTTTACTGTTTTAATTATAAATATTCGTAAAATAAAACTAATTTACCTGGAAATCCGGCGATTCAGGGATCAGAGCACCTTCGCGATACCACTGAATAGTTGGTTTCGGTTTGGTCGGGGATACTTGGGTTTTGAATTGGGCAGGTTGACCTTCTAAAACGATTTGATCCTTCAAAGGAGTCAGCTTTGGTAATACATCAGTTTGGTCAGGAGCTATGAATAAGTGAAATAATATTAATCATCAAATTAATTAATATTTACTGAAAAGATTAATAGTTTAAATAATCTGTAAAGAAACATACCAAGTACTTTAAGATTGGCAGATGTAGTTACTTCTCCAGCAGAGTTTTTTGCGACACATTTGTATACACCTTCATCTTCTGGGAATGCTTCTGAAATCCTTAACGTGCAAAGATCCACTTCTTTTTGCATTTGAAAGTACTTTGATGGTTTGATAATCTATTAAATATATAAAAAATAATGTAAAAAATATTCCTGAATCAATGTCATTATATGAAAATGTTTAGTGAAAATAAATATATGAACTTATTTTTAGTATGAATAAATAAAAAAATGAAAATAACTATCTTAAGCCTCCATTACGGATACTACTAATACTAAACTAAATTTTAATTTTTTGTGTTTAAAGATATCTGTTAAAAACATTCGATCAAGTAGCTATTTAAATTATACATATCATTAAAATTAAAGTTTTTATAAAAGTAAAAATAGCTATAATTAGTCAAGATTAACCTTATCAGCTTTTTTCCATTGAATAGTTGGTACTGGCTTGCCATTTATTCTGCAAGAGAAAGCTACGGATGTTCCTTCTTTAATAGTTTGATCTCTCAAAGGTTGTAATACTGCTGGTGCTTTTTCTACATTACTCGGTGATGGTTTAGCAGTTTTTATTGGTTGTTGAGGTTGACGTACAATACACTCTGCTTCACAACGTGCCTCACCAGCACTATTTATGGCAACACATTCATATTTTCCTGTATCTTCAATGACACTCTCCAAAATTAAAAGAGTATAGGTATTATCCTCTTCAAGTGTTTTGTAGCGAATATCAGGACTTATCTTCTTTCCATTCTGTTAAAAAAATATAAAGTTTTTATTTCTCTTTAAAAAAACAATTAAAAATATTAATGACATACCTTTAACCAGTATACATCAATTGGCTTAGTACCAGTAACTTTCGAATCGAATCTGGCCAGTTGGCCACTGGTTACCGTGGTGCTTTGTACAGTAGTAATGAAGCTTGGAGGTATAACTCCACCCCTTCCTGGTTGTCTGCGTCTTTCTTCAACAACGAGATTAGCACTACATTTTGCTTTTCCACCTCTATTTTCAGCAATAACCGAAAACACTCCTGAATCTTCCATAAAGACTTGTCGAATCACCAATATAGATTTCGTACTAAAAGTGTAAATTTGAAGATCTGCAGAGTTTGTGATAGGAAAATCTTCACGATACCATTTGATCGTAGGTAGAGGATCGCCATCAAATTCAACTTCAAATTTAGCCTGCTCTTGTTCGAATGCTCGGCATGGTTGAATTTTTTTAGTGAATACTGGTGGTTTGGAGGGTTTGACTTGGCCTTGAACAACACGTTCTTGAGTTTTGGCTTTGTGCTCAACTTCTGTTGTTTCGGTAGCCGTTATTTTTCTTGTGATTTCCACATCATCTTTAACTTCTTTCTGAGTTTGCTTTTGTTTAGCTACATGAACTTCACGCCCATGAACAGTAGATTCTGATGGTTCAGGTGGATGTTTCGGTCCCTTGTGTTGCTGAGAGTCAATATCTACTTGAGTTGTAAATTTTTTATTTAATTTAGAATATGGCTGAACAGGTTCTTGAGGTTGTGTTTCTCTAAAATATAAAAAATTTATTTAGTTCAAGTTATATTCATATTGATATTTACGCGTGGTCTACAGCGATGTTAACTTACAGATTTTCTTGGTACTTTTGAGCCATTCCTTTGGCAATGGAATTGTTCACAATTTTATCTCCTGGGATTGCAAATTGATGAGATGATTCTCTTAACCTTGATTCTTTAAGTATTTGCTCTTCTTCGAGACTCATTAGCTTAGTATAATAATCTTCATTTTTCTTTGTTTTAATAGACTTTTGCCATTCGGTTTCTGGTTCTTTAATTACTTTTTGACCAAGATGCTCTGTTGCTATATGAGTACCTTGCGAAGCGCTATGTGTTCTTTCATCAAACACGCGTTCTAATTCGGTCTCTTGCCTTTCTGTCTGATATTGCGTTAGTTCATAGTCATACCATGCTATAGAATATAAATTATTATGTATAATCTGTTACTACCGTAATCAAACGAGAAACAATTTATTAATTTATACGATCCACTTTTCACCTTACCTATCAGTACATGCAAGGTATACCAAAAAATTTTTAACATGACCAAAACCAAATAATATTACATATGTGCTCAAGTAAGGAACACACAATTAATTATGCATAACATATATGCGTAGGAATATAAATAAAACATATATTATCCATAGAACACAAAGAATATAACATTCAGAATTATTTTCAGGAAATTTACCTTAGTCAAAATCGAATAATTATATTTTTTTATAGGAATCATATAGGATTTCGTACATTGATTAGTATGAAGGTATAGGATAATTGGGGAGGTCCATCTTTTGATTTGACAATGTAATATTTTAACTTGATGCTACTCTACTTCTTACTGTCATTTGTACCGTATTTTAAAAGTAGAAATAGGTATATTATTCCAAATTTTGTTATAAAACATACATGTCTTTTGCAAATATGTCGAAAAATATTTTAAACAAAAAGTATATTAAAACACAAAATGGTTCAAGGGATCAAATATTTTAATTTCTAAAAATTAATTGTTGATTTTCCATATAACTTCGATAAAAAATATATCTATTTTGGAAAATGTATGTCGATAACTTTTAGTTTGATGCTCGAATCAATATGAAGTTATCAACGATAATCAGAATTATAAAATACAATATCATTGAAATAACGAGTAAATTGGAAATAATTTTTTATTTTGATAAGTTTTAGTAATGTATTGATTATTGCACATTAAGCATTATTTTCTATTATAAAGATACTCGCAATAACGGGTATATTTATCTATTAATTCTAATTTCAGAATATGAAAGTTTATTTTTAGCTACTTTATATATAAATATTGTAGAAGTTTTATACATTCTGATTTAAACTCATTCTAAGTTCATTTAGTTTAAAAATGATTAAATTTGAAACCATTTTAGGAAATTAAAAAAGATCAGAATCAAACAAAGTCTAAGATTTGAAAGATATATTTTTAAAATGATTAAGTAATAAGTGATAATATATGTATTTGGCAATTTATATATTTTTTAAATATAATTTGTATCAAACCATTAAACTTACATTAGAACAATACATTTTCTTAACAAAGATGAACCAAGTTACAACTCTATTCGCTGATCAGGTATTCTTCTATTTTGCATTAAATACTTAAAGAGTTTACATATCACTTAACAATAAAATACTATAAATTTATTTAATGCATATGCTTGATAAAAAGTGTATTTAAATTAATTTCTAGATGCATTGTTCCCCTTGATGATGTACCGTTTATAAAAAGTATCAAAAATAAGTCAAGGAGTGATTTAATTAACCAATAATCTTACACAACATCAAAATTTTGCTGATTTACAAAAAAGTCATACCTGCTCACATCCTTGAATGGCTGGGTTATCCATTTAGCAAACAATATTTTATACAGTCCTTTGTGCGTTCGTCTTCAGTCAAGCTCTCAAAGATAACCGGAGTTCTTTCTCTGGATTTCTTTATGATTTCTGCTACATTTCGTAGTGGAAAAGGATGGAGGAAATTGGAAGTAAAGAGCTATGTGATGTTGATTCGTAATAGTTTTTTTGTGCGCAATTTGAATGTGCATGACTAATGTTCTAATGTCGCATGTTGGATCGTTCGCATAAAGATTTAATTTTGAATTTTGTTATATTTGTGTTCATTTTGCAAAACGTGTTTCATTTTTTAGTGTAAACGCCGAGAGAAACGATATCAGGTGAATAAATATCTACACTATTCAATATAGTAAAATAATGTACACTTCAAATATTTTATGACAAATATAAATTTGTCTAATAGAATATATAGAATAACCAGTCTGATATCATTTCACGAATAATACTAATGTCGGTTATATATATGTACTTACGTCTAGGTGATGTTTTTAGAACTCCACGATAATCATCGCTACGGGGTTTGACAGTGAGCGTGGTTTCCGTTCGGGCTTCACCAACTGAACTCCTTGCAATCACCTCAATTTTTCCATTGTCGTACTGTCTGGTTTTTGGTATGTCCAGATGATACATACCATCATAAGTCAATTTATACCGAGAGCCCTGGTAGAGTAACAAATAATTAATACAAATAAAAATAAAAGAAAAAAAATTAAAGACGCATTCATTAAAAAAAAATAAAATACGTACGCTTACTACTGTATGGCCATTGATTAACCACATGACACGAGGTCTGGGATAACCAGTAACTCGGCAACAAAATCTGGACCAGTCTCCTTCCTCAACAGTGAAAGGTTCTGGTTTACTGACGAAGGTAGGAGGTGACCGAACTTTTTCGACTTCAGTTTCCTCCTCAGGAACACTAATAAAATTAATTGATTTCAGTATTCATATAGAAAAGTTAAAATAACTTTTCTGAAATAGGCAAGTTATGAAATTTTACTTACACTTGCCACGCAGCCTCCATTTCACGAATCTTTTCAATGCTCTTCATTCCCTTTGGTAGTTGAGAGTCATAAATAATACCTGGTTTTCCTGCTGTTCTAATAATTGCTTTAGTTTCATCCATGCCGTATAAATTAGTTGCTCTGCATACATATTCTCCGCTATCTTCTGGATATACCCAACCAAAGCTCAGTGCAACATATCCAAAATCGTATATTGTATTGAATCTGTTTTTATGTAGCAGAGGCTTTCCATTTAAGAACCATTCAACTCTCATGTTAGGATCGCCCACTGGGGCTAATTGACACTCAAACTTAGTACTGTTCATTTCAACGAGATCCACTTGATCCTTGATTTGTGTCACAAATCTTGGAGGTTGCTTCTTCTCAGCATCATACAAATCGTCTTCTGTGAGATGTACTTCCGAAGTATATTTCTTGATAGTAGCTTCCATTTGCATTAGGGTTTCCGATTTCTTCATACCCTTTGGTACCTGATTTTGTAGGATGATACTAGGTTGCTCTGTAAAATAATTATAAAAATGTTTATTCGGATAAATGATTTAAAGATAAATAATACATTCATAATACATTTTAATATTTACTTACGTTTGCAAGAGACAGAGGCACGAGTTGTATCTTCTCCAAGATCATTGATAGCTTTGCAAACGTATTCTCCGGAATCTTCTGGATAAACATATAAGATATCCATAGACACAAATCCCATATCGTATACAGTTCGATATCTATGTCCTGCTGGTATAAGTTTTCCATTTCTATACCATTCTATGCGCAAATTAGGATCGTCCTTCGGTTCGACTTGACATTCAAATCTTACTGGCTCATTTTCATCGACGGTAAAAGATTTAATCTGAGTAATAAATCTTGGTGGTTGACGCGGAGCTTCAGGTGGTGGTGCTACTGATACTGGCCCACGTTCTAATTCTTTTAATTTTTCTCCACTCATTCCAGATGGCAGTTGAGAATCGAAATCAATTGATTTTTTGGCTGAATTTAAGAAAAATAGATTTATAATTAATAGATAAGTATAAAGTATAATCTCCTACAATTATTATCATATTTAATAAATAAGTTTTTACTCACATGTACAAGTAATAGTAGCTCTTGTAGTAACTGATCCCCACTTGTTCGTAGCTCTGCAAACGTATTCACCGCTATCTCTTGCATAAGTGTACGATAAATCTAATGAAATGAATCCAAAGTCATTAATTTGATGTACCCTAGATCCAGTAGCAAATGGTCTTCCATTATGATACCAATCAATTCGCATTGTTGAGTCTCCTGTAGGCTCCACGCGACAATCGAAATGACTTGCATCACCTTCGTTAACTTCTATGTTTTTCAACTCAACTATAAATCTTGGTGGATTAGGTTTTTCTTCTTCAGGTAAAATCTCATCCTTTTTATAAAGTGATTCTTCAAGTTTTTGAATGCTTTCCGTTCCAGTTTTAAAGTTATTAGGAAGCTGAGGTTCGAGAATAATTCCTTGTCTACCTCGAACTTGAAGTTTGCAATTTACAGTAGCTTCTCCATGTCTATTAACTGCTTTACAAGTATATAGACCTGAATCTCGTTGGTAGCAGTTCGCAACTTCAAGAATTACAAAGCCAAAATCATAGATTGTTTTTACTCTTGATCCAGCTAACAGATGTTTACCGTTATGGAACCATTCTACTCTCATGCTAGAATCATTAACAGGCTGTAATCTGCATTCGAAATGAGCAAGAGAATTTTCAGAAAGCGTCAAATCCGATGGAGTAGTAATAAATTCTGGTGGTTTTCCCGTATCGTCATCGGGACTAGCTTGACCAGGTTCTGCACCAAGTCCTTCTAGTTCAGCAATCTTATCAATTGTTCCCTCCATTCCTTTGGGTAATTGTGATTCTAAAATAATACTACGTTTTCCTGTACATTTCATTGAGCACGTTGTCACTGCCTCGCCGAAATCATTACTTGCTCGGCAACTATATTCTCCAGAATCTTCTGGATAAATAGGCGATATTTCAAGAATTACAAATCCGAAATCGCAGAATGTACGGAATCGAGTACCAGTTCTTAATGGTTTTCCGTTCCAGAACCATTCAACTTTTAGTTTAGAGTCATCGGTCGGTGTTAAACGAGCTTCAAAGTGAGCGCTTTCTCCTTCACGGAGACCATCTAAGTTGCTTAATGGAACAGTAAACACTGGAGCTTTACCCTTAGTTTCTATAACCTTTTCATCACGGGTCTTTATCATAGCGTCTTCCAATGTTTGAATTTTTTCTAAGCCTCCTTCCATACCTTTAGGCAACTGCGACTCCAATATCAAATTGGCCTTCGACAAACAGCGCAAAGTTGCTTTTGTAGAGTCTTGGCCATATTTATTAACTGCCCTGCATTCATATTCACCAGAATTTTCTTCATAACAATACAGTATGTCAAGAATAACAATTCCAAAATCGTGGAAAGTGCGGTATCGGTGACCTTGAGGTAATTTTTTTCCATTATAATACCACTCGACTTTCAAATCAGGATCTGTTACCGGTGTTAATCGAGCTTCGAAGTGAGCTGATTGGCCTTCTACTAATTTTGTGATGTCAGTTATTTGCGTAATGAATTTAGGAGGTTCAGCAACAGGAGCCGCCGGTACTGCACGTTGTTCTCCTGTAAAGGCTTCTAGTTCTCGAATTCTTGCTAACGAATCCGGTTGCAGTGAATCTAGATAAACTCCACTTTTACCGAAGCATTTAATCATTGCTTTTGTATAGTCTTCGCCATATTTATTACTTGCTTTGCATACATATTCACCAGAATCATGCGACATAACACCTGCAATATCCATAACTACGAATCCAAAGTCTGATACCATCTTGAAACGTGATGAATGACGTAATGGTTGTCCATTGTGGAACCATTCTACTTTCATATTTGGATCTCCAACAGGTATTAAAGTACATTCAAAGTGAGCTGATTGATTATCCTTAAGTCCTTCCAAAGATTGAATTTGTGTGGTAAATCTTGGTTTTTGACCCATTGATTTATCAATGCACTCCAAAGTCAAACTAATTTCAGCTTTACCCCATTTATTGGTTGCTCTACAGGAGTAGGTTCCAGAATCTTCAATCTTTGTGCCAAGAACTTCAAGAACAACTGTTCCAAATGCATAAACAGTACGAATACGATGGCTTGCTTCAATCTGCTTTTCATTGAAGAACCATTCAACGACCATTGTTTGATCTCCAGTTGGAATAAGAGTTGCTTCGAAATGAGCAAGTTCTCCCTCTGACAAATTCGAAAGATTTTCTGATTGGGAAGTAAAAGATGGTGCATGTCCGCCATCACTTTCTGGGATAGCACCTGGTTGTTTTCTTAAAGATTCTTCTAAATCTTGAATAGCTTCAAGACCTTCTTTTCCTTTCGGATGTTGAGAGCGTTCGATGACATTTTCTTTAGTTGAACAATAAATAGTTGAAGACGTGAATGCTTCACCAGCTTTATTATATGCTTTACAAGTGTATATTCCAGAATCTCTGTCATAAACATCGGTCAAATCTAGCGTTACAAAGCCGAAATCACATGTCATTTTGAATCTTGCTCCGTGTTGTAATATTTTTCCATTAAAGTACCATTCTATCTTTAGATTTGGATCATCTTTTGGTTCTACTTGGCCTTCCAAATGTAATGGCTCAGCCTCTCCCAGCTTAAATTCAGGTTGAAGGGGAACTGTCCAAATTGGTTTTGGATATTCCTTTTCTGGTCCACTATCTGGTCTTTTAGTCTTTGAAGCATATGCATCATCTACTTCTTTGACTTTCTCTAAACCTGCCTCTCCCTGCGGATGCTGTGTTTGCAAATAAATATTTTGTTTACTAGTACATTTCAAGGTACCAGATGTTTGAGCCGAACCCTTGGAATTCGTTGCTTTTACAGTTATTACACCAGAGTCCTCCTCGTAAGCGTGATTCAAATCTAAAGCAACATAACCGAAGTCATAAGTTGATTTATATCTTGCGCCATAAGGTAAAGGTTTTCCATTAAGGAACCATTCAATTTTCATTGTTGGATCTTTGGACGGTTCAACATTGCATTCAAAGTGCACATTATCACCTTCGGTACATTCCACGTTATTCAGATGGCTAATAAAGACAGGTTCTTCATACGTTGGTTCATGTTGTTCTTTTGTACCTTCTGGAGGTTGTTCAAGAGCGCTAATTTTAGAAAGAGCATCTGGATGTAGAGTATCTCCTAAAAGCCAGTGACGATCTGCAATCTTCAGACTACTAGTTGATACAGCTTCTCCAAGTAAGTTAGTAGCTTTGCAAGTATAAATTGCAGAATCATCCGGACGAAGTCCATTTATTGATAGCGAAACTAATCCAAAATCAAAAGTACTCTTTAGTCGTGTTCCTATTTGTAAAGGTACGCTGTTTTTGAACCATTCAACGCGTAGATTTGGATCAGCACGAGGTTCTACTTGTGCTTCTAAATAAACATGTTGTCCTTCAACTAATTTATCGTAGCTCTTTAAGTGAGTAGTGAAAACAGGTGCTTGTTGCGGCGTAGTATCGACAAACATTTCCGGAACTTTGTTCATTTCTGCTTCTTTCAACTGTATCTTTTTCCATGCATCAGGCTGAATAGCATCGCCAGATATAGCAGAGCGTGCCTTCACTTTCAAAGAGATTGAAGATACAGCCTCACCTGCGTTATTGATGGCTTTACAGGTGTATACACCAGAGTCTTCAGGAATGACCTTCATTATGTCTAGTGTGACAAAGCCAAAGTCGTGATTAACGTGATATCGAGATCCTAGTAAAAAAATAATATATTTTAATATATAATTTAATTACTTTATATAAATATGCTTAAATCAAAATATAGAATCACACTTACCCATTTTAAGTTCAACGCCATTGACGTACCACTCGAATCTTAGACTAGCATCACCGACTGGTACTACTCGACATTCATATCGAGCAATTTGCCCTTCCCATAATTCAGTTGGGCCTGTTAGCAATTGCGTAAAGATAGGTTTATCAAAAACTTTTTCAGGTTGTTCTGCGCGTGTTGGTACTTTGTCAGCTTCTAAACGAGCAATTTTACGCTGAGCCTCAGGATGTTGGGTATCTAATTGAATATTTGATTTGGATTGGATTTTCATAGAAGCAGTAGTAACAGCTTCACCCAAAGGATTGGAGGCACGACACATGTAAACGCCTTCATCTTCATCGCGCACATGAGTTATATCAAGAGAGACGTAGCCGAAATCGTGAACTTTAGTGATTCTAGAACCTAAAATGAAAAAAAAATTAAATTTTTAAACAAAATTCATTAATTATAAACAAGTATGCAACAATAAACGAACTTGTTTCAAGTGGCTTCTCATTTCTAAACCATTCCACTTTTAATGTCGGATCTCCAACAGGAATTAATCTACATTCAAAGTGGGCAGTTTGTCCTTCAGCAATAGCATCAATGTTCTGGAGAGGTTGCGTGAAGACCGGTCGTTGTCTTGTTTGAGGCTCAGGAACATCTGGTCTCTTCCATGGCTGCTGAGATTCAAGCTCGCGTATCTTATCTAATCCCTCTGGTCTTTGCGATTCCAAGATAATATTATCTTTTGGAATGACTTTGAGCTCGATCGATGAGACGCATTGTCCAAGAGCATTAATTGCTCGTACAGAATATTGTCCAGCATCTTCTGGTACTGCATGGCTTATATCAAGTGCAACGTAACCAAAATCGAAAGTGACATGGAATCTAGATGCAGATGGTAGTGGTTTACCATTATGGAAGAACTCAATTCGTAAATTAGCATCATGTAATGGTTCAATCTGGCATTCAAAATGCGCTGTTTGTCCCTCATAAATCTCCGTTGTTCCCTAAAGATAATAAAAAAAATTAATGTAATACTTGATAGAAAAAATTTGATGCATGGTATGGAGTCGGAGTAATTAAGAAAATATTCCTTTTAATAATTTTAATTAATTTATCATTGCATATACATACTCGAAGCTCCGTAACAAATCTTGGTGGGAACACTGGTGGTTCTTCAACTTCTAATCTGGCTGGTCGACCTTGGGCTTCTAATTCTCTTATTTTTTCTAAACCATCAGGATGCTGAGTATCAAGTATAAGGCTTCGGTGAGCTAAAATAATACATTTGTTGCATTATAATATTTTTTACGGTATCATAAAGATTTTGCAATTAATGGTCTATTTTTGTAATACTTACATCCAACTTTAATAGTACATGTATTTACAGCTTCGCCAGCAAGATTTGTAGCTTTACACATGTAAGTGCCAGAATCTTCAGCATAGCTGTATAGAATGTCAAGTGCTACATATCCAAAGTCGTGCGTTGTACGGAAACGATGGCCAGTTTTCACCGCTTTGCCGTTAACAAACCTGAAAAATATGTTAACAAAATTAAGGAATGCAAATACATGCCATTCGGTAACATACCATATTAAAAATTTATATTACCATTCAATTTTCAGATTAGGATCGTTTATAGGTTCTACGCGACATTCCAAGTGGGCGTGTTCACCTTCTTTAAGATGGTCCAAATTATTTAGCGGAGTAAGGAATACAGGTTTTTGATGGACTATTTCCTTTTCAACAACTTGCTTGACCTCTACAGTTTCTAATTGACGGATCTTTTCAAGACGTTGTGCGTCTAAGGTATCGAGATAAAGACCTTGCTTAGCTGAAAATAAATATAAATCAATCCAAAAAATAATCACACATGCGATTTTAAAATTATACAAAATACAAAACTACTTACAATCAACAGAAATTACGCAAGTGGTAACGGCTTCACCGACAGCATTTCTGGCTTTACACATATAAGTTCCAGAATCTTCAGGGTAAGCATACATAATATCAAGGGCAACGTATCCAAAGTCGTAGGTTGTTTTAAATTTGTGCCCTTGAGGAATTGGTCTTCCATCCCTGTACCACTCAACTACCATTGTTGGGTCATTTACTGGAGTTAGTGTAGCCTCCAGGTGAGCACTTTTACCCTCAGGTAAATGCTCGATGTTCTTCAGTGGACGACCAAATTTGGGCTTTTCAGCGATAATAACATCTTCTTTATCCGTTCGTTTGTAACGTGAATCGTCTTCAAGATACTGTATTTTCTTCAAAGCTCCTTCGTGCTGCGTTTCACGAATAATAGCTGCTCGAGCTAAATTGGTTTAATGATCATAATAAAGGAATTATAATATAATTTTATTGTATAAAAAATCGACAATGTGTGATATTATACTTACATTTTACATCAAGGTTTATTGAACTTTGTGCTTGACCGAGTTTATTTGTAGCTCGGCAAGTGTATGTACCAGAGTCTTCAGCATAAACTGACAGTACGTCAAGGGAAGCAAAGCCGAAATCGTAAGCTGTTCTATATCTATGACCAGTAGAAAGTGGTTTACCGTTATGGAACCATTCAACTTTCAAGTTGGGATCGGGATAAGGTTCTATGCGACACTCATAATGTGCGCTTTGACCTTCAACTAAGTTGGTTGGTCCATTTAATTGAACAGTAAATCTTGGTTTTTCGTTAACTACAGTTTCTTCTTCTTCGCGTCTTTGGTATTTGTTTGTATCTTCAAGTGCTTGAAGTTTTGATAATGCACCTTCGTGTTGTGATTCGAATTGCAATGCTGCTTTAGCTGTATGTGCAGAGAGTTGAGAATAGTGTTTATTGTGTAAAATAATAATTAGAAATTTTGAATAATTGTTTATCAGTGAATCGTTGAATTTTTAATGTATTGTGTTACTTACATTGAACAAATAGAGTGGCTGACGTCACAGCTTCTCCTAAATCGTTGACTGCTCTGCAAGTATAAGTACCCGCATCTTCTGGAGTAACATACTTCATATTAAGAGCGACGTAACCAAAGTCATGCATAGTTGTAATACGATTAGCTAAAAAGTTTAAAATTAAGTAGATTAGTAAAGATTTAACTTTAAAATAAAATCAATTCTGAGTGTTTATTTATTATCTACTCACAAGCAGCAATTGGCACACCATTACGCAACCATTGTACTACAAGCTTTGAATCTCCGACTGGAATAACTCGGGCTTCGAAATGTGCAGCTTGATTTTCAGCAACTTGTAAATCTTTGATAGGCATAGTGAATACCGGAGCTTGTGAAACTGTTTCTTCCTGCACGGTTTTACGTTGGTAACGCGAATGATCTTCCAGTTGACGTACTTTTTGCAAGGCTTCCTCATTTTGACTTTCTAGATAAATAGACTTTTTAGCTGTAAGGAATTGAAATATAATGATTAATTTTATAATAATAATAAGATTTAAATGAAACTTTATGATTGTCATAGCTTTAATTCTGTACTAACAATGTACTATAGCAGTTGCTGAAGTGATGGCTTCGCCTATTGCGTTTCTTGCACGGCATGTGTATGTTCCTGCATCTTCTGGATAAGCGTACATAATATCCAATGCAACAAAACCAAAACTATTAGTTTCAACAAAACGTGATCCTGCTTTGACTGGCAAATTATTATGGAACCATTCCACTTTCATCGTTGCATCTGATACTGGAATTAATCTGCATTCGAAGTGTGCTCGCTGCCCTTCCTTAATTTCTACATTATTCAGAGATGTTGTGAATATTGGAGCTTGGGTTGTTATTTCTTCCACATCTTCTCGTCGTTGATATTTTGATCTATCTTCAAGATAATGGATTTGCTCTAGACCAGACTCGTTTTGGGTATCTGTTAAAATTTGAGCAGTAGAACGGCAGCTCAACGTGCAGTTTACTTCATCTCTTCCAACGAGATTTTCAGCTCGACATGTGTAAATAGCAGAATCTTCGGCAATGACACCTATTACCTCTAAGGCAACGTAGCCGAAATCATGTATTGGGCGGAATCTATGTCCTGAAATAAAATGTAATTTATAGTAAAATTTTTCGATATTAAGAAATTGGCAATGATACGATTCAGATAATTAAGTTACCTATTTGGATTGGACGTCCGTTCTTTAACCATTCGACTTTTAAATTTGAATCTGTTACTGGCTCAAGTTTGCATTCAAAGTGAGCGTTCTGCCCTTCTCTGAGATTCTCTTGATTTTTTGGATGTGTTATAAATCTAGGCTTAACATTAACTACTTCATCTACAAGTTCATGCCTCTTGTACTTCGATGCGTCTTCTAGATATTGTATTCTTTCCAGACCTTCCGGGTGTTGTGATTCGAGAATGAGGTCTTTCTTTGCGTGTACCCTTACTGAGCACGAAGTTATGGCTTCGCCAAGTTGATTATATGCTTGACAGGTATATACACCTGAATCTTCTGGATAGACGCCTAGAATATCGAGTGCAACGTAATCGAACTCGTAAGAGGGTCTAAATCGATGTCCTGTTTTAACTGGATTTCCGTTGACGAGCCAAACTACGCGCATAGAAGCATCACCGACCGGCTGCAAACGGCATTCTAGATGAACATTTGTTAACTCAACGGTTTCTATATTATGAAGTGGTCGAGTGAATTGTGGAGCTTGTTGAACAGTTACTTCTTCTTGTTGCGTTCGCCTGTATCGTGCAGAATCTTCGAGCATTTGAATTTGTTCCAAAGATTGCTCATTTTGAGTATCAGTGACTACATCAGAACGGCCAATAACACGCACGCAAGCTGAGGTATGGGCTGATCCTAGGTGATTAGTAGCGCGTACGGTATATTCACCAGAATCGAGTGCACTTGTGTGAATAATATCAAGTGCAACAAATCCAAAATCGTAATACGTTCTGAATCTTGAACCTACAGTGACTGGTTTGCCATTTTGGAACCATTCAACGCGCATTGTTGGATCACCCATAGGTTCCAATCGGCACTCGAGATGAATATTTTTACCCTCGCTAACTGGAGGTGGATCACTCAAGGGCTGAACAAAAATTGGTTTTGATTTTGAAATCTCTTCAATGTAATATTGTGGCTCAACAAACGGAGCATTTTCGAAGCGCTGCGTTTTTTCATATGCTTCACGATGCATGCTGCTTGTATCAATGCTGGAGCGAGCTACAAGTAATAATCAGATAATTAGTTAGGTTTAAATAAAATAATTTATTTTTATATTTATTTAAGTAAAGTCATAACTCACTTTCAACTACCATAGTAGCAGACAGTTTGGCTTCCCCTAAATTATTTCTCGCAACGACCGTGTAAGTTCCTGCATCTTCTGGTCGAACCTGAAGTATATCAATAGCAACATAACCAAAGTCATGGTATGTTTGAATTCTATTAGCTGCGGTAATTGGTTTGCCATTGTGGTACCATTCGATCTTCATAGTGAGATCACTTTGTGGCTCAACGCGAGCTTCGAAATGAGCTCTTTGTCCTTCAACAATCTTATTAGTGCCCTTTAGTGGTCCCAAGAATCTCGGTGCCTGATTGATTATCTTTTCTTCTTCTACTTTACGCGAGTATCGACTAGAATCTTCCAAGCTTTGTATCTTCTGTAGTCCGCTTGGATGTTGACTATCGTAAATTATATCATTCTTTGTGATGACACTTAATTGTGCAGTTGTGTGCGCTTCTCCGGCACGATTGTACGCATGACAAGTGTAAATTCCAACGTCATGTATCGTAACGTATTTTATTGTGAGCGCAACATATCCAAAGTTGAAGAAAGTTGTAATTCGTGAACCTGGAATGAAAAATTGTTGAATCGGTTTCATATCGGCATAAATAAATTCAATTCTTCAAAGCAGTAATTTAAGATATCTTACTAGCTTCGACGGGACGTCCATCCTTTAACCATTCAACTCGGAGTGAAGCATCTCCGACGGGTTCGAGTTGAGCTTCATAATGTGCGAATCCACCTTCTCGGATATTAACTTGATCCTTGATAGGTGTTTTAAATACCGGTGGGGTTATCTTCTCAGGCTGTTCTTGAACATATTTTTGATGTGCAGCCTGTTGATAAGCTTCCAATTCCTCGGCAGCTTCGATATATCTTTGTTGCTCGGGGATGCCGAGATCAGCAGTAACAGTAGTACGTGCTGTATAAATAAAAGTAATAATATTAATTCAATAGTTGTACTTTTCACAGAAGTCCTTCATACTAATTACGATTGATTGTGATTACCAAAGACACGAAGAGACGCCGTACTGATGGCCTCTCCTGAGCGATTCAAAGCCCGTACTGTGTAAGAACCTGCATCTTCACTCCGTAGGTGCATAATATTAAGTGAGACGTATCCGAAGTTGAAGATGGTAGTGATTCTTGAACCTTTAATAAAAAGTGTTTTTAATAATTGAATAAAGAAATACCCTCGTAAAAATCGATTTTATTTAAAAGCTAGTAAATAGCTTCTTCTATTAGAAATTGGCTAAAAATGGGCCATTTTTTGCCAATTTCTAGCAACATATAAGATACATTATAGCAATATATAAGATATTTACAAGCTACAAAGTAAAATAGAATCGATAGCTAAGAAATGGATGGAAAATGACCTTGCAACATGTGCACGGTAACAAATGTAAAAAATGAGAAAATTATACATATCATTGTAAGATGTACTTAACGTGAAACGTGCTTATCTACAACTCAATGAAAATGAATTAAAGTCAATATGACGGTGTTGAGTTTGGTTTATTCTATTAAATGCTCAAAAAATGTGACAAAAAGCGTTTCATCGCTGGTTATTTCTAGCTATTTTAGGCAGCATTTTAAATATTTAGATTTCTACCAGCGTAATAACTTTTAAAAATAAGCATTTAAATAAACGCAGTACGTACTGGCTGTGATTGGTCTTCCATCCTTGTACCACTCCACTTTCATCGTGGGATCGCTTACAGGAGTGAGTTGTGCCTCAAAATGGGCATTTCTTCCTTCCTGCAGCTCTCCTAGATCCTGGAGCGGTCGGATGAAGATTGGTCGCTGAGAAGAGGTCTCCTCAACGCTCTCTTGCCTTTGGTACTTGCTGTAATCCTCGAGCTGTTGGATATAACGAAGACTGTCGGGGTTTTGGCTAGTTTGTTCGATCGTGGCACGAGCTATGAAGACAAAAAAGGATTATCATTTATTTATACATAAACATTTACTTTGGTCGTAATATTCATTGTCCATTAATGTGTTGCTTACGTGTCACACTGAGGGTGGCTCGAGATTCGGCTACTCCTGTTGAGCTTACTACACGGCAAACATATTCACCGCTATCTTCCATGACTATACTTATTAAGTCTAAAGCAATGAATCCGAAGCGGAACACGGAAGTTGCTCGGGAGCCTGAAAAGGCAAAATTTTTTAAATTAAAAATATAAATTAAAAAATAAAAGATATTTATTATACAAAATGAAAATAGCCGAGGTAATCAAAAGATCTATCTTTTCCCAAAATTTCCAGTGCAATAAGGCCTTTTACGCCCGTAATCGAGACTCAAAAAAACTCATTTTTTCAGTTATACAGGGTATACAGGGTGAGAGACAAAGAATTTGTATTTTAATATCTTTTCAACCATTTTCATAAGCTACGAAAAGAACTTAGCCGAGGTAATCAAAAGAACTATCTTTCCCAAAATTTCTAGTGCAATAAGGCCCTTCTACGCCCGTAATCGAGAATAAAAAAAAAACTCATTTTTATCAGTTTTCGATTTATTACTAAAAAAATAAGTAGTCAAATCACTTGAAATTTTAATGGAATATAGTTTGATACGTAACCCATCAACATATTTTTTTCGTGAGGTTATGATGTTTAGTTTCAGAGATATAAATTAAAAAAAAATCACCTTTTTCATTTTATCTGCCGAACGGAGCGGCCAATCCCGAGGCCCAAACGGGGAAAAATAGATCATTTTATTATCTTTTAAATGCATTTTATCTGAATTGTTTGTAACAATGGAATGATTAAAAAAATTAAAAAATAATGTTTTTCGGAAATCAAAAAATAGCCATAAAAAAAATAATTGCAAAAATAAAAAAATTAATGTATTTTCCGAATTCAGAATCTAAAAATAGATATGCATGTCAAATTTAACTGATATTGACTCAGTAGTTTCAGAAATATCACGGTACATCCGTACGGACATTTCCTAAAAACACGTAATTCGAACTTCTAACATCTAAAAACATGTTTCTATGAAGTTTTAGCGAAACTGAAAATTTTACTATTACAAAGCTTCCTCTAGGAGGAAGCAATACGTACTCGCATCTATAGCTCTTCCATTGATATACCACTCCACCCTCATAGTGGGGTCTCCCACCGGTTCGATTCTGGCCTCGAAGTGAATACGCCCACCCTCGATCTGGTGAGCATCGCGTAACGGTATAATAAATCGTGGTGGTGGATAAATTCTATCCTCTTCAGATGGTGGTAAATATGGTTTCGCTCGTTCCACATGTCTTAGGTAAATCACTTCGGGACCAGGTGCTGGTCTGCGAAACAAAATAATATCATTTGCAGATTGTGAAAAATGCAGAAGAAATTTTGGTTTAGAAAAGTGCGTTGCTCACTCAGGTTCGATGACTTTCGTCGGTCGAGGTAAGTTCAGGCGTCTTGGTGGTTCGGGGACTGCTCCTTTTGGTGATTCAACAAATAAACGTGCTCGGGTAGCAGTAGAGCCAGCAACATTTTGCGCGGTACACTGGTACCACGCAGCATCAGTAAGCTTCGATAATGGAATATCTAGAGTTGAGGCTCCACTGCCGTCCGTTGTGATCCGCACGTCGGGGCCGGGCGTAATCGGCACGCCATCCTGTGCAGAAAGCGTTATAATGTTTGTAATTGTTATATAATTGATTTAAAAAATATATAATCGTAAGAGTATATAATTTTACAATGATGGTTAGTTTCACCAGTGCATCATCAAAATTTGTTGGAAAGTTTTTATTTTCTCTGTGTATGCCAGACACAAATAACAGTCTATCATGTTAAAAATTTGCCAAAATTAGAGTAATCATCAACGTTTGCATTGACGTATAGTCTGAATAAGTAATGATATTTTAATGTGGTATCACACTTCAAAATATGTTCTATATAAATATTACAGCTTATCATTTTGGATGTAATTAAACGTTAGTTACGCAATAAAATTGTACGTTTACAGAAGTTACGATTAGTAAATTGCAACTATATTAAGCAAGATTCACGAATCAATGTACCTTCTGCCAAGTGATTCGGGGAGGCGGAGTAGCAACTGCTCGGGCTGTAAAACTAACGGGTTCTCCTTCCTTCACGGTTGTTGTTGTAAATCTTTCAACGAATTTCGGAGCCAGAACTTGTTCCTTTTCGATGACGTTCAGATTGCATTGGAAGGACGTTTCACCAGCTTTGTTTCGAGCCACGCACGTAACAACTCCACCGTCCGATCGACTAACATCCGTTATCATGAGCGAGTTGCTACCACTTTCGTTGACCAAAATTTTGTGTGTCGTATCGTTGGCTACAGGGAAACCATTGATATACCAGGTGACCTCGGGGTATGGTCGTCCTGTTACGCGGCAATCGAACCTACGGTAATTCATCATTCATTTTAATATCTACAGGAGATATGATTTACTTCTTTGACATACCTCGTCATTTTTCCTTCCGTAACATCGCGATCAGTGCAGGTGCGAACGAAATTAGGAGCGAGTACTTTTCCACTTTCAGGAGTCTCGATGGGAGTTTCAGATTGGAAGGTCGTGATGACCTCTCTGCTCTGCACCGATTGAATTGGTGCGTGGTCAACTTGATCATTGGATTCGACGGCTAGATAAGCAGAACTGACGGTGCAGCCTTGCGGATTCTCCGTCAGAAGAGAGTAGTGCCCAGTGTCTTGAGACGAAACTTTGTGAATCTTGAGCGTGGCCGTCTGATTCGAATATATCGTTTCAACGTGCTGCGATTCGCGCAAGCGTTGACCATCTTTAAACCATGTCAACTGCAAAAGGATATCCCAATAGCCCAATAAATGTACGCTAATTTGCCATTTAAATTATAGAGATAAAATAACACTTCTAATACTTACCCTTGGTTTCGGATTTCCTGATATCTTGGCAGAGAATACAGCCTCGGACCCTTCCGAAAGCTTTGAGCTTCTAGGCTTTTGCGTGATTTGCGGCGGTGCAACCGGTCCGAGACTCCGATCAGCCACCGTCGTAATCTGTGAGTCTGACTCACCGACGTAACGCCGGGTGATCGATTCACGGAACTCTGTTTCACGCAAAATCCTGTACTCAAAGGTATCGACCTAAGAGAAAACATATTACTGATTAGCAAAGAAACATTTTTACCTACAACTAAATGAGTAAATTAAATTAATTACCTTAAAGTCCTCAGTTGTCGTGACGCTGCTGCCATTAGTGTATTGTTGAAAACTTCGCGAAACCTCTTTCTTGTAACTACCTTGTTGTTGAATGGGTGGTGGTCCGAAACCTTCAGGTTGAATGTATACAGAGCAAATGCCTTCTCCTGAGGAATTATTTTAAAATTGATATTATAATTATAGATATATCATTACTGATTGCTTAAATATTATTTAATAATAGAAATAGCAACCATTCACTAACCATATTGATTTTTGGCATGGCATGTATATTCTCCTTCGTCTCCCGGTCCAATTTGGTTTATCTGTAGCTTAACATTACCGGTTTTTTCGTCATAAGACATGCGGATCTTGTGTGTTTCCAGCAGAGGTGCGCCCTTGTGGGTCCAAGACACGACGGGTTTTGGATTACCCTTGACGCGACCTTCGAATATAGCATTACCACCTTGTGCAAATCGTGCATTTTTGAAGATTTGTTCGAATACTGGTGGTGATGGGTCACCCGGTCTACCCGAAAATCTGCAACAGATAGAAGAGATTGTCTTAGTTATTTCGGGATAAAACGGATCAATAAATTCTGGACGATTTATATTATTTGAATCAGGCATTTGTTTTAGGTTCGCTGAGAATGGTTGCTATGGTAGCAAATCTAGGTGGTATTGAACTAATTCATTTATGTCGTTGAAATAGTAAAAAGGAAAAAACTTACGTTGGTACTGTAGGCGTAGTTTGGACGATCATCTCGCCTTGGACTGCAAACATACAATAAGAATAGGTTAGAAAACTATCTAATATTTGTTCTTTAATGGCTAAACGAATTAACTTAATAATAACAAAATAAGTCAGTACATATTTGTTATATTATTGAGTACTTTTCGTATTTTTAAAATTTTGTTGAGAAATAAAACTTGTCTTTTGGTACCGATTTATTACAATTATTACGCTTCACTGCCAAATAAATCTATGCTCATACATAAATCTAAAAGGGTTTATGTAGTTATATGTAATTTAAAATTATTTTCGCTTTAAAAGCAATACATGTATATAAGAACCGCAAAATATCTTTAAACATGACATCACTATGAGCAGCAGTATATCAATTCATCGCATAAATCGACAAAGCATTGCAGCAACGAAGCTGCCAAAAGGCTCATCGTCAACATTAATATACTATCTCGAAAAATTGAAAAAAAAACCATGAAAAAATTGTTCTCCCACATATGGATCAGCTTTGGGCAAAGCATATATTATCCTGACGCATCTCCTACGTGGGCGTATGGCATTTCTTTAATTCTCTCCTCCGATAGGCATATATATAAATGCAGTATATTTCTCCGATGATCATCCACCGACGGAGAAGGCGGTCGGTGACAGCAATAGTGCTAGTGGTATATAGCAGAGTGTATATCGCGCGAACGCAGGAGAGAAAGAGCTTTTGACCACCGACGCTGGTGCGAAAGAGCGGTGCCTATTTTTGTGCGAGATGGGATCACGTTACCGAGACCCATTTTACGCGACGGCGGCGGCGGCGCCCAGCATCCCGACGCTCGCAACTCTACAGTCTCATCGCGCGCATCGTTTCGTCTTCTTTTCCTCTATTTTTCTCCACAAGACGCTTTCGGTTTTTCTTTTCGATTTCACAGGGTACTTTCTCCGTTTTTATATTCTTGTTCGTATTTTACGAACAGATGTTCCGAGAAATTATCGACTGGAGATTTAGTTTTGTTTTTGTTTTATTGGATTGCGTTAAATTCATCATTGAGTAATTCGAGGCTCAAAAGTATTGTTATTGCTATTACCAGTAACGATATTATCCACTGTTTTTAATTGAAAATCTGATTATAATTCATTGGCTGGAATTATCAGTATCAATAAGTATATTAATACACACGGTCTGCCAAAATAAGAAATAAACGTTTATTTATTCTCTTACGCATTGTTCCTCTCGGCGTCGGGAGACACATAAGCAAGCATTACGCAAATCCAGTCACTGACCAAAATAACAGCATCGAATCGTACCGAATGGACAGAGAGCCTTTAGCATTTCTATACGCACGTACTATACCCAATGTCTTTTTTCCCTCTGTTTTTCGCGTCGACGACTCCGACCCCGTTTCCTACCAAGACAAATCTCTGACTTTGAAACTTTAGCATTTTTCAGAGACGCCCAGGTATATCCCCGAGAATTTCGACACTCCACAGGTCGTTGAGCTTGCTGCATCAGCTGTTCTGTTTAATCTCCGGCTAAAGTTAGCTGAAACAGCCCTTGAGCTGTTGAGCATTTTATTGTTACCAGCTTCTCAATGTTTTGCCTTTATTCATCGATATCGATGATGCTCTAGTCCACTTCGTTTGCGGTGCTACATTTCATTTGGTTCAATAAGTAAGGCTGAATAAATATTTTTTGTTCGGATATCAGAAAACAAACATATTTTTAATTGGTTATTCAAATCAAATAGAAAACTATTATTACTAACGTTGCAGGTTCGTAAGAGAAAAAAACTAAACAAATGGCTACAACATAAATAGAAGCTATAAACGAAGCGGAAGAGCATCTTACGAAACCGATGACATGAGAATGAGCGATATAAAGTGACGATCAATTTAGCGCAAGCTGGTGAGTGCATTATACTTTGTCGCCGTAAATGAATATAATGAAAATTTAGGTTTAATGGTCTCTATTTAAATACTGACACACTGATTCTGTATTACTTTGACAAACGAGTTTCCTACAGATCAAAGTACATACTCGATTAACGCACAGTACAAAACTGTAAATATAACGTAAATATGAAGCCACGATTAATCAAATCGCTTCATAACTCCCACATCGTCATATATAACATATACCTCATCCAAATTTCAATCGCGTGATTCACACGACTTATAATTAATCCCCCAAACACTCGCCAATAATTAATATGCACAAGGTCTGAAAAAATAACACGCTGACTTTGAATCAGTCGGTCGACAGGAAAAGAGAGCGAAACGATGAGTGTGCGAGCATTAAATTTAGTATCAATATGTGTCCGCGTTATTTTCGGTCTAGCTAGGCTCTCCCACTCGCGCGCATCATATTGTGTCGCGTTCGCTGCTGGACTCAGCTCGATATTTTTTCTACACAGATTTATCTCTCTTGGCTCGTGTCGATCGCGCAATCGTAAAATTTCATAGTAATCACGGCGAAAGCGCAGTTGGCAGGAATGACCGGATTCTTTCGGTAGGTGATGATCTCTTTCTCTCTCTTGCGACGAGGATACTTGACCTGTCCAGGTACGTCCCTCTCACCCGATTGGAGTAAACAAACGCGTCAACAGCGAAATGGTGCTATAGAGCTTGATACTAAATTTTGCAAAGTATGCTTATAATAGAAAATCTTTCAGGGTAGTTATATCTTTTTACGAGAAAAAATGTACAATATAAGTTGCTCTACAGATTATTGAAACTTAAGTTTGAATTTATATTAGTTTTGCATGAGTTCCGCATCAAAGGCATAATAATAGCTGTAATATTGCAGCGAATTACCCGTTACTGACTCAACTTTTTTCGTATTTGCGATTACAAGAAAACCGACAAAACTCGTAAACAAGATGATAACGAACGGGATTCGCATATACATACATGTTGCTTTCTTGCGTTTTGGAGCATATCCAACTCTGTAATGGTGTCGCAAAAAGAATGCGTTTCTGTATTCGCGCAACACCTCGACATTTGTATATTTTTCTCCGGTTTTTCTGAAGAGTGCAAAATGCAAAGTAGCAAAATGTATACAAGTAATCGTGCGGCTCGAATAATCGCAAAAAATCACATTGTAGCTGGCTTTATATATCGGGAATGATTTAGTACTTTCATATAGTTATTTTAATGCTTAGAGTTCCCTAATAAAGCATTAAATAAGTATGCAAAAGCTATAATCGTATCGGTAAAAGAAATAAAACATGAAAATTTAGTCAAAATAGAGCAGGAATATATTATTTTGAGATAGTGTCGAAAAATATCATGTATGAAGATATAGTATTCATACCAGTAGACAGCGGGAAATATGCAAGATGATAGATACACTTTATTTTCATTATTGTTTATTTCTTTAGATTTATGTCTGACACTTATGAAGACCCAAGTGTACAACATTGTTTTAATTTGGCTTTGGGTCCGAAAACAAGTGTAACAAAGTTATATCTCAAAAGTTGTACTTTTCAATTCACATACGCATAAGTAATTCTAGACGTGATTTAGAGTATAATTGAAAATTCGTCACCCTGATGCACTAAGCCGGATGTATTTTTGAATAATCTACAAAATTAGATCCTCGAAAATAGAAACCTACTCCTAAAAGCCAGTCAACCCAAGCCAAAAACAAAATCTTTTACCCTATAAAAAAATCTCATCATCGCATCATTTTCACGAAAATCGTAATAATCTCCGCAACTTGTGATTACGCATGATACTGCACGCGATCTGACAGAACAGCAGCTGTTACTCGGCCAATCTCTACGCGTAATAACTCCGTCGGCTCCAATGACGAGGCGTGTGTCTGTGTACGCTTGTATTTGTATCTGAGAGAGAGAGAGAGGGGGGGGGGATAGAGAGCGGAGTATAAGAACGAGACGGAGTGAGGTGCGAGGAATTTTGGAGCGCGTACGAGCGAGGCCCTAAATTTAGCCCGGCACCGACGAGAGCTCACTTGAAAATAGAATACCGATGTGGAAGAACTCTCCGTAAGCGTGCGCAAGTACGGGTGAGGGAAAAAGTCACGATTTTTACCGCCGCAGTCGGTGCGAGCGAGTCGGCAGGGATTTTTAAGGGCCGATCGTCATATCGAAATTGGATCTTTTTAAGGCGCTACGCTGCTGAGCTTTTTTCTATATACGTACGCGACTTTTAACGCTTTCGGGGGACATAAACAGGAACTATTGGCTTTGCTTCGATCGATAACCGATTTTCGCGCTCAAAAGAATTCCTATCCTCAATTTGCTTACAAGTACAACAAAAAAAACACCTTAAAAAAACAATAACCCCTTACACTCCCGGGCACGCGCGTATCATACAATACCGATCCTGGGATCGGCATCATGAGGTCAGAGCGGCAGAATGCCTGGCTTGTAGTGATTTAAAAGAAACGAGGAGTATAGCGTAACGAGCTAACAGTTCTTCCATACGCTGGGCTGAGCGCATCATGCACGCGAGGGCGATGCAACCACGCGCGAGCGCGACTTTATATGTAGCGCGCCCCGTGTTACTCGGTATTTTTGTATCTTTCTCGCGACTGCGCGCTGCTTTCTTTTTCGGAGACTCCGCGCGCGTGATTTATGGATCGACTGGGCGTTTTGCATTGTCGGGGAGATCGGTATTACACGGTTTGGATTTTATTTTTTTTTCCTTTGCAGCTGACGGTGATGGCGTGTCGTCGCTCGTGTGGGAAGGTAAATTGGAGCACACGATGGTTTTTTGGTAGATGAGTCGGACTGTGTTTCAAGAGGCTATTAATAGGAGCGTATGAACATTATAAATAACCGGGCGGTAACCGAGTGTGTGATAATTTAGAAGACCGAGATATTGAGTTACATTAAAAATTTTGCTGTGTGATTAATTATTATTTTTTTTCTTCTCTCGCGTATATAGTTTATGTGAAAAACGTTATTTTTCAGGACTGAGTTAATAATAGAACGCAACATTCTTGCGTCCCGGCCGCGTGATTTCTTCTCTTTTTCGCGTGAAAACAACTAAAATTTACAGCCGTCGCAGTTGTTTTTCGAATTTCAAGCGATATTTTTATCCGAGGTGAACTACCGATCGTCGTCGTAACGCAATACGTAATCCAGAAGCACCCGAGAGATCATTTCGATTACGAAAAGCTTTCGCGACTGAATCACTATGCTAAAAATAGCCCCGAATTGTTATATTATATTTTTCGTAAAAGAAAAAAAAGCACAAGTTGGGCAGCTCGTAGACTGACCTCTCTGCTGGGTGATCTGCTGCCTCGTAACTTGAGTCTCGGTCCTTTCTTGCGAGTATTGCTGCTTTTGCGTGTCCCATGATTGTTGGCGCCTCATCGTGCCGCGCTTTACTCAAGCTTTCCAGCTTGACTTCCCCGATCGAAATGATTCCCAAAAGAAAATGATATGACTATTCGCGTTATGGATTTGTTTGTGAGTGAGTGTATAATGTATGCGAGATGCGTGTAGTACTATCCTCCTTGTCGACGTTAATGATAGATTCAACAAAACAGTGATAAATTCAATGTGACTTCGTCGAGCACGCACAAGCACTAAAAATTTTCAAACACTGTTTCTCCTTCTTTCTTCTTCTAGCGCGTTGTGTTCGTGGCTGCTCGTCGATTCGTTTTGCTAATAAAATCTTCTTTTTTTCGTAACTTTTTTCCTTTATCTGGATATCGAGGGCTGGGGGCCTCTCGATTCGTCGAGCCGGAAGGAGCGAAGAAACTTAAACGGAACACTTGCTGCTTCCTCGTTGCTTCTCGTGGTAATCGTCCCTTCGATTACGATTTAAAATAAAGCACAATCTTTTTTTTCGTAATGATAAAAGAAGCGTAATGAAGTATGCGCTTCGCGAGTGCCTGCGGCGGGCGGCCTCTCGTCAGTCGGCAGAAGTCAAGTCATCATATACCCAAAAAAAAAACGCGCGTGTTCTCCCCGAGACTTCTCTTTCTCTCTGTCCGCACACCAAGACGTCGGTCGAATGCGAATTACGAGAGAGCCGGTAGCGAGATATCTCGGGAGGCTCTCGCGTCGTCGGCTAACAGAGAGAAGGAGTAAGGAATAAAGATCGAGTGGGAGAGAGAGAGAGAGAGCAAGAAATGGTGGGGACGACGTCGAGCGCCGCGACGCAGGGAAAAGAGCGAGAGGAGGAGGAGAGACGACCGAAATATCTCGCGACCAGAGGGATAACTAATGCTATTGAGGCGTTAGAGAGACGAGAAAGCTCAAGCTTCGGCTGGCTTATACATGTAGCTTTGAGATCCGTCTACTGAGCTTGGGATGCTGTTCGCTGTTTAGTGGCTAGGCGTTTGTCTATGATTTTTTCTTTTTGTCGTATTATTCGATTCGAGATTTTTTTAGTGGTGATTTTATATACTTAAAATTCGAAAATACTTTTGAGTATTATAATATTAATTGGCTGTAAATATAAGTTTAAAAATATTCGCATGTGAAAGTATAAGTATTTTTATCCTGTGACTATTCAAAATGAATAGCTGTGTGTATCAGATGAAACTGATTCTCCATAGCTGCGGATGCGCTATTCTCTATTATTAACGTTGTAAACTGAATCACTATTTGGCTCTATGAAGCATTTAAAAATAATCTTCATGCTCCCTAATTTCATGAAAGGTGGATTTAGATTCTTATTATAAAGTATTTTCTATTCGGAATAACTCTTGCTTTTTTAAAAATAACATTGAAAGCGTTTTGTTTAATTCCAATTTTTCGAGCTAATATGAAAATAATAGGTGAAATATACTATAATAATATTGTGAAAGAATAATGTCGCTTTTTTAATTTTATAATAAATAATCTGAAATTCGAATTTGGTTGCACAAATATTACAAATTATTGATCTCATATTTTATACAAAACATTCTAAATTTCAGTTATAATATTAACAATTTATACAACATATAATATAGAAGGAACAGGTGCAAGCAAAATATACAATGTATAACTTGAAAGCAAAAGAGATTGTTACAATATAACTGAGAATTTCATAATAACAGTTTACGACTATCCGCCAAATGCAATTTCATGCATTTTTGCAAAGCGCAAAGTTCAAGCCAAAATCTCTCGAATTTATATTCTTTAATCTTTGGGATTACATTGGCGAACAATTTGACATGTTTAAGACGCAACGTATGTGCATATCCTGTCGACTGTTGGCATTCGACTTGATTCGCACATCAAGTTTATTGGATTTGGCTTTGAGCAATGCTCAGCGAAACGCGGCTACTGATTCAATTCTCTAACGGGATATTACGGCCCGTATAGCCAAGTTGCTACATACCAATTTAAACATTTTGTTTTTATTTTTATGATAATTTAGATCTGGAAATATTTAATTTCAAAATAATTACAAACTTCAAATTTTCACATTTCCCTGATAAACGTATTCAAGTAAAAATTAAGTGTTGCACTACATGCACAGCGCAATTAATCACTAACGAATCCCACCTAATAGACTGTCCCGCAGTATCAAATAAAAGCATCAAGTATCCTCCGAACAAGACCTACAGAAACGCAAAGCAGGAAACTCCGTCCACGCGCGATTCGCGCATAAAAAATATTTGCACTGCTGAAAGGTGCAGCCCAGCGCGAAACCGTTAAGTCGCCGCGCGGCGAGAAATCACCGTAGTGGTCCGTCGCGCACGCGTGCATTATATCGCGCGCCAGCAAAACTTTTTCTTTCGAGCCCGCCTACGCTTTGTGTAACTTGTTCTGCTTTATTTTCATTTCGCTTTATGTACAGCCAGACGAGAGGCTTTCTTTCTTGGTATATATAGGTATATTATGGCGAGATCGCGAAATTTTCGATCTGCGACATCGCGTTCTGAGAGAGGGAATTGTAAGTGGGGTCGACAATGGTTTTTGATGATGTGGATGATTTGTTGGTTGGCGTATTGTTGTGTAAGGTCTGAGGTTTGGAGTGTCGTGTTTGAGGCGATGGGACTGTAGATACGTGATTGGTTGAAAATATTCTTTTGGCAAGGAGATCGGATAGATTGTAAAAACCGGAAGTCGGTGACTGTATAGAAAATTTCTAATTCGAAAATAATTTCTTGCAGATGTAATCGGCTGTAGTGGAATTTGGTGAAACATTTTTATCACATAATGATTACTCACAATCATTGTTAAATAAAATATCAGTAAATTCTGCTGCGATTAAAATTTAACAGGTAAAAGTGACTTACAAAAATAGAATAGGATAATGAATGATTGTGCTGCCGAAGTACCGCCAGGAAGTAACGCATACTATCCTAATGCAAATGCTATAAACAAACATTAACTATTTTCCTAGGAGCAGATCCAGCTATTCAAATCAAGTCATTAAAATTCACATTGCCAACATTGTCTCCATAATGAATATCTCGGCAAAACGTATTCTCGTTTTGTTCTTCTTAAGAAGAACTCAAATTACTTAATATTCTGAACCTAATTTTTCTCATATCATGAAACTCATACCTCGTGACCACTGAGCATAGCATTTCGCTCTAATTGAAGAAGAAGAATTGCCCGCGATACGTCAAAACTGACTACTTTAACGGTGCTTGCGTCCCTGACGATTTAACAATCCCGAAATCATAACTTTTGTAATTAATTAACCAGCTGTAAGTAAGATAGCCTATAACTATGGACAATAGCTAGCGCCTCTTACACACTTCCGATCATCGTTGCTCTATCTTCGTATACAACTTATATATGCTTATTAACGCATAATTATCGCGTATAATTGAGGAGCTGTTCATCTACCGTACGTGCATTTAACCGTTTGCGATCTCATCATCGTGGTATAAGGAGCGCGCGTGCGCAGAATAATCAGAAAACGAATCATCGTAACTTATTCTCTTTTCTCTCTACTTTAGGTATGACAGTCGACTTGTAAGTGTGTTTGGATTTACATTTTTTTTGGAATTGCAAGTTTCATTGAGTAATTTGGGCATAATTAGCAGTGCTGCGATAACAGTGAATAATTTTTGTATAATATGTATAGAGAAATTTTGATTCATTTCTCAAGTTCATAATATAGTTTTGCTTAACGCAACTAAAAATATAACGAATAAATAATTTCACATAAAGTATATAAGATCTTCATTTTTTTTAATAAAATAATATTGCATAAGATTATAACATGAACATTGGTATAATATTATAATATGCTCACATTATGCCACACGCTACGTCTGGTCGTAAGACATCATATTATCTTTCATATGCATTTAATAACGTTCGGATCTCTTCGTGCTATAAGTAAAATACTATACGACTTCACAAATAGTCAACGCCCTTAGAGATTTTCAACTGCTATCAACTCGATTAAAAGTTAACTAACAATATCCACTTCAAAACCCAGTCAACGAGTGCTTATAAATGCTATCCAACATTATCTCGGCTTAATCTGCACAAAAACAAAAGCAATGAATCCATACAAGTATAAGTGCAGTCATCCCGTAATCCAACCTGCCGACAAGCTTATCTCGTTCCCGCATAAAATGAAAGTCGAGTTAACGAGCCGCTAATTAATCAGCGTAACCGCAAAGGTTACGCTGACAATAATAAAAGAGTCCAGCCCGCCGCAACGAAACGGAGCAAGACGCGCTACGGCCGCAGCCTCGTCTTCTGCTATACACAGTCGGTCCGGAAGTCGAGAGATAAATCCAGCGCCGCCCCGTGTAATTCAGATCGCGTACAATGCGCTTGGCGGTTTCGCGTTACGTCGACGCAGTCGCTTTCGCAATCGGCCCCTTTAGCTTGCACAAGCGCCTCATCGTGACATTGCCACTACTGTGTAGCCTCGCGCACGATGTGAGTCGACGGACTTTTGGATTGTCTGCAGTGGATGATGAATGCGAATTAGATCCAGGAGAATATTCGGCGTTTGATAGACAATTTTGTGTGTTACTTAATAGTAGAACGACTCTCCATTTTAAAAAAAATTATTTTATTAAGTGTACATGTTAAAGCTTTGATATTATACGCTATATTATAGTATAGTCATAGTTATAATAATACTGGGTCATAAATGATGTAAAATTTTGGTTTATCAAATATTCCAGTGTTCAATTATTTGATGTTGTTGGTCACAGTCCGCAAAGCCAATAAATAGGACATCGTAACATACATCAGCTAAAAAGTTGTGAGTGAGAAGTTATCATGGAGTTTTACAGATTTCTTCGTGAAAAGAAATTGAAAGTAACTCTAAAACCACTTACTGCTGCTAGATATCTTCTGTCAAGGGTAGGCATTACACCCGAAAGAGATATTGCTGGTAACTTCTGACATCTATTGATGATCATACTCTTCATTGCTACTATTCGAGGAATTTCCTTATACCATTGGGTTGAATACACGGTAAATTCTATATCTGCTCCCTACAGTTGAAAATAGTTTCAATCGAGGAAAAAAACTATTATTATACCAGGTAGACAGTCGTAATAAAGATTTGATTAATCTTACGGCTGTTGTCATATTGTCAGCACATTCGGCACATAACGTAATTCTCGAGTAAACCGAAAATAAGATGCACACTTGGCAAAGATACTGCGACATTGCTACGTCCTATTACATCGAAAATATACATGGTATAAAGTGTAATAATCGGTTAAAAAAATAAAAACTCACGTTGAGAATTTGTAAACCGCAAGCCAGAACAAACGATATAAATGAAATTACAGTCTTAAACACTAAAAAACGTACTAAATAATTCGTTTCTTCAATTATACTGTGAAAAATATCAATATTTTAATATTGTCCCGTTGTTATTGTAAACGTTAACGAACATATAAGCTTACCCCAAGACATTTGCATGTTCTTGTATACAATTTGCAAGGTCTTTCATATCTTTTGCCATTTTAAAACTGTGCTCTAAGACTTTCATTCTATGTATACACGTGAATATCAACAATGCAGCAAGAGCATCAAAAGTCGGAAGTACACAAGTATATAGCATAGTGAAACTTTGATTTAAATATAAAATTATTTTGAGAACGCAGTGAGAGTCTAAATTGAATGGATAAGCAGCCGACGTTAGAAGCTGCTTATATTCATTTTTAGGTTTTTCCATATACGTATATGTTCCAAAAGACAACACATCAAATATAATTATCAACAAGAATAGAATCGCGTAGTTATTCCCGTAACGTTCTACAATTGCTGTATTTTCCAAAGCCATGTATTCTTCTGTTAGATTGAGTAACCTCTAAAAACCAGGATGAAATAAGCAAAAGAATAATCAGGCGTAGGTTTCAGTTAATAAATTTTGGTACAAACTTGCAGACGGAGCTTTTGATATCTACTGTAAATAAAAATAACTACCATTTCCGTGATTGCACTCACTTCGACCCACGAATTACAAAGCGCGACTATGTTTCTGCTATTCAAATATAAAGTGTAGTAAGCAGGCACAATAATCAATGCATAATTTATCAGACAGAACCAAAAAAATAAATCTGTTTTGTAGTTCCATATTTGGTTGTCGGTCGGCCAAACTCCGAAATGTGTACCCATAAAACGCAAAACGCGATAACTTATATCTGGCGATATGTAAAATTTCATTTTATTTCACCCTCACGTTTGTACTATCATAAAGAGTTTGGGAGAAAGCACTGTATTTGTTTCATTCACTCGTGAAAAGAATATTCTCCGACTTTTGATAAAGTATGAGTCGTTGGACTAAATGATAGTACGTGGCAATAATCACAAAGATCACCCTATATTGGCGGGCTTGAAATCATAATTATAATCAACTAATCTAATACAGGTTGTACCCTTCAACTCACTAATTCTAGATAATTATTTTAATAATCTACAATGCATTAATTCGAGATATTGTTAGATTCACGTTGATTATAAACATTAGCATTTTTAGGAAAGTTAATCATCAATTAGTGTTCGAGTTGCCTACAAACATGCAAGTGCTTCAATTTCCATTTTATAAAATCTATACAAAATTG
Source organism: Muscidifurax raptorellus (assembly GCA_020010945.3). Taxonomy (NCBI): domain Eukaryota; kingdom Metazoa; phylum Arthropoda; class Insecta; order Hymenoptera; family Pteromalidae; genus Muscidifurax; species Muscidifurax raptorellus. The sequence goes on along the minus strand of CM052077.1, from coordinate 35,989,518 downwards.
AATTCTTTATTATAACAGGTTTACAAGTACTTCGGTATCTTCATTCTTACATTTAATATTTTTTTCACTCTATGTATACAAATCTTGTTTAAACTGAATTTTCGTTCTGATGTTCATCTAAGTATTGATTATACAGGTGTTACGGTTATTATAATCAATACTTTGATGAACGAGTTGGCGTTTTTTTTATTTTTGGAAAGGTTCAATTGTAATAATCATTACGAGTAGAAATTAATGATATTTATTGAGCCGATTTATCAGGGGCATTATCTCTCCTCATCGGGACATCAAAAAAGGAGCATAGATTTTATTTAATTGAATTTTTTGTACGAAATCAAGAATACTAGTCCAGAAGAATAGAAAGAAAATCGTCGCATGTAAAAGATGTAATGTCTGCTCGCAGAGATGTTGTATTGCGAGCAACAATTGAGAGTGGACTACTATAGTTTGTATTTTTAATTTTATGGGTATTTTATAACTGATTGCCTCACATTACTTGTAACTACTCGCAATGTCGTTAAATAGGAAAAAGTAGAATACATTATCTAAAAAATTATTTTCTGTTAAAATAACGCGTTATTTTTTTACAAAATTATTTTCAAACAATGATAATATCTACCGATAACAAGTATTTTCTACCGAGGCCTGACATTATACCAGTTATATGTATCGTAGGAACGTTTTTACATTTGTGAATAATGAAAATTTTTATTGATACTATTTTTGGCTCATCATTGTACCATAAAGTTGAATAAACCGTGAATATTAAATCTTCTGCCTGAAATAAGAAAAGCATTCAGTAATAGAACCTTGTGCAATGTCCAAGTCTGATAAAGCCACTTATCTCGTTGGTGTTCATCATATTTATTTATAAAAAGTGCACTTTGGCTCAACTTTTTATGGGCGTATTATAAAGGAACTTTTTTATCCACGCAAGGAAATACAACGTAATATTTGACTCGCTACAATCTACTGTATACATTGTATCATTTATTTTAAATTTCTCTTACCGCGTCAGTCATGTTACCTGCACATTCGGCACATAAGACAATTCTTGAGTACACCAAAAGTATGGTACAAACTTGTAAGATACACTGCGATAACTCTACATTCTATAAATTGCATTTATTACTGTAAACATGTAAAATCTTAAGGAGTAAAATCAGTTTTATAAAACTTACATTTAAAATTTCCAGACCAGCCGATATAACATTTGACATAAAAGAACATACGGTTTTTATCACTACAATGCACACTATACTATTAGTTTCCTCGATTGCACTATAACAATTTAATAAAAATGATAATTGTTCTTAATTGACTATTAATAATTTACTATATCATAATAGTTACTAAAAATTGTTTATAAAACATACCGCAAAATATCATTGTGTTCATGTATACATTTTGCCAGATCTGAAAAACTTTTTGCAAGTTTGAAATTATGATCTAAAATTTTTATTCGATGTGTACAGACGAAGATTAATAACACAGAGATCCCGTCGAAAGTTGGAACAATAGCTGCATAGAGCAGGAGGAAAATCTGATTACAATAAAGAATGCCTTTGTACATATACGAATCAATATTAAAAGGATATACAGCACTGGTTAACAAAGTATTATATTCAGTGGTTGGTCTTTCCACTGATATGTACGCAAACAATGCAAATAGATAAAATAGGATAACTGATAAGAAAATTGCAGCATAGGAAATAAGATATTTTTGTAAAACTGGTGCTTTTTTCAAAGTTAAATATTTTTCACCCTGGGATAATAATGCCTATGAAAAGAAAAATCAGCTACAAATAAAATGAATAAGATATATTTTCGCTATATACATATACTATAATTTAATTACTTTACTTACGTATAACTGGAGCTTTTTATATTTACTGTAAATAAATACAAATACTATTTCTGTAAACCAGCTTAGTTCAATCCATGAAATAGCAGCTGCTACAACGTTTTTTTGATTTAAGTACAAAGCATTGCACAAAGGTAATCAAAGTAGTGCACAATTTATCATGCAAAACCAAAAAAAAAAATCTGTTCTATAGTTCCACTTTTTACTATCAACAGGCCAAATGCGCAAATGAATACCTATAAAACGTAGAACTTGAAAACTTTTTTTTGATGATATGTGAAGTCTCATTTTCTTATATTAAACGAATAGTTCTAATAACGTGACTAGAGTGTAATGAGGTATTTCACATAATAGTAATGATGTTCTATAGAGTCAATAAAAGCAATTTATTACGGGACATCTGTTTCTCCTAATGACTTCTATATAATAAATTGATGTTTTACAAACTTACTGATTAAGTACATATTGTGATAATAATTAAGAAACGTTATGTCAACAATTAGCATATTTCTCGTGATTTTTTAATGACATTATATATGATATCGTCGTATACGTTATCTGAAATATATTAATTAAAAAATTATAATATCAAAATATCATTTACGAAATGAACTTTTTGGGAAATCGAATGTAATTGAGTAAAAATATCTTTTGTTTACGACAGTTTCGTATAGCCAAAAATATAGTATAGACTTGAAAAGTACTTGTGTTTTAGTTAAGTTGTTTAAATTCATTTAAAATTTTTAAAAGGTCTCACATTTTAAACAAAAATTCGTTAGCTTCCTCGGTCGGGATGTAGAATAAACACTATATGCAACACGGGACGAAACTATAAGCTTTTTCCCTCCCTCCGGGACAATCTTCTCGCTCAAGCAGTAAATCCACCAGCGGGAAAAATTGGCTACTTTTGCCCAAGATTTGATAATGTACTATATGACTTACGTTTAGAATTTGCAGTCTGTTTGACATAAATGTTATTATAGTTTTGAATATACTCAATAGCGAACTATGAGCTTAATCTTTTAAATATTTTTTCATTGTTATACGTTATATCTAATTTGTTAAATTAATAACACAGATACTCCATAAAATGTTAGAAGAATGGCCAAATTCATCTGCACACTGGTCAACTTTAAATTAATAAATAGTCGCCATAATTAGTGGAGTAATTGGGGGATAAATATATTAGCATAGTTATCATATAGAGTGAAATTATTACTAAGAATATTATCATATTTTTTGACAATATTCACCTTTTCAATATCCAAAAGTTTCCCTGTTAAAATAAATAAAAACATTTAAACGAAAGCTTCATAAGCTGAATGTTTCAATCTTAAAAATAGCTCAGCACAGACGAAGACACAAACCATCTCATCTATTAACTATTCTATTGGGAAAAATTAGTCAGCTTTTCAATTTTGAATCGGCTCAAGCCTCAAATATCACCCTACAGTAAAAAATAATCGGGTGTCAATCTAGTTTCATTCATAGGTTTCTCAGGTTTTGCGCTTCGAAATCTTGAAATTCGAAAATCTCTGCCACCGTAAGCAAAAGTTGGCGCTCGAGCCGCAAAGTCTGAGTCATCTTTTCCCAAGGTGCTGCTGCTTCTGGGCGAGTTGGCGACGAGACGCTATTTTGGGTTTCCGAGCGAAATTTTCAAAGTCTACGCTCCCACTTGCTCGTTCAAACGAACGACCTAAAGCACCTGCGGGGGCATCGTGGAACGTTTTTCTTTCTATACTTACTATCGCTTGGTTCGCGACGGCTTTGTAGATGATGAACGCCACTTTGACACATGTTCATGCGCCAGATCATTTTGGTCTGCGCCGGCGTATGAATGGCCAACTGCGTAAGGTGTGCGAAAATATGGCATTAAATATTAATAATGGCCGGGCATTTTAGAATTATCGACCGTCGGTAATTAGTCGAGGAGGACTAATAGAAAATAATTTGTCATTCCAACTAGGATGACGTTTCAATACAGCTTTTTTTTAGCAATTTTACATAAATTTAAATTTGTCATCACGTATTATTCTTAAATTTTATAAATAATAATACATACCTAATGATACTGTTTATTATACAATTTTCGAGACTTATTCAAAAGTTTTGTAAAATAAAAAGTAGATTTTACAAATTAGTAAAAAGTGAACATTTAAAAAATCATGCCATGTAAATTTGAACTCACCATTTTTATGCCGTTTGGTTTTTTTTTTCATCGAGCTTTCGGCTTTGAGCTTGGATTTCAAACGAGGTGAATCCTCAAGGTTAGCAATAGATTGGATAGTCGCGTCCGCATCTGAAAATTCGAGACGCCGCACCACTTCGTCGAGATTCCCTGATTCGTAATGTATACTTTCGTTGCTGCAATAACAAACGCAATTATCTTACGTTTTCCATTTTGGTTAGATGCAATATTTAGATGTATACGAAAGTACTTTTATTTTCAAAAATAAAAGGAAATGTATGTTTACTTTCTATATTATTACTTTCTGTTTTCTATTTTGTTCTGAGTTTTAATAATAGAGTTATTGTTCAAAAAATGGAAATTGGGTTAACTTGAAGTTATTGAGTGTATTATTAAAAATCAAATAAACTATACCTAAATTTCCAAGACTCTGTTTTTAAATCACTGCTTGGCAATAGAATAGGGCTTTTGATGTGGATTTCAGGTGACAAAAAAAGATCCTTGAGAGCGACAAATCTGGTCTTTTCTTGATTTCGTGTACTTTTTTGTATTTCTTGCAGTGTTGTGAATGATCCTGCAACTAGATACCTTACTCTTATTGACTTGTCATAGTTAACAATCCAACAAATTATCATTTCGCAATATTTTTATGTTGAGTTTTATTACTATGATTTAATAATTAAACATAATTATATTTTCCAAATCACAGAACTAATAGTAGAAACCAAAATTATTTTTAACTTGCTCTATTCTATCAAAAAATAAACAAACTAAATATTTAAATATATTTTCGATTTTACTTCCTCTAAATTTTGAAAACCCCTAATACCATCCAATTTATCAAAGTCGCTTGAATTAGGTCATATTATCTAGTAAGGGCGTAAAAATTAAGCGATGCTTTAATAAGTAATACAATAAATTTGATTTAAAGTTAAGGTTGGCCCTAAGCCAAAGGCCATGCGAGTCTTCTGTTGTATGCCGGATACACTGGAAAAACTTACTACCGACCAAGGGGCGACACGTGATTCAGGAAGCATTCGGGTCGCGTTCAAAATAATCGCTATAGGCCGAGTCGACTCTTTCTAGCTGCGATATTTTATTTTTCGTACATGTTTGCAAAATTATTGGAGACGATTTGAATGGTTAGAAAAATAAACGCTCCAGCTTGTTGAGTCATTTGTTGAAAGACGTACAGTAGTTAATGACTAGAGTTTTTTTCTGAAATGCAGAAAAACCGTAAGATCACTGAAAACACAATTAAAAATAGAAACGAATGATTTATATCTACTTCTATAATGCTGCACGAGACAATTTACAGTTTTTATTTTCTAAGCTTTCTTTTAAATTCTAACAAAATGATCGAGAAGTAGTTTTTTAAAAATAAATTTTAGAAAATATATAACTATATACATGTATATATATATAGATTTTCATTAACTAAGTTCGATCGTCAAATACAAAAAATTTATACGTCTTCAAAAGTAAAGTACAGATTAATGTGTAGATAATGCAGTTAAAACCCGTATGTTTGTACACATATAAAAAGTATGAAACTCACTAAAAACAAATTACCGTCAAGCCGTTTATTAAAGAAACAAATTCTCAAATGCAATCTGTACCAGATTACGCGAGCAAATATTGCTCAGCAAATGCCTTTCTACACTCTTCCAGACGCAAACGCGCATAAACGAAATTCTTTCTCCTTGTCGATGGAATTCGAGCGTTCCGGAGTTACGCGAATTTCCCCAAGATCCGGAGCTATTTCTGGCGACCTCTGCTCATGACTGACCTCCTGGAGATGCGTATAGTCTTGTGTTGTTTCTCTTTTCATTCCGGAGCTACATTCGAACTATACGTGACATTTATCGTGCCATTTAGGATGCTCTTTAATTTATGATTTGATCGTACGTTTCTGCGGTATGAAATGGGATCTTACCATTGCTTTGGACAACATTTTTACCAAATTTTTACTGAATATTTGAATATTGATTACACTAATGAATGTTCACGATAATACTTTAGAAATTTGAAAAAATGCCTTTTGAATCACAACGAGCTAATGCTTATTTTAGCCATTAAAACTACTTTCATATTTCCAGAAGGTTGGTTTGAATTATTGTCTTTTTATAATATCTCATATTATAATAACTATTTAAACAACAAAAATTTTCAAATAAATTATCAATTTTTTTTCAATGTAAACTTTCAGGTACACACAAATGTTTTAATAAAACGAGGAGCTCATTATTCTAGCCATTTATTTTTGGGTCGCCAAGTCATACTTTCCTTCGTATATTCCAAGATTACATTGCGATCTATTTTTAAATAAGCCTGTCGTCATCTATCGTTCCCGCGGGTTGCGTAGGATTTCAAGCGTAAAATCGAATTTTTTCGTGATTTTATTATTCTTTTTTTTGGCTGCTCTTTTCATATTCTTTAAAGCTACTAATTTATGTGTTTATACTCTGAGCCAATATATGGCACGATATTTTCATTAATTCATTAACCTAGTTGTATATTTGAACATTACATTAGAGATAACTAAAAGCTAACTTGTAAGTTATGATTTATTTTATTGCATATTATTAAAACAATTAATTTGTATGAACTAATTTATATAGTGTTTATAAAATAGCAAAAAATGAAATAACCTACTCTTGTTAATTTTTTTATGATATAGTTGTTTACATGAGAGAACAAAATTTGCATGCAATATTTACAAATTCCACGTTAGTAATAAGATTAATTCAATAATATATCACATTAACTTCACACATTTACATTACCTCATAATAAGTAATTGATATATCCAAAGTAAGAAGTATAGCTGAAATTCGCCATGCTGCTTTACATTGAACGAATAAATTGTACAACCAATAGAAAATCTCTACATTAGAAGTGTATGTCTTAAAAATGTATTAGCCCTTCTAGCTTAGTATAAGATATAGAAAGATTAAAAATATAGATGCTGTATAATGTTATTATTGAATGTTATATTTCCTTGAATACCTTTTATATTATTTTAGGTTATAAATATTTTATTTAATAGTTACATAGTAATAGAAGTACATCTACCCAGAGAAAATATATTATCAACAAATAATGTGTATCTAAAGATATATATATGTTCTCCGTTTACTTTAGGTCAATGAAAGGAAGTGATAAGAAATAAAGATGCCACGTACTGCAGAGAAAGCACACATTTATTTACATAGCCGTAATCTTATGACGTTCATGAATATTCATAATTCATAATTATGACGATTACAACACTAATGAATCAACATAATATCATTTTAATAATAACATTCTCTTCATTCGCTATATTAAAAATAATTCCATCCTCAAACCCATCTTTAAATTACATAACTATTTTCCACGTGTAACATCAAACAAATATGAATCGTGTAGCGCAAGCTTCCAAAAACATGAAATCATAACTCTAACTAAAAAATGTCTAATGAATTCCTTCCGGATGCTCCGACCTAAAAATTCGGTCTTTCCCCCGTATCCGCGAAGTCGACAGAAAAACGCCCAACTAAATAACGCGCGCGACTCGATGCACAAAATTCTAATAATAAATCTCGAAAGCAGAGAGTGCCACCGAGTGTTTTCAAAACGACGCTGTGGTGCTCCGAAATAACACGGGCTTACAACGGAAATAAAAGTTTGTCGCGTGGGCGCGTCGGATTAGCTCGCTGGAGCGAGAAAATTTGTTCAAGAAATTTAACCATTTTTCCAAATCAGAAAGTTAAGTTACTAAAGCTTTGATCGATTAAACACTGATGGATAATACGAGTCCAAAATCATTTTGTATATATGACTAGATGAAATTAATACGCGAATAAAGCGTGCAACTGATTGAAGTGGATGCAAGTAAAATTGTCTAGAGTGTTCTTTTGGAATAAAAATTTTATTTTCACAATAACATTAAAACTTACAATTATTAATAGGCATTCATTAAAATCTCACCGTGTGCTGGATTCGTTAATTTTGCGCTTCATTGCTTGTATATATATATTAGTCTCGATGCTCGTTAGAGTGGGACATACATCAGTAGTACATATTTATCTTTCATAAGCGCGTGCCTCTGACTAGAAAAAGAAATGATTCTCTCGCCTATATTTCGCAAGGGAGGAAGAAAAAAAATTATTGAATTATATTCGTGGAAATGTTTTAGGCGGAAATTATTGACTTGGCACTTGTACTCCGGCGAGTCCATATTATAAGCGTCTGTGCGATGCGATTTAATACGATATTTTAAATATATCTCTCTCTTTCTATCGACTAATTATTTAATATCCGTTCGTATATCCTCATAGCCCGCGTGTCCTCCTTCATTTCCGGTCCGACCGAAAAACAAATCGGACTTTTTCTTAATAAAGATAAACTCCCACCTGTCGGTCGATCGTTAAAAAAAACGAAAAGAAAATTAAGATACAAGAAAAAATATTCATCAGAGGCCCGATTTCGCAAAATTTCGTCTGCCTTGAATCGGCAGCCGCCACGTGTATAGCTTTACAGAGAAAAACACCACCACCACCATCACCATCACCGCATCTTTGGCATTTAGGTTTGTTTAATTGCAATATTGCACCTCCACCCTCTACGTTTGGCGTGCATTATAGTTATATCCCGTATACCGATCGTCTATTACCTGGCACCTGCAAGGTCGCCGATGTCACGGTTGAGCCTAGGCTGTTTGTCGCTGTGCAAACGTATGTGCCAGCGTCGTCTGAAAATTTGAAAATCCGGGTCAATGAGGTGCGTTTGCCGCCATTTTCTATTTTCATACTAATTCGCTGAAGTTGGAAATTAAGCTCAGTTTCTCAATATGATTGGTGTTAATTGAAGCTATAACTCAATCGTTGGGCTAATTTTGAAATTAAACTTAGGTTTGTTGTGCCGAGAGTTTAGAGTTTGAGGACATACTGTCAAAGAATTTGAATCGTTAAAAAGTTTTTTTTTGCTTTGGTCGTTACCAGTTGATAAATGGAGTATGCTGAGCAGACAACGATTATGAAAAGCAGATGTAAGTACCAACCTGGTGTAGTTCGTGGTAAGGTGAGACGGCAAACACCGTTTCGGTAGTAAACATCGGAATTAACCGAATTCTCGACGATCCTGCCGTCCTTAGACCATATAATATTTGGCTGTGGCTCAGCTTGAACGATGCACTCAAATCGGGCCGTTTGTCCGCTAACCACTGCGATGTCTCTCAGTGGCTGTTCAGATAAAATAAGTTGTTCTAATTAAGAAGTGTGATTTGCCAATTTTGTGCAATGTGGATCTACTAATTAGCCTAAACAAATCTTTTTCGCGCTGTCTTTTCAAATATAGACAGCTTAGAATTAGTTTAAATAACTTGCGATCAATTTGCGAAGAATCATTTTTTTCAAATATATATTTTTTATTAATTGGGATATTATAAATTCTCTAGCAGTTTAATTATTAAATTATTAACAAAATTGTTTAAACTTAGCGTGAAAAACTATCTAAACTATAAGAGCCATATACAATTTTTGTATTATCACAAAGGATTTTTTATTTTTTAATAATGTCAATTTCGTTATATTTTGATAAATATGTACCTTTACCCTGTTTTAATGAATAAGTAAATAAACAATACTTACCGTAATAAACAATGGCGCTTTCTTGGGCAGGATTTCGATGTAGGGCTTGACAACTTCTGTGGCAATGGGAACTATTCGTTCGCCATTAGTCGCCGACCACGGGGAACCTGTAACGCAAATCCAGTATAATTAATGTTCATACATCAATAATTGTCAGTAAATACTAACAAGATTTTTCCGGTAGTCACAAGGGTATATAAATCAACATTGGAACATCGTGGATAATATTATAAATCGGGTTCCGAAAATTGGAAAACAGTAGGCAAAGAATAAATAATAATTGGGTATCATCTCTGGATATGCAGGTGACGTGCAATTTTTCTGGCAATGAAAGATGAAAATAATCTCTACATGATTCATCAAGTGCCTATAGTGAAAATTCGCCTTTCTTTACCAGTGATGAAAATAACGAACGCAAGCGAGAGATACAAGTGAAATTAAGGAATTTTGGAAAAAAACAAAAATAGCTTGTGGGAGAAAATTGGATGCATATGTGCAAAATATAGCTGGAGTGCCAATAAGCGGAAGTGGCGGATGTTCACAACATTTAGAGCCATCGAAAATGACCATTGTAGGTGGAGATGCTCAATAAACACATGACCGTTGATGAAACGTATGAGATTATGATAAATGTGCGTGTAATCAATAAGAGAATGCAAAAAATATTAACATTACATCATTTATATTATCCATTTAAATTACTAAAAAATTAATTTATCTCTTTAGAATAAAAACTATATCGCTCGGTTGTTTTATTTAAAAATCAAGTAGTCGAAGCCTCATATGACCCAGATCTAATGTTATAAATAAACTTGCGTGAATTTTATTCAGACGGTTAGTGGTTTTGATTTTAATCCTCTTCAGAAATCTTAAATATATTCTACGATTTACGACGATACATAAATTGAATAGAAACACATCTTCGTATACTTCGGAATGTACATTACTGAAGGTTATATTGAAATCTATCGCTGCAAATTGTCAGAATAAAATTTACATCTTTAATATAACATCAACCTTCATATAACCGGTAGCCTGATTTTGTGAGGCAAATATTTACAACCTATATATACATTTAAATAAACAATATTCAACAAATAAATCCACGAATATTCCCGTATTCATCAACGTCGTAGGTGTTTGCTGAGCGGTACCTGTCGTCGACTCGACGTTGCTAGGTGGTCCAGTTCCGTATCGCGGACTGAGACTGGGCAAGCTGGGGCTGAGCGAGGCAGGGCTCGGAGAGATCGGATCCCATCTGGGCGATGGCGAGCTCGGTATCAAGAGACTTGGGGGCGCCGACATCCTGTTCGTGCCACGAAAGTCTTCGGCCTCCGAGAACTCGCTCTCGGAGGTCGGCTCCCATTTGACGCTCTTGCCGAACTTGCCGGCAGTCGACTTGCGGGGGAAGGTATGGCAGTTCTGAGCCGTTGGTCCAGGAGCGGTTTCCTTAGGCTTGTAGCCATTCTCTTTTCGCGAGGTGAACTCGTGGACGATCGGGACCTCGATGTCACCGGGCTTGCGATGGCCCTTGTAGCTCTGGCTGCTGCTTGCCATGGTGCGCTTGCCCTCGCCCGGCAGCACGATGCCGAACTCATAGCCAAAATCGTACTTGAAGTAGATCAGACCCGTCTCCGGATCGATTTGCTTCGTGCCTGGATTTAGATGCGCACGCGAGTTTTCTTTGATTTTTGTTGCGTCATTGAAAGTGGATTGAAGCGAAAGTGCATGAGTGCACATTGATTTGCTGAATAAAGTTTCGAATAGGACTGAGAAAGTTCTGTCTAGTTTCCAATTTTGATACAATTTTGAAGAAAGTGGCGAATTGGTCGAATTTCATAAGGGGCGAGTTTAATATGTGTCATGAAAGTTTCCGAAATAAATAAACGAATCGTACTCTAAAAATAGAAGTGACAAATCGCTTGTATGCTAGATTAGTTAACACGTCGCAGCTTTTACTACTGGACACAATTCATGACTAGATTCTTTTTGTCAGTATCAGATTCTATTTTAGAGTAGAATTTGTTTAGTTATACGGAGTGACCTTCTTCATGCACAACGAAATCGCAAATAAATAATTAAAAATTTCCGAAAAAACCGCTGAAATGAATATCAATTAACTCTATTCCTTCGTCAGAAATATACGTGTTTGACAGTTTTACCATATTGCGCGACTCTGGATTCTTCCCTATATGTTCTTGGATCCTCCCCGCCGTCGGTCGCACTGGCCGCTTCCTGGGACGTTGAGCGTTTGAGAATTGGTTTGCTTCGTTTTTTTAAATCGTACTGTATGTCACTTGCGAATTTCTCAGTTTTCGATTTGAAGCTGCTCGTCATGTCGCTTATGTGCTTTGTGGCCACGTCTGCGAATGGTACATCAGACCCAAAATACATCAGCACATCTTCTCCACACTATCAAGTTTCAAGCGTAAACCGTGCCGCGATAATAGCAAAAGAGAGAATAATTGTTAATGCCACGCATGCTGATTCGGTAATCGCGATAGATTCACGGTTGGTTAAAGACGCGATAGAGTAAAAGAAGAATAAATAAATCGCGTGAGTCGCCTTACGATTCGCGGTCTTCTTAAACTCTTGTCCAGGTGCAAATGCAAACTCTGGTGGTGAGCCCGGTTTCAGGCTCTGATCCTGGAGGACCTGCCGACTCCTCGTCATCTCCGTGCGACTAGATCTCCTTTCGCTTTCGGCCTCGGACTCGCTGGGAGGCATAGTGATGATCGGCGACCTGGTGGCCTGTCCCCTAGGTGGTTGAACTTTTCTGTATCGCGGCTCCTCATTCTCGCTTTCACTGGGTGCCCACTTGGCCCTGATCCTGCTTGTGTCAGCATCGCTTTCGTAGTCGGACTCACGGAACTGGCCCTGAACGAACTTCTTTGGTGTCGGCACGTTGTAGGAACTCTTCTTCTGTTGCTTTTGAGTGCTACCGGTCATTGGGGTAGTAGAGGATTGCTGCGTAGTCTGGTTCTCGCCGAACTTGATGACGCGACTCGTCTGCTCGACCGTGACGATCCTCCGCGTGTTCTCCGTGGACTCGTCCATACGCACGGTTTTTTTCATCTCCGTGCCCACAGCGTTATGGTATGGCACACCACTGTGCCCCTCGTAAAATGACTGTCGAGGTGGCGCGTAAGCCATTTCCGGTGGAGAACCGGGAAGAAGTACGGACTTGGGTCGCGGTTTTTCTTCTCTGATGGTTTGTCTCTTAGTAACGCTCTCCTTCGCTGTTTCGATAAATGACGAAGGAGGCGCCGCCGCTGACTTTCCTATTTAGAACAGAGGGTTTGGTGATGGTGATGGTGGTGGTGCGTGATAAATGTAGAAGAGAGGCTCGGCAAGCTCGAAGAAGTAGACTTTATGTGCGTGCGAAGTGATAGATAGATGTACGCAGATATAGAGAGACGCCGCAGAGAAAGTTGAGAGAAAGCAAGACGGCAAACAGGTAAACGAAGAGAGAGAGAGAGAGAGAGAGAGAGAGAGAGAGAGAGAGAGAGAGAGAGAGAGAGAGAGAGAGACAATTAATCTACCTTTTTAAGCAAGACTCGGAGAATAAGCGGATAATAAGCTGTAGGAAATCAAGCAAGTAAACGAGCTGAAGCAGGAAAGGAATGCATGTGAGCGATAAAGCAATGACTTTGCCCATTGCACTAGTTTACGTAAGCTGGAAAAGAAACTGCTGAGTAAAGATAATCAAGCCACGGAAAATGTCCCAATTTCTTGCACGTTGTAGTTTATTATATTTATTGCGTGTGTCTGACATTATTTAACAACAGGGTTTGATTAGGTGTAATTCTTATAAATTACAAAAATATACGTTCTTGATGATCAGTGATCTCTAGAGTATTGAGTTTATAAGTATACATAATGCGTTTGCGTTTTCATTGTATTTATTACTTATCAAGTTGCTGGGACATTCACCTTAAAAGAAGAAATAGCGTTTGGTGCGAGATTTGAACGAACCTGAAGTAGAAAAGGATGATTTAACTGATTTGACTGATGATGATGATTTTGTATCCGACAATGTTTGAGCTGATGTTTGCGGTTTCCAGAGCGATGATATCCTACTACCGTCATAATCACTTTCATAATCGCTTTCGCGGAACTCACCCTTAGCAAACCGTGAAGAGCTTTGCGACACCTGAGGTTTTTCCTGCAAACAAAATATGAGGTTAATAAATTTTCTCATTAAAATTATTATTCAACTGTGAACACATCGAAAACACCAATCGGTAAAATTAATTTATCATTAATTATTCTAGCGATACATAATTACGCTAAGAGAAATTCACAAAAATGTACAATTGTATTATGTGAATATCTGTCAATGATTTATTAATGCAAATATGATCATGTTTTAATATTAATACGTTAACTCAACAAATATGTATCTGTTTCAATGTCGAGAAACACTAATTAAATTCAAGTTAAGCACACCATTACTCGTAGTTAAAAAAAATCATCACATAGGAATATTTTGACTAGTGCAAAATTCTATTATATATGAGGGGTTACTAAGGAATGAACACAAAGCCAGCACACAATATTGCGTTCTTCCGAACCTTTGCAGGAGCTGGCCTGTATCGCGGCTGTGGTGACTGCTCGACTACTTTTTCCACAAATGAGCTTCGTTGCATTTCAGTTTTAGGTGCACTGGAATAGGATTGGCTTTGTGAGAATGAGGATGAGGAGGTGCCTTTTTGACTGCCGCTGTAACTCTTGCTTTCCAGAAAGCTTGATTTTGATTCGGAAAATGAAGAGTAGGATTCTGAAAATGACTTTTGTTGCTGTTGACGCAATGGTTCATCTGTATCCGCCATGTATCCACTTTCTGCCTGGAAAGATTTTGGTTTGAACTTTGGCGATTCAGGTTTGTAGGGTTTTGACAAGCAAGATTTCGTTGGCTGAACGTAGACTGGTGGTGAGCCAGGTTTTGGTAGTGTTCCATATTGTTGAGATTGACTGATCTTCTGCTGATATTGTCGAGAATCTTTTTCATACAGTGTAGATGTTTTCTTGACAGTCGATTCTTTTAAATCTGGAGTGACAACTGGCCTTGGTGGTCCAGTTAAAGTAGCCGAGGGAACTTCAAAACTTGATGGTGGGAGTGGTTCAGGTTCAGTCGATCTCGGCCTACACGTATGAGTAGGCACTGGCGCTTGGACATGCCGGTATCCACTTGTTGATTTCAGAGCATTGTCAATTTCAGATTCATACTCACTTTCGCTGTGAAAGGAAATCCTTGAATATCTGTTTGATGAAGATGTTGGTGGAGCAGTCGGCGTGCTCACTTTATAATCTCTAGATATATATTCTTCAGTCTTTTTGGTTTGAACTGGTGGTGGTGCAGTCCTTACACTTAAAGGAGTGTAATTTGGTTTTTTATCGAATGATCTTTCGTAAGTCTTTTCTATTTTTTCAACTTTCTTTTCCTGAACAAATGGGCTTGGAGCATATCCAATTTCTGGAGGGGTTCCAGGCTGCAAAAGTGGACATGGAGCTGGAGCCGGAGATGAATGGTACATTTTAACAACTGGTTTCGAGAAATCTGATACACTTTTTACCAGACTAGGTGCTCTTAAATCACAACTGCCATCAGGCCAAGGCCTCGCCGCTTGTTTCTTGACTGCTTCATACTTTTTCTCGGTAGTTTCTGTTTTGTGCACATCACACTCAGCCCGATATTTCTCAGTAACTGATTTCTCTTCGATAGTGTTCACCGTATGATCTACTTTGATCGTTTCCGCATTGTATATGATGGGCTTGGGTTTCGGTGGAGAAGGCGGAGGCTCGATCTTCGTCTCCGATACTCGAATCTCTTTTGATCCAAATGATTTTTTCTCCAAAGAGCTCGAAGATTCGATGGTTGTTTGAGTACAACGATATTCTGGCTTCAGTTCAACCTCTTGTTTTGATTCGGAAGAAGAAACTTTGTAATTTTGTTCTGGAAGACTCCATTCTTGTTTGTCGGTAAATGTTGTAGTGGTATCCTTTTGCTGAGGTGGCCAAGATTTTGTACTAGAATCTGCACTCTTATGAGCCCAATTTTTCTCCATTGCTAACGCATCTGTTGACGTAGAAGATGAATATCCATCAGTTTTACCAAGCTCGAATGGTGGTGGAATAGAAAGTGGGCGCGTTGGAGTTTTTTCTTGTGGTTTTGGTTGAGCCTTGGGTGCAGCTGTAGGGAATATCTTGACACCCCCTATGGGAGCATCAATAGGTGAATGACTTTTTTCAAAAGATTCTTGTAGTTGCTTTGCCTTTAGTGAAACGTCTGGCCGCGTTCTTGTCATTTCTTCTGTTTTTGGCGCATATCCAATTTCTGGCGGAGGCTCGGGCACAAGATTAAAGCCCTTTAACATGGCTTCAGCACTCTCAGATTGTGCAGCTAATTTAGATATTGTCAAGGTACCATGTATTGGAGAACCAGACGCAGTTACATCTTCTAATATTGTTCGAGTACACTCCAAAGGTGCCAACTTATGTTCTTCATATGGGAAGTCAAACATGGTGTTATCAATGCCACGCGACGAGGATGATCCCTTTTCAAATTTATTGAAAATATCCTGCACAGCACGTTTACCGGCCTTAATATCTGGTTTCGGCACTTCATGAGCAGCTTCCTCAAACTTGGTAGAACGTTCGTAATTTTTCGTTAATTGATCGACTCTGACATCGCATCCAGGACCAGTGCCGTCATCTTCATCCGTTAGCTTTATCATTTCTTTGGGTCCTCTAGGAAAACTATCACTGCCCTTTGACATGGATTCAAAGAAGCTGAGAGCATCCTTGCGTGCCATAGTTGATGTTTCGATATTTTCGTTTTCAATTAATTCAGTTTTCTCTTCGACGACGCTTTTACCTCCAGTTGTGCTTTCAGTAGTTTCCGTTTTTTCTTCCCTCTTTGAAGCATCGAATGGTGCTGGCTTATGTTCAAGCTTCATGTGGAACTTTTGCTCGGATTTCGTTTCACTGCGATGTGATTCAACTGAGGAAGATATCATTTCTGTGCGCGATGCCTTTTGATTTTCTTCGGTAGTTGTAGATTTGATGGTGCGAATCGTAGAGGAAGAGGATGTAGGAGGGAATGGAGTTTTGATTGCAGCACTTGGCTGTATCATCGTTGTAGTAATCTGTTCCGTAGTCAGGTTTGCACCAGGTATTTCAGTGGGCTGGCCGCAGCAAAGCTATTATTTAAATAATTTTTTAGAATATCTCCAAATTGTGTAAATAAATGTACATACATATAAAATAATAGCATGGTTTGACAATTTATATACAATCAAGAGACATGAATTTCATACTTCATCCATTTTACTTACTTTCTTTGCATTTTTATCTGCTACATTTTCGTAGACAAGCGTTTTGTGCATTTCGACCATTGTATCCGGTGTTGGTTCGAATACTGCAAAATCAGCAATGCTCTGTGCCTCTCCGCCGGCATTGGTAGCTCGAACCATATACTTTCCCGCATGCTCTTTCTCCGCTGTAATGATAAGTATATTAAGACGTGAACGTACATTTACTTTTGAAGACCGGTAAGTTTTTCACACCTTTATCGATGAGCAAAAGATAGCAATTGCCTTGCTGTTTCATTCTGTACTCCGGTTCAATAAGTGGTTCGTCATCCTTGTACCATGTTACAGTTGGATCAGGTGTGCCAGTAATTTCAACCTCCATGATTACTCTGTCGCCTTTTTTTACCACTTGAGCTTGAAGTCTTCGACCAAATACAGGTGGAAAGATGGTTTCTTCATTTGAAAAATGATTATATTTAATTTAAAAATTTCTGAGAAACAGAGAGTTGAAAACAAATTATTTATAATTCTTACTTTTGACAACTAAATCTGCCGTACTGCTCGCATTTCCCACTTCGTTTCTAGCTGTGCAGGTATATCTGCCAGCATCTCTGACCTTGACGTCCTTAATTTCAAGCTTTACGTGATTATGATCGTAACTTAGTTTTATGCCACTCTTCGCTTGTATTTCCGCTCCGTTCTTCGTCCATATTATCAGCGGTTGTGGAAATCCTTAAATATAAATAACAAAATTTAACTGTAAAAAAGCTTAATTTCTTTAATGCGAGCAATAAATGAATGCAAATCATTACCGTCGACGATTCCTTCAAGTATAATGTCCGTTCCTTGATCGACTATCATTCCAGTGACAGGCGAAACGAACCTTGGAGCAGTCTGTTTTCTACAAGGCTTTTGAACTTGAACTTGATGTTTGCATTCTTTTTGCCTCGTACCCCCTGAGTCTTGAGTAATGATGACCGTCTTTTCTTGACGTATTTCATCAGGCGCGTCTTGCACAATTCGTTCGAACTCTTCAATTTTCTGTGACTGATTTTAATTAAAATAAATTAGTTATTTAAGTTACGTTATTTTAAAAATCTAATCTAATTTATAAATTACATAAGAATTATTTATTTTAACAAGACATTAATCACATTCATGAAATATTTTTTTACTGGTTTTAATATGCTAAGTACTATTGAAAATGTATAATTATTGATACAATTGAGCACCTATCAGTTTACTTGAAACGTCTGCCATGTTGAAAATTTCACTTTGATTTTATTTGGTAAACATATTTAAGTGAAAATCAAACCTTCAGTTTTCATTTCCTAATTGAAAAAACACAGGTGTTAGCTTACTTGAACAACAGGCGGTGCCCCATTGTAGGCACTGGACTGCTCGGAGCTCTGGGAGGTTTTCTTCACGCACAAACTGGTCGGCTGATGGACTGGACAGCTGGACAGATTCGAGGTGCTCGTCGTCGAGACGTATTCCTTTTTCATGGAGCTGTGCATAGTCGAGGATTCCATGATTGATGACGACGTCTTGGTCATCGTCTGGCTGTCGAAGAGGCCACCCTCGCCTGTCGTCTTTTCGCTTGAGAAGTACTTGTCGCTACTGCTCGAGGCCTGCATCTCGGCGGCTGCGATGGGCAGTTGAATCGGCTCGATTTGCCCCTCCTCCCCCGCCTTGACCCCTCCACCTGTGTACACAGTACAAATCACGATGATTAATCGATTTATCAATAGATCGATATCGACGCCCGCTGAGTAACGTATTTGCCGTGCGAGGGAGAGAGATGGGCGTGTGTGAATTTTGGCACGGAGATCGACAATGGGAGGCTGTCCTTGTCACGGGGATCGTTTCTTTTTCTATCGGTGCGTACGTGCAGTGTGCCTATCCTTGCCCGGGCTGTGCCCTGTCATCGTCTCAAAAATAACAAAAAAATTTGCTGTTTTGAACATTGGCGCGCGCAATTGGCTTGTCTATTTTGACGCGTTGAATCATTGTACGGGTGTGTATGCGAGTCACGTGATAATTTAGAGGTGCAGTTGACGTGTAGTGCCTTGTTAATTAGATTTTATCTATATGTAAGGGTCTCAATAATACGAGTTTTAGAGATCACAACGGTATGCGACGTATGATATTTTGTAGTGTTTAAAGGATCAACATTAGTGAGACTACTCTGTGCATCTTTAAATCAGAGTTTTGTACATGAATATAATTTTTCATTATTCATAAAATTTTTTACACGCTAAAATTATTTGAATCTACGTAAAAAACATGGGAATTTGAAATTGATTTTCATATTCTCGCATAAACAAAAATTTATATGTTTTTAAAAAAAGATTTAGAAAAGTCAAATTTGTTTGGTGACCATAACTTAAGGAAATTTGCGGTGATCGGAGAAACATAGATTATAAACTCTGGTTAATTCAAAATGTTGTAATTCTTTGAAATGTTTTGAGCGAAAAATTAAAATAAATTTTAGATTTTTATTTTAAACGATTTAATAGCGTGCATCCTTTGGTTTAATGTTTAATAGTGAAAAATATAGATTAATATTTATAATACAAATAATAGATATTATATAAAGATTAAATATTTATACAAATATCTGCAAATGTGACGCACCGTATCACATCTAGATTACGTTAAATCAACCTCATTATGTCAAATAGGAATTTTGAATCTCATAAACTGTCCACGTTTCTGCGATCTTTCCATAAACCAAACGTCAAAAAACTATATTTAAAAAAAAATCTAAAGAAAAAATTCCGATCATTAATGAAAGCGAGAACGCAGGCTTATTTTTCACGAAACCAACCTTCGGGGTCGACTAAATTAAATTGAGCGTCGCCTCTTACGGACCGCCTTTTTCTTGCTCCTACTCGATCTCTCGGCTAGCCATCCCTATAGACCTATCCCTGCGACGTCTATCCCCTTCCCACCTTCCTCTCTCTCTTCCTCTCTTTGGCCAGCCGTTGACAGAACGATCGACAGCCGCGTGCGGACGCGGACGTGTGCCCAGGAGTCCAAGGGACAGAGCGAAGAGAGCACGACGACCAGAGAGCGTGTGTGCACCGGCAGAGAGTACGAATATTCGAGGTATACCTGCTGCAGCCGAGGCGACGCGAAAATAGACGGCCTGATTCGTCAAATGACGAGCGGCAGAAGCGCGCAATCACACCTGCTGCCGCGCTGAACGTGCGGGCCGAGCGACGAGGGGCCATTATAATTTGACCGAGGGAATCCGACGATTATTATTGTGCAATTACGATGTTAGGGACATGAGCGTTTCCGAGGTCTCGCGCGTGTCCACGAGCTTTCGATGTGTTAGATCGTTTAGTCGAATTAGCGAGGGATGCTTACACGAGACGCGTGCCTCTCGTTGTATAGAGCGCGGTTCCTGTCTGTTTTTCGAGTAGGAAGTTTATTTATAGGTGTTGCTAGACGATCGAGGTGGAACGATCTTTGGGTTGGTTAAACGTAATATATTTCTTTACAGGAGACGGGAAAAATGGAGTAGGCTTGTTGTGTTTTGTTTCGTTTGAAACATTACGGAATTCTTCACTTTTTTATATCGTTTTAATTCTTTCGAATAATAATTGTAAAATAATAATTAGATATTTTGTCCTAAATTTTCACGTGTACATTTTTAGAAATAAAGGTTATTCATCTCGATGTAACGTATTTAGATACATAATTTAATATTTCATTGCGCACGAGTAAACTGAATATCAAAGCGGGCTCAAGGAGCAGCTGCTCCTATGAGTCAAGCTGTTGTAATGAATTTAATTCAGTGGCAGTGTACACGCATGCGGATATTAAGAAACTGTGTCCGCTAAATGCATAACTGAGATATTAAAGTCCTGCGACATTTGAATTTATGTCTGTCTGGGATTTCCAGTTTCTAATTCTCCAAAATTTATGCTGTAAGTTGACAACCTGTCTACAATAATAATAAAAATGTAGGTATGCTAACGCGGAAATTTAATACATGAATCAACGATTTTTATATTAAAGCATTATAATTTTTAAACTATACCGTCAAATAAAATTAATACAACTATAGTATTTTCATTAAATATGATTTTGATGAATTTCGAGAACGCCCACAATGTATTTACGATGGTGTGCGAATTCTCAGTTATTTAAAACTCGTGAATCACTAGATCCAATAGTCCAGTCATTCGAAATATGTAGTCAAAAATAAATTTAATCTGACAGATGCGCCTCATCAAAGCACCTGCACGCAAACGACTATAACAAAACCGTAGTTACGCGATTGTCAACCTTATGCGATCACATCAATCCTCCAACATTTCAGAAGCCCTCTACTCTTTCAAAAAATAAAACCGGTATGTTTATAATCCTCACTACTTTGAAATTCGCGCGATGAAAGCTATACTTCTCCCATACATTTCACGTCTTATATTTTGTCGTGCATTAACGGTCGTTCGCAATCTGTCGCGACTTCAATTCCTTCGTCACACACTTCCGACGTTGTTTCCTCAGCTCGGTTTCATGCTCGAGAGCAATACATAGGCAGTATATGTGCAGCCTGTGGCTGGCAGCTCTCCAAAATATCGTGCAAATAAATCCAGATAAATTCAGATTCGAGAATGCGCGACTATCTGGAGCGAGAAATTCAAGCCGACTCCTGGCCCGGATCGCTCGCCAAACTGGGAACTCGCGAAATTTTTAAACTGGCCGCTCGGATTTCCCAAACACTGGCTTACCTGCGCTGCTTGTCGGCTTGACTGCGAGCACAATTAGCAGCTCGTTATCAGTGGCGTATATACACTATTTTCATTTTGAGTCATGGAGACAATTTTTCGTGTTCTCCTTTCACTTTTATTTTAGACGACTTGGCGCGTTCAGTTTTTAAATTTACTCTGGAATATAGAAGTGCGCGAAGCGACAAATTTTAATGTAGCATGAGGAGGAAGCCGTTGTTCGTTAAATAATATTTTCATGGCTGGCACTCATATACGATCGTTACCTTTTACGATGTTTTCGTTAGCTCCCCTTAATTACAACTCGCGGAACGTTTCTAAGTTTCAGTGACTAATAAAATGGAAATTTGGTAACGTTACGAACGTGTAAATGCCGACGCAACAAGATTTCACGTCTGTATAAAAAAGCCATCCTATACGCCACGTTATAATTATGTTATAACATCGATATATTATAACATTATGTCTTTCACGTAAATGATTTTATATTTCGATTCTAAATCCATCGCCAGCACATCGAAAGACATTCATACACATATCTAAACAACTCACGTCCCATCACTCACGCATCGCGATTCTCGCATCCCTGATGTTCATCGTACTCAATTTTTTTCTCTCTCTCGAGATGAGTGCAAATTACGTAAGTAAAGAGAACGTTCCCTCGCTGAGGAAAATCTAGTAGATAGTCTCTCCTCTGCTCGGGCCATCCCCGCCCGGCTCGCTATTTCGGCCCGGCTAGCGGGGCCTCCCTCTTCGAAAGTTCAAATGCACGGACACGATCCCGACGAAATTAGCAGCAGAGCCGGCGCACACACGCGTCCAATTCATCGAACGACCGGCTTGGCACGATCCTATAATACTGTCCGGTACTATCTTCACCCCCTTTCCCCTCGTGTATATGGATAAATACAAAAAAATCCGAGACTTGTCAGCGCAAATTTTCACACGTGTGGGTGTACCTTCACTCTTCCGCTGCTATCGTCTGCTGCCGCTCAGCTGCTGCTAATGCTTCTTCTGCGTGTCCTTTGAGCGCACTACTTTTTCGTCTCGTGGCACAGTTTTCGATACACTCTTTCGATTCGGATTTCAGTACGCCTCGTTCGATTGAAATTCTCGCACACTATATACGTATATATTGTATTCTTTTTCAGGCTTTATATCATCGGAGAAAAAAGAAGATCGATCTCGTTCGACGGGCAAGTGAATCACTCAAAAAAAATCGAAAATAATCACGCGTATCGTTCGTATTGTAATAATAAAGAAAAAGCTCGTCGCGTCGATGTGTATCGGGCTCTCTCGCGGAGGGCTGCTCTGCGTGCTCAGGTTCTCCGGTAGCAGCAGCAGCGGTGGCTGACGGACCGACACACGACGAAGACGACGACAACGACGACGACTCTCCGCGGCCAGCGGGTATTTGTGCCGACGAAAATAACGTATTTCTGCGCGTGCCTCGCACAGCACTCTCCCTTTCTTTTTCTCTCGCTCTCCCTTCCCACTCTCTTTCTCTCGCGCTTTAACAGAGAGCGAGAGAGACCGAGAGAGAGCGAGAGAGAGAGAGAGAGAGAGAGAGAGATCTCGAGTTATACTTACTTTCTTTATCTCTCTCTCTCTCTTTCCCGCTCGCGAGAGCGATCGGAGAGCCCTTTATACCGTTGTGGCTCCGAGTTGATTTTCTTCTCTCGGGAATAATCGTTTTGGGCTTTTTGTTACGAGCGTTTCGAGTGGGTTTCGCTGTACCCGCGCGACGTGGGCTCATTAGCACGCGAGAGTGAGCTGGACAGAAGAGAGAATTTTGAAAGTTGCGCGCGAGTGCGCGGGTGTTTTGCAATACGCATATATAAACGGCCGGCTTTTTGCCCCGTGATTTTCGCGAGACGAACGCTTGTTGACGTTCGCTTGATTGATCGCGGCTGACTAGAGGTTTATCTGATTTTTCGTATTTTGGGCTGGGCTGGAAATAGACGGTTAACGACTGTTTTGTTGACGTGTTTAGGAGAGATTTTTTAACTTATATTTTGAATTTTGGCGGTCGCTACAGACTGCGTATGAATTTAACTCGATTTATAGACTTGAATAGGTGACTGAGACAAGTAGAGTGAGTCGCGTAAGGTAAGACCGTTGGCATTTTATTCTAAGGCGTGAGTAAGTAATCTGACCGGTTAGCAGTACTCTTTGTCGCGAAAGTATTACGTTATTTGGTTGTTATGCAGTTGAATTTTCAATTGATTAAACCAAAGTATATACGGTGTTATATCGAAAGAGTATTTATTAAATTTCCTTCCCTATGAATATTCCGTTCGTAAACGAATAAAAATATTGATCTTTAATGATTGTAATCAAAGTTGTTATGCTGAGTCTAACATAATTTTATCTACTGGCTTCCATACATTTTTTGCATAAATTTCATAAACACAGCTACTGGCCAAACGCCAGACTTGACCATAAAAACTTTACTATTTTCATACGTATATTGTTATGAAATCCGTACATATGCACACGAAGTTATGTGTTTTTTCCAGAAAACTGCTACACGACTCTATTCCTGTATATCCTCGGGTTCTATTTTCAATTCCCACACGTTCCGACTTTAAAAGCGAGTCAGCGTCAGGCGTATACATCGCATCGGTTCGAAAAAAGAGAGAGCGATAAAAGAGAGTCACAAATAAAACCGTATAATCTTCAAAATCGTTCCCCATACGACACTGCGATTCGCGCGCGAGAGAGAGCGTCGTAAAGCGATATAATTTCGTAATCGCGCCTCTCGGCATCTAGAGGCGGGAAAATCGACACTGTCGTGAATGAAGAGTAGAGGGAAATTCGAGTATTAATAACTCGTGGCACCGTTGCACGGGAGCTTCGGCGTTATTTTCGCCTCCGATGGCCTGCAACCCCGTTTCGTCAGTTGCTAGTAAAAGTAGTAAAAGAGATGCGCGCGCGCGAGTGACTATACGACACTCGTCATTCTAGTTTCTTTAGCACGTGAAAAAGAAGACCGGCTGATATGCTGTCGCGAGTATATATAACGAGGTGCCGGTCGTGTCTTTTTCCGACCGTATACCTACGCCAACGCATTTTTCGCTCAACGACAACTCGACCGAGTAGATTGTTTTCTTATTGTGGATGCTGGAGTGATATTTTAGAAATGTATATATAGTTGATAATTTTCGATACTTTTGTTATTTCTGCACTTAAATGAAAGCTTTTTTGTGAATGTCAGTATATGATAGTTGGTGACTTTTTAAGAGTTATTTTGCATTATTGGGCATCGTTTTCTATTAATAATACTTGCTATACTCATTTCCGGTAATCAGTAACAGTGAACGCAATTTACAAAACTGGTTTACGGATTAGCATTCAAATTTGTTATAAATTAAAAAAAACTCACCGACTTCGATTTTCGCTTCACAAACTGCTTTACCAGCTGCATTTTCTGCAACGCAGGAAATGTTGCCCGCGTGAACGCTTCCTACTTCCGGAATGGTTAGTACCTGGCGATCTCCGCTGACAGAAACCAGAAAATCTTTTCCATGAACTGGTCGTTCGTTAAAGAACCACTGAATCTGTATGGAATTAATAAAACAATTTTAAAGTCAACTATGTACGTTGATTTGTTTTACAACTTTTTATCAACGATGAATAATGTACAGACGTTACTTTCAATATTATATAATACTCAAAATTGAATAAAGTGCATTCGAAATTTATTTTTTCTCTTATACCTAAATTAGGTTTCTTATTAAACTTTGTTATTACGTAAATCACGCCGTGCGCTACAAAGTTTTCATAAGTGTCTGTTGCGAGTAATGCGTAGCACTTAAAACTACCCGTTCGTATGCTAAAACGCACTTTTTCGACTTAAAATGTAAGTCAATCGTGGCATCCTGGAATGTTGACCTTCAAACCGTCAGAATCACCGCGTAATGGTGCACGTGAAAACCTTCGCTGCATTTCTTAATCGATAACGTATGTCAGGTTTCTCGAAAATGGAGCTTATTAACATTATTTTCGAATTATTTTAAAAACTGATGCTTCATATAAATTTTATATTTTTCGAATTAAATATAAATTATGCAACATTAAACCAACACTGACACTTACGATTATAAGTAATAGAATAAAAGCTAATAGAGCCATGATTCGCACAAGCCTCGATTCAGACTGGATTACGTCGAAGATACTCAGAAATTTATCTAAACCTGCATGTGGGATCGGTGGGTTGCAGAAATGGCAAAATGCTTTTTGGCATGCGTTTCATCTCGAATAAGACACGCCATTTGTTTCATTCTTACATATACGTTGAGATTGCATTGCAGGTAATTAAAATCGAATGCCTCGGAATAATTCATTAAGATTCCTAAAACTGAATTAACTTGCACTTATAAAATTTAATTACGTTACATAATTTTATCGCATGATGTGTAGTTGAATTAATAGTTTAACAAAGGCTAACTGTAATGTGAACTTAAAAAATCTATAGATCTTTATTTTATTAAACTCGAAATGATTTATTAGCAAATATTAAAAATTAAGTTATGAATTAAAGGAACAATATTTTTGAATATGTTCTCGATAATAAGTATACGATTGCTAATATCAAGGTCGAATTGAAGTAAATCTATTTGTAATATCTTCTGTAGAAACTACATTCCAACCCAGTAAAAAGCAATACGATTTTCTTTCTACATTTAAGGCTTTCTTTCTACACTATAGGCTCATATGCATTCTCGAAGACCTACTTAAATTCAAGAAAACTCGCGCTCGTATTTTTGCAGCATCGACAATTATCCGGTCCACGAAATGCAGTTCAGCTGCACCCAATTCCCAAAACAGGAAATAGTAAAATATCAAAACTAACCTTGGGCGAGGGCTTGCCAACAGCGATGCACTCGAACTTGGTCGTGATACCTTCAGGTACGAGTCTGCTCTCAAACTTCTCTTTGAAGTACGGCGGCACGAGCTTCTCCTCCATTTGCACAACGTTATCATCCTTTCGCTGGAAATCACCGAGAACCTTGACCACGAGCTTGGCGAACGACTTAGCCTCGCCCACACGATTCGTTGCCTTGGCCGTGTAGTTGCCCTTGTCTTCGGGCATAGTCGGCGAGATTTTTAAAATACTGCGACCGGTCTCGTCGCTCGCAATCTTGACGCGCTCGTTTTCCACGAGAACCCCACCGTTCAAGTACCAGATGACACTGGGCTTCGGCTCACCGGTTACCGCGCACTCGAATCGCGCCTCCTCGCCTTCGGCTATCAACAGATCTGTCAGAAGTTTGACGAACTTTGGCGAGCTTTCTGCTGCTTCCAGGCCTCGTGCTAGTGATGGAGGATAATTGAGATTGATTAATTATTGAAAAATTAATGGATAGTGTGATTTTGTAGAGAATGATTTTAATTGTAGAAAATGTTTAATAAATTTGAAATTGTTAGATGTTATTTATACATTATTTAAACGAGCAAAGCTATTGATATATGCTAATCTTATCTTACATTTTCTGCGTTTCACTACATATAATACACCAACAAGAAGAACTAGTAGAATAAGAGTATATCTATATAATCTTCTAAATTTAGTTTTTTTTTTTAATATCGATGAGTATTAATATACGCAAATTTTTATTTTGTCTAGAAATTAACAAATGTACAAATATAAAAAGCATCATATTAAATTTAATAAATGAAAGGCTAACTAATAATACATTTATTAATTATTAAATAGTTAGGAAAGAATATAATAAAGGCAACTATAGGCAATACTTGTTGTAAAGTTATTGTTAAATTTACTTTTCAAAAGAATATTATTTGAAAGATATTTCATATTTTCCACATATATAGTTAACGTTAAATGTAAATTACATGTAAACAAACAATGAAAAATTGTATTGGATATTTGACAGCAATATTGAATAATTTAAAGTGGGATGCTTACGTTGAATTATTAGCCTGCATTCACTCGATGCTTCTCCACCAGTATTAATTGCAACAACTTTGTAAACACCGGCATCGTCAAGAAAAGCTTCATGGATCACTAACGAACATCTGTCACCTTGGAATAGAAGTTGGAAATCTGCCGATTCCTTCACCGGTCTGTCATCGTGATACCAGATAACCTGAAAATACAATTAGTTTAGCGTATAAACTGATAACTTGAATCAAATAAAATAATGAAAAAAAGTTTAACTGAATGTTATAATTTATAATATTTTAATGCCTCTATAAGTAATATAATAACATAGTATTCAGTCTAATGTTTTTATTTCTATATTATGATTTATTGAAGAAACACAGCCGATCTTTCGTGTTTGTAAACGGCAAAAGGATAGTAATCTAAATATAAAACTAATCATACGTATACATGATCACGTAATAGTCCACGATTAGCATCACGTGGAGAACGAAACAACTGTATTTTTACACGGTCCAGTGAATCAAACAAGCTACTGCAGCGATGATATCTATTGATACTATGCTTTGTTGTATTCTAATTTTGGTTATTCATTCAAGCATCATGTATATTCTTCCAGATAAACATTATTCAAGAATAATTCAATTAAATGTTTCCATTAATAATAATGCCTTTTAATCAAGATGAAACAAGTATATTATTTCTAAGCAAATTTTAACATAGATAAAAACGTCACACCCTAATCCTTAGAGTTACAATAACAATACGAAACCAACACGCTCTTACCTCAGGTTCGGGCTGTCCAACTATGATACAATCCAGCCTGGCGCTGGCGCCCTCAACGATATTGAGATCCTTAAGGGGCAACTGTATCCTCGGCGCCTTGGGCTCCATATCCCTCTTGACCAGCGTTGGCTTCGCAGCCTCGGAATCGCTGGTGTCCGAGGGCAAGGGCTTGACCTTGACGACAACGTCGCAGCCGGCCGTTGCCTCGCCGGCCGCGTTGCGCGCCGTCACCTCGTACCTGCCCGCGTCCTTGGGATAGGCCTCCAGCAGCTCGAGGCTGCTCCTCCCGGCTGCCTCGTCAGCGCGGATCTGCCGACAGATCATCAGACGCGGGGTCATTTCCTCGCTTTCCCTCCGACCCTTTTTTTTCTTTGCTCTCTCGCTTTCTCCGACTTGATTCGCGTACACATATGCGGAGCGAAGGTGAGAAAGAGAGAGTAGCGCTAAAAATACGCGGCGCGGACAAGAGATGGAATAAGTGAGAGAGTGAGAGAAAGAGCCAGCGGACGAGAGAGTACGAAATTAGACGTGTGGGGCTTTTAAATTATAGGACTTGGGTTAAGGGCGACCTTTCGCCCGAGCTTTTTCGTGACGGAGAAAGCTTTTAGAGAGATGACGGGCTGTATGAGATGTGAAGATATTTGATCGTTCTTATTTTGGATAGAAGTGCGTGCGCGCGTGTGTGTGTGTTATTCTTTTCATTTTGTTATCGAGTTCGTTGACAGTGATTTGATGAAAATATTTAGAAGCTTCTATCGTTGTTGGCATCGCGTAAGCTGATATGATGTTGAATAATTGATTTTTAATTTATACCTTTACAGTTTTTACTTCGTCCAAAGATTTTCCGTTTTGAGTCCAAATAAATGAAATAGGTAAAGTTCCAATAGCCTCACAGTCTAGTACAATTTTTTCTCCAGTCAGCACTGATGTGTTTGAAGGAGGTTTGGTGATTTTTGGCCATTCCATGATAACAGCTTCTTCTTTTGGCTTCGTTGCTACAATGTAAAACAAAATTACAATTATTACTTTTTTCTCTAAATTTTTTACTTTTAAGGTTTATAGAAAGCTCATGTTCTCACTGAACTTCTTTTTCTCTCATACCTTCTACCGTCAGCGTGGCCGAGGTCACCGCATGTCCGATCTTGTTAGCGGCTTTACATGTGTATGTGCCTTGATCATTGATGTAGACTTCCTCGAACTTCAAAATCGCCTCGCCGTTGTTGTAGGTAGTAACATAATCCGGCGAGTTATCGATATTCACGTCGTTCTTGAACCACTGAACTGTAGGTAACGGATTTCCCTGCACATTACATTCCAGTTGATGAGTTGAGCCTTCCAAAGCCACTGAAGGACTCAATTCCTTCACGAATAAAGGTGGACTTAATTGTTCTTCCGGAGAAGTTTCTGTAATATTAAAATAATACGTTTGCCATTGGGAACGTTTTCAATTTAAAAAGCTCTTAAAAATATGAAACACTATCTCGCATGCGCACCTTTGACTTTCAAAACAGCTTCAGTCTCAGCAGTTCCCACTTCATTGGTCGCCTTGCAACTGAACTTCGCCGAGTCTTCGGCAAAAGTTTCCTCGATCGTCAAGGTACACAGACCGTCGGGCTCCGACTTGGTCAGGTAATCCGGATTGTTTAAAATCGGAATGCTGTCTTTGTGCCAACTGATGTCCGGTCGCGGATGACCGATGACTCGGCACTCGAAGGTGAACCTTTCGCCCTCCTGTATTGTCGCATCGTAAAGCGGAACCGTGAATTCGGGTTTGACGGGTGGCTCGAGTAGGATGGGCGCAGTCGCCATAGGCTGTTGCTGCACCTCGGGAATTATTGTCTGTTCTTTCACGATTTCGGCTGGTTCTATTATTGGCGTTTGCTCTTGTTTAATGGTGGAGACGTGCTCTTCTTCTATTTCCGTCTGCAATTGTTTGAAGCGAACGTTTAGTGTGCTATTGTATTTGTTGTGCATGTGTAATGTGATTTGTCAACAACGCGCTTGACCGAGTGCATTATGTTGTAGTAAATTTAATTTAACATTAAATTCTTGAATACTTTGAAAACATTAATATTTTTTTTTAAGAAATTGCAAAGTTTTTAAACGTCGACCTCGTATAATGTTGTATACAGGCATGCTATTCTTAAACTTTGTTTTTGAAAAGAACGGATAATTTCAGTTCAATGTTAAACAATATATTCGTGTTTTCAAGTTCACGAATACTGTTTTTTATTATAATATGCAAATTCATGTTAGTAGAACATTTTTTAAAGTCATATAACAATTTAAAATTCCAATAAGACATACTTTCTCAACAATATGGATCTCCTTCGTGAAAGTTTCCTTGACAACGCTCTGCCCACCATCGACCTCACTTGGTGCTTCGGTTTGCGCAGACGCGGTAGAAACCTCCCTTGCTTTCTGCAGATTCTCTGCCTCGATGAGAGCTATTTTTCTGGCCTCTTCAGCCGCCTTCTCCAACGTTTCAGCAGTAAGTCGTTCCGCGAGTTTTCTCGCGTTTTCCGCCTCTGCAGCAGCTGCTTGGGCGGCACTTGCTTCGGCTTGCGCTTCTTTTACACGAGCGTCAGCTTCTTCGCGCTCGCGTTGAAGTTTCTCTCGCAAGTCCTCGGCATTGCGCAGATTTTCGGCCAATGTTCGTAGTTCCGAAGAAATCACAGCGAAAGAGTCCAACATCTCACGGTTCTCTACTACGACGTCATTGAATTGGGGTAGTCGGTCGGTTCCTAATGTTTATCGATTTATTATTATTTGGTACTATACAATTTATTGTTGGTTATTGGTTAGTATATCTTGTAGTTTAACTTACCAAATATTTTTGTAGATAATTCACGTATTTTTTCAATTCTTTTCTCTTGTTTCTCTTCGCCAGGCTTCAAGAAGTTATCGATATCTTGAAGAAGTGTATCAGCATCCTCGGGAGCTTTTACGGATGTAGCCTTCCTCGCTACGACGATTAGGAGTTTGCTTCCTTCCTTGAACCATTCCTTCGCTTCTTCCAGTAATTCAAAGTATTCAATGCTTGAATTAATCTTTTGTCTCGTTTCTTCTGTGAGATTCTTCAGTGTTTTCAATTTGTTTCTGAGACCTGATAGTTCGTTTTGAATTTTTGGCAAATTTTTACCCACTGTCAGTTCTGTATTCCTTATGAATTCTTCGACTCTCTTCTCCAGAATCTGTAATAAAATTTTATTAAATCAGTGGCGAGTCAATCCACTTAACTTATAATATATCTTTACAATAAATTATTTCTTACATCTAAAGTTTTCTCAAATTGTGTGAATGCCTCAGAAGCTCCTTTTGCTGTGGCAAGGCTTTCCCCAAGCCAACCAGTAATCGTCGCTAGTTGTTCGGCTAAATCGTGAAGCTCAGCATTGATCTTATCCAAATCATCTCCAAAAAGACAGAAATCCAGTCTCTCCTGAAGTCTACTCTTTGTTGAAGTCGAGTACAAATTCCACTCGTCAACCGCAATTCGGAAGGATTGATTGAGCTTGTCGATATCCTGACGAGCCGCGTCCGCTGGTTCCAAGTTTTGAATCCTTACGATAACTTTTTCGGACTCTTGCTTAGCTCGTTTAAAGTTTTCGGACGTTGATCTGGTGAGAGAATCGAGACGCTCCAAAAGTGCGCGCACCTCGTGTAGCGACTCTTTGTTAAGAGTTGACGAGGATTCAATGCTCTTACGTTGGGCGTCGACTTCTTGTTCCACCTGCGATAAGTTTGAATATTAACGAATAATTTTTTGGTTAACTGAAAGATAGAATTGAATAAAACTTGCGTATAGTACCTGCGAAAGTTTCTCAAAAATAGAAATGAGATCGTCGAGGAGGTTTTTGTAATCCGATGCGGTTGTTCGGAGTCGTTCAGAGACTTGGGCTAGTTTCGTCCTGATTTCAATGTTGAATTTATCATCTGTGTGAAATTGATAAATGTCAATTTAGACTTTTGTGAAATATATTCTCAATGTGTACAGTACATGGTACCTATCAGAAGTCTACGTACCTTTTATTCCAAATCCTTCAATGCTCCTTATACGAGAGTCTAATTCAGTAACAGCGTTGTTCAGTTCAGGAAGAATCTTGATATGAGAGCTTTCGAGATTTCTCAAAACATCAGTCGGCTTGCTTGATTCGCACGTGATAACTGGGAATAGTTGTTCTCTGAATTTGGATACCCATTGTATCGTCTGAAATAAAAATAAAAATTCATAAATGCAATATCTTTTAAAACAAGATTTTTTCAATGCCGAAATTCCAAGCATACCCTAGTACTTTCTTCCAATCGTTTCTCTTGTTCTATTCTAATTTCCTTTTCGATCGTCACCGTAGTAACCAAGTGTTCGTATTTCTGCTGCACGTTAAATTGCTTATTCGCAAACTTCTCCATTATGGATTCGATGCAAAGGCAAGCTCGCGGCACATCGAGATACGAATCGACGATTTTCCTGCTTTCTTCCAGGAACTTCTTTCCGGTACTCGTGAGGTTCACATAACGCGGTTGCAAAGTTGCCCATTTCCTCTCGAGGTCTTCCATTTGGGCGTCACTCATGCTGTCGGCATTTCCTTTCAAGCTTTCCTCGATTTGATCAAGTTCTCCCTCCAAATCGGCAGCTGACTGGTGAAAATCGACGTACATCGCGGCCAGCTGCAGTCTGGCATCTAGTGCACTTCTGGACATGTTCCAGGAACTTCTGAGCGCCTCGACTTTATCGAAAATGTCAGCTCGTTCGGTATCTTGAAGATGTTCTAGGATGTCACCTGGCACTACTTCACGATCGAGTCGGCGAACCTCGTCAGCTCGTCTATCCAAATCTTCCAATAGTTTCTTATGTACCTGTGAATCGTATTAATTTAATTATAAATCTTGCAATAATGTAATTATACCTCAATTTGATTAGACCAGCTTACCTTGTAAAAATCTCGAGCCATCGTCAAATCACTGCCCATATCCTGGTGTCCTCTGAGGAAAGCTTCAACGATACCAGAAAGCCAGTTCGACAGTTCATCGTATTTCTCCAGGAAGTCACTTATACAGCGCGAAATACGCACGTTTTCTTCTCGATGAGCCGTGCAGCGTTCCAGCAATCGTATTTTTCGGTCTTCGATTTCTTCCACTGCACGTTTGACACCCTATACAAACAAAAATAATTGCGAGTTAGCATATATATTTTCCTTGTTTACATCCTTCATTCGAAAAAAAACCAAGTGGGTAAAAATCAATACTGATCAGTCGCATCTCGAATCTCTCATAAAATCCTTTTAATCTATTTACACTACACCGTATAATATACCCGCCAATAAAAACACCTCAACGCAAAGCTCGTTCGGAAAACCACTGCCGTCACGGTCGACCGCAGTCCACATCACGAGCCTCATCGAACATACAAAACCGTAACAATGAGAGGCATGTACTCGCGTAATCTTTACGACCGTATAAGCACACAGACTCTGGACATCGATATGTCGCGCCAGCGAAGCGTTACGCCGGTGTGAAAAATCGAGGAAAGCAGAAAAATGAATCGGGATTTAAGTATAGTTGTATACCTCGGCGCCTGGCGCTCCTCTTCCCGTGATCTCTAGAAGAGCGTGACCCTCGGCCAGGGGCGCGACCGTTACGTCCTCCAAGGTTTTGACCGATTGAGCGTGCAATCGCGCGAGACCCGCAGAACGAGGCGGATGATCGGTAGTGGCCAGTTGGATCTCCAGTTGATCCAATTTCGTGTAGACCTGTTGAATGATTGTTATAATTAAAATTTTTAAATGAGTACACCCGCGAACGATTAAATGTATGATCATTTTATTTTTAAATTAATTTAATAGTACATGAGAATTTAATGAATATATAAACATTACACTGATTGACTGCATACGTGTTATTATATTATCTCCATCTATATTCGAATTCTATGATTTAATAACACTGTATGCCGATTACATATTATATACTTTCAAGATCGAATACCAAGGCTCTATGCAAAATAGTCGATCGATAAGTACTCTACAGCATAAAACGGAAAGGAAAAAACTTACCGACTGTACGGATTCGAAAAAAGCTAGGGCTCGATTCAGCATGAGCTCATACTGATCGAGATCGTTTATGTAATCGGCAGCGGCACCGAGTATAGCATAGGCCTGATCGGTTGCCTGTTCGCCGGCAAAGTGCCCCGAGGATACCAGATGCTCAGTCGACTTCGTTATCTTCAGAGCCCTGTCCTGGAAGTCCTGTATAACAGACAAGAAAATTTTTATTCTGATGCGTTTGCTTGAATAAACTAGGATGAATTTATTGGCTGGTAGGCAGTAAAGAGCCGTGATTTATGCACGCGCCAGAGAGGTTCCGCCACGCGGCGACAGCGATCGCTCGTAAGGTTGTAAAACAATGTTTGTCGTGTATGATACCGCCAAGGATCCAGAGAGCCTTGCAGAGCTTGCTTTATATTAGTTTTGTACGAATAATTATTATCTTGAGAAAAGTTTAGAGAATAATTGGAAGTAACTTGATCCTAAAAAATGGGTGTCTAAACGTATAAAATTGGAATCATAAATTGTTTTTTAAAATACTTTTTAAATTTAAATTATGCAAAAATACGTATATATAATATTTGCTTGTGAATTTACAAATGTTTTTCAATATCTAAAAATTGGCTGATTTATGGTAATGTAAATATCGTAAAACAGCTGATGTCACTGCGCTAAAAGTAGGTCTACCATGACATCACGGGCAAAGAAGAATAGTCATACAGTATAGGATCAACAATCGAGGTAACGCGTAAAAAAAGAAGTCAAATCGTACCAGATTAGTTAGATCACCATTAGTCGTTAAACCAAACCCGACGTTAACTATTCACCAATTCGACCAAAAAAACTTCAAAGTTCGATTTACGACGAATTTATCCCCAACGCTAATATAAAGCATCGACAAACGAATCGAAAACCCGCATCACCTGACGCGTCATTCATCACGTACATCTCTCTCCGCAATTACAATCTCCCTCAAAGCCAATCAATCTCCCGCATAAATTACAATCGATTACGATCGTGGAACTACAATGCAAAACAATAAAGAGCTGGGACTCCTCGCAGAAACAAACGAACCTTAGCCTCGACTTGCAATTTTCTCAATTCGAAGAGCAATAACTCAGCACTGGCCGAGGAGTCGCCGAGGTGATCGTTGCTGTTGGACAGGGCGTTCACTCGGTCGGTCAGCGTGTCCTCGAGCTCTCGTAGATCCGTGGCAAGGAGCGCGAGACCGAGACACTGCTCCAGCTGGGTCTTCCTGCTGCGAAACGACAGCTCGATCAGACGCCTCTTGTCGTGAAGCGCCTCCAACCAGCCCTCCACCTTGTGTATCGCTGAGTATAAAGGACAGACAGATCGGTTTGAGTATCGGAAATTGGTATTGTGATTGACAGTCGTTCTCGTAATGCGTGTTTTATATTTGTAAAGCGTGATTTTCAATAAATTGTTAAGCTTTGTTGTTACAAAGTTGCGTATTTAGATGCAGAAGGACACTGTTCTTTTATGTGTTAACGTATAGTAATAAACTGTGTAAAAACGTTCTTATTGACGTAATAGGATACTTGCTACATACAGTGATATTTTATGTTTCATGGATGTGTAAAAAGCTTATGCATAATGAATATCTTTGTTAAAAATTACGGATTGCATCAAATGAATATATACGCAATGAGAAATATTATCTATAAAGATATACCATTATCGGTATCGGATTTAATCCTGTCAGGCCTCGAATCAAGAGTTCCTTCGTTTGCAATTTCTCGAAGTCTGTCCAATAGGACTTTACCATCTTTCAAAGCCCCCATGAGAGTTTCAAGCATCGTTTTTCTCAATTCGTGAATCTTTCTCAAAAAATCCTTCACTGCCTCGATTTCGATCGGTAAAAGCGTATCGTTGCAGGCCATTTCCAAGGCCTTCATACTTTCCCTGCACTCCTCTGCTCGGCTGTAAAATTAATGAGTATATCAGTCAATAAATTAATAAATGTATAATGGCATCAAACTATGTTGCACAAAAACTTTGTGTTAAATTTCTTATTGCTGATATATACATATTATCGATAGATTATGCTAATTTTAATTTAAAGTACAGACTACTATAAATAAAAGGTATTTTAAAATTTTCACGTATTATCAAAGACGTTTGTATGAATGAAAAGCAGATATGGGATTGGCTCAGATTAAGATTTGGTAGCGACACGGTGCTATTCATTTTCTACTCTCATGTGGAAAGGAAGTTAATATGATCTTGAACATTTTTTGCCACTTCACCACAAGTGTCAATTTGAATACGAAGTAGGGCAAGTTTCATTGTGAACTTTCACTTGTAGTCATTAATCATTTTTACAATTATAATGAGTATAGGTATATTGCAAATAATAAGCCGATTGTAATTAACATTATTAATAAATTTTACCATTGGAAAAGCACGTTTCGTTCTAAAATTTGTTTTCTTCGTTCCAGAAGATCGTTTACATCTTTCCAGGCGGCGGCTAGTGTTTCAGCCATGGCTTTGTACACTTCTGCTTTTGGTTTCTGCGTCGATATGACTCGATCAGCTTGCCTCAGTAATTCTTCCACCGGACTTTGTTTATCCTTAAAAGAATTTCACAATTTCATTTAAAATAAAATCATGAATGTGATTTTTTTTAATCAAAGAATTTCCTAATATTTTAGAGAGTATATACTAGCTATATTCCAAGTACACTCGATGATAGGCATGCATCTTATATTCTCGAATTTCCTCTTAGCAAAAGATATTTATATATAGCCTTTGGGAATTATAATGTAAGAAATTACTGGTTGCGCCATATACGAGAGAATTTTTCCGCGGCACTCAACGCACTCATTGTTGAGCCAAACGGGATTTGAAATAATTACCCTGTCAGCATCTCAATCTCTCGAGTCCCTGACTTTTCCTCTGCGTATTTACCTGCAGTCGAAGAAGCACCTCATCGTGGGCGTTCAAGAGTTCTTTTGCTTCCTCCGGCGAAACGCCCAGCTTCGTTAGTTCCGGCTGTATGTCCAAAACTTTTAGCCGCAGGTATTCTCCACTCTGAAGAAATGCAGAAAAAAATAAGAGAATTTAGTAAATATGCCTACACTTGTGGGGTGTTAATATTCGAATTACAAAAATTTACGAAGAAAAAAATTACGTAATCATATAACGTATTTTATACAATTTAATGTAGTCAACTTCTCCACACAAAATACAAAAAATAATTTAATAAACAATTTCTGTTCAACACCGGAATATCCATCTACCATAAAACATGAGGAAATTCATAAAGAAAAAAAAATCGTTTATGTGCTATAAACTCCGAGGTTAGATCTCAGACTGTGTTTCAAAATAGCGGGCCCTTGTAAAAACAAACGATCCAACAACGGGAAGAAGCGTCCGCCATCTAGCTCGGATTCTACAGTCGGTTTACAGTCTCGAGACATACAAAGAGTCCAAATAATCAAAGGATTTTAATTTTAAAAACGCGTCGAGGTCTGGAATTCTGTCAGTGCAAGGCATCGCATTGAAAGAAACAAGCTGAGAGAGAGAGAGAGAGAGAGGGAAAGAGAGAGAGAGAGAGAGAGAGAGAGAGAGAGAGAGAGACGACTCGTGTAAAGACGCGGCTGCTATTTTCAACGCGTTAATGTTTGTGTATGAAGACGGAATATTGCGATGCGATAATGTTATATGTATTATGTGAGCCTGGCCTAAGTATTATTTGGTTCATTGTCCCCTCGTCGATGAAACCGTTTTTTTAGTCATTTGGACGATTTCTTAAGTCTTGAATTAGGAATATGAAATTATTAGAATAATTGACATTTTAAAAGATACATATATATTTACTACATAATGAACATTTATATAGCTTCAATTGTAGCTTATATTTAGTTTTAATGTTTCTAATAAACAAAAATATATTTAAAAAAGTGAAGCAAAATATCTTTAAAAAAGAGGCGGCCTGAAAAATAAAGTGTCTTAAAACTACAATTATCTCCTAGGTTAACGTTAAACTTGAAAATGTATTATGATTTAGATAATTTTAGATACAAGTTTAAATATTAAAAACTTGATTACTATAATGTAAAATAAATTTGACAAAAAAGAATTTTATTTGCCTCAGAACGTATATAGTTTTTGTGTACGACACCGATACAAACTGACATGAAATACTCAAAAATACATAACTCCTCTCCGGGAATGCACCCACATACCACCTAGTAGCACGAAGTATTCATTAAAACGCACATCTTCAGAACCTGCGCCTAAAACCCGGCCCATAAAGTCTGGTCAAAGCAGCAACGTCCGGCCGTCGAGAGGTGCCAAGTGCCCTCGTATACATTGGCGAAACGCGTTCACATTCGGCATTGGTTTGCTTTTTCGATGACGACATCGGTAATCTTAACAAATGTGTATAGTCTAGCGCAGAGCTCTCCGTGAAGTTCGAGAGATTTTCATGCCGATTATTATCGATGTCGCACGTCATCCGAGTCGTTAACGGAACGTGACATAATAAGATATATTGCGCAATTGCTTTTTGCGAGTTAAACCATCAGTATGGAAAGTCATTAACGTGATCGTGCGTGAGGTGGACGAAAATAGAAGATACTGTTGTAATCGTATTGTTAAAATGGGTGGTAAGGAATTTAAAAGATTAAATTTGGTTTTATGGTTCAACGGTTGATTGATTTTTTAGAAAATATAGGTCAAACTGCTGACTGCGCGTATAATATTATGAACAGACTGAAATTACATTGAAAACAAATTTGATGGCTGTTGACAGAATACATAAATTATAATCAGGTGAAATATGAATAGAAAACTGTGTTAGTGAAGAAAACGCTCTATTTTTATAATCGAATAGTAAATATCATGGATTATTATTCATTATTCAATTATACTTATTCTAATTAAACTTATAATACTTATTCTAATTAATCAATTCTGGCACCGTACGTATATTAGAAGTACCTAACTAGCCTTGTTAACATTTTAAACTCAATAATCTATATATATATGGCGTATCGGTCCACGATAATTCCCTCAACCCTCTTCGAAGCATTAAAATAAACTCTTTAATTTCTCAACTTCTCGCAATCCGTAATACAATACTCTTCTTCCTGTCTGTAACACGCGCGCTTTTCGAATCCAGCGCTCGCTCGCAAATAAATCGTATACTCGTAACTCGAGCAGAAAATCCAAAAAAGAAGAAGAAGAAGATACGACTCCAGTTCACAAACGAAATTCGAGTCGTTCAACGATAACCTGGCAGCTGGAAAACATTTGGACCATCTTTCCCTCTCTCTCTCTCTCTCTCTCTCTCTCTCTCTCTTAAGCCAATTTTCGCAAGCTCGTTCAGAAAATCGAACGGAGAAAGGCTTGAGCAGAGCAGAAATTAACTCTCCGCGTGCGTGCGTTGAACTCAACTGCTCTCAAGACCTAAAGACAGAGGGCAAGATATATACACGCTCGCGCGCGTGTGTGCGTTTTTGGGATGAGCTGATGAGCGGCATGAATATACGCGCTTATTCGCTCTGTGTATTTTCAAGCGCGTAAATGTGTCTGTGGAGCTTTTGAGAATTCGCGCGATACACATTAACGCGCGAGTAGTAAAACGCTGTGTCTATGTACGCTGCGTGGGTGGACGACGCGGAAAAGGAAGAAGAAGAAGATGAGTCTCGACGCTGGTGTGTATAGTGTAACTGTGCGAAGGCAACAAGGTTCGAAAGTCAGTCAATAGTAGACTCGTATAGAAGCAAACTGCGTAACGTAATAGATGGGATATGCTTCCATTTTCGACGCTGGCACGAAGCCAGATTCTCGGATGTATAAGTTTCGCTCGCGCCTGCATCACCTCTTTCTTATGTCTCTTATATATATATATATATATCCATATGGGAGTCGTGATGGATTGTAAGCTGGCCACCCACGCGTTTTCGTTGTTAAGAGAGTTGGATTTCCCGATTCCCTGCCTCTCGATCTTTTGTGTACATATGCGATGTGCCTCCCATATCGGAATCACGCGCACGTGTCGGCTCGCGACAAGACAAGGCCTTGTGCGAAAGTTGTATAAAGCGAGAGAATCGCACGCTTAATATTCGCTGTTGGATTTAAGATGCGGTTTTTAGATCTTAGGAATTGTTTTTACATAATTATTTGAATATTTTTTATGTAAAAGAATATATTTATATTAAATATTTTTTTTTGATATTTGAAAAGAAGGCACTGTAATTGTTTTTTTATTATAATATTGAAAGTAACATGAACCGCTCATGGAAAAACATTCATTATCATAAATAAACCACCTAATCTCCTCACCCAAACCGCAGCATCACCGCGCTGAGACACA
Organism: Muscidifurax raptorellus; assembly: GCA_020010945.3. NCBI lineage: Eukaryota > Metazoa > Arthropoda > Insecta > Hymenoptera > Pteromalidae > Muscidifurax > Muscidifurax raptorellus. Next base: position 35,948,703 of record CM052077.1, on the reverse strand, counting down.
ATCACACAGCGCACTCATATAAGCGGAGACTGCGTGCACATCGTGTAGATGGAAACCACAAGAGTGAAAGCCATAATGAATTAGCTAAATGACCGTTCCACTGCGTCCGGAAACGTAAATTGCTGGTTTCGTTGCATTAGGTCAGGACTGCTCTTTTTCTCGCTTCTATATACCTATACATATCTCGAAACCGGTGCGCGCAGCATCTCTGCAGGGGTATATTCTCTCTTTCTGTCTCCCGGCTGCGTACAGCGGAGTGAAAGTCACTCGCTCGGTTTATAAGGACGCGTTTTTTTATGCTGTCGTATAGAGAATGCGTAAAGGATAGAAGGAGACGTACGCGAGGACACGGTCTGCTGTAGACTATACTTTCGAGATGCCGGCTTTTTGCTGTGCATCGGAGAGTGTATGTGCGGAGGCGGAATTATTAGGGCGGGTTTTGTTCATAAGAATTAGATTGTAATTGGAAATGACATGTAGGGAGAATGTTGATTACAGAAGCGATTGTGTGATAATGGGTGTTGACTGTTGTTGGTTATATATTTTTTTGAATCGATAACTACGTTATTATATGAAGAAAAAAGACGCGTTATAATGATGGTGTTATCAGTAGTGTCAAGTCATGCCTATCATAGCTTTAGAACAAGACAGTTTTGGAATAGCCTTTCCCCCGCCGCTTAAACTTACCAGATTTCTGACTATAGCGAGAATAGATGATGCACATGCACTTTTTCTATAGACAATATAATTCCCTCATCACTATCTGCGCACAAACGTCTATATAGACTCCAGATAGCGGTGTAGCACCTATCAATTCCAGCACTACCCTATTGAGCCTGCTTGGACTGCTCGTGCTATAACTGCATGAGTTTCTTCATGTAGTAGTGTTTTTTCTATTAAATTATCATTTTCAACGTTGTTTAGTATCAATCCTTTTGTAACGGGTCTCAGTGCTACCAACATAGTAATTTTATTTATTATTCACATATCAATCTGTATCTATACATAGAAGTGGTATGGCAACACTGGTGGGTTGCGCGGAGGCACGAGCAGGCGAACAGCCAAGTTAAGCAGCGTTAGGCGCGGCTCGTACTTGGATAGGTGACCGCTCGGATGATACCCCCTCAACAATGATGACGTTAGATAGGGAATGATAAGGAAAGGTCGGGATAGGAGGGAGATCGAAGCCAACCGCCTTACACAGAGGTGGTAGGGGTGTTTCCCGTAAACATCCAGAAATGGGGGTATACGAGTGAACCAACAGAATAAGTACAAAAATAAAATAAATAGATTATTGGGTTTGTGAATTTGAGGTTAAGAATAAATTGGTGTTCAGCATAAAACATAAAGTGTACATATCGTGTTTTAAAAATATGGACAATTCATGCTGACAAAATATGGGCACTGATTCTTAACAGGGCATAATCATATGGTGAATTTCCTACCAGGGAAGATTTAGGGCCCGACCTGACCGATGGCTCGCCTGTTCGACCGTCTCAAAGGCAGCTTTTTGGCCCTACCCGCGTAAGGGACGCATGTGTCCGAATACTTACATTATCGACGGTGTCGAAACATGCATATATTGTTTTAAAGCCGATTTTTCTTACTCATTAAAATCACAATATACAACGATGCTTTTTCGAGAGATTTGCGTCAGCCAATAAACGTGCCTCCTCCATGTAGTGTATATGCTCTAAGGTTTCTGCACGAATTAAAAGAAAAAAAAACATTGATGACTTCAAATAAGAACCGCGTCTCCCATCTTTATATTTGTACACAAGAGACACACGGTTATTACTTCAATCAATACCGCAAACACCAGGAAAACTATTCAGTAAAAATCTGCATTTATCCATAAGTCACAGCTCTCTTTTTCCCTCAGCTCACTTCACTCCGCTATACTAGGAATCATCGTCTATCGTTCAAATTAAGAACCCAGCGCACCTACAACTTCACGCAGCGTTTCTCTCACACAATATCGATGAGGTGGAAGTAGCGGGTAAATAGACGACTCTCGCAAATACCGATCATATCCATATTCGGCTAAGCGACTAAGAAGGCCGGCGAAATGCCGCGCACGTGCGTAGATTCTGATCTTCTATTTTTTCTCGATGTACTCTTGGGATGTGAGTTTCTCGCCGTTTTCGAAATGCGCGCGACGAGCTTATGGTGCGGTGCTTTCGAAAGTTCGTGCGATATGTGGGAACGAAAATAGAGAGGTGGCTGTGACTGGGCATATATGTATATATTAGGTGATTTTTATCGCGCTTTAATTGGTTGTCGGTGTGTCAATGTCGTCGGTTGATGCGGAAAGATGGATAGTATGCGTTTGGACAGCTTGCAAATGTTGAACTTGTATCTTTTGATGAGATTATATTATTTTGATTTATGTACGGTCGTTTGCTAATTCGATGTGGTATATTATGCTTAAAGTAAATGCATGATATAAAAATTAAGTGTAGGAATTAAAATTTCAATTTTTTAAAAACTTTTTATTGCATATTGATTTTACGGAAAATTTAACGTTAAGTATACACCTTTCATCTCCTATGGATTATATATTGATTAAATGTTGTATACCTAAATAAATTTTTAATTTCTCAAGAACTTTGTAATAAAAATGGTATGTTTACTGCTGCATTCAGTGACTTTATGGCACTTTAAATCTTGAAAATTTAAATATCTTCGAAGAATCTCTGTTTTAACCTCACGTTTTACGCATTAATATATTTCGAGAAAGCAAACAATAGCCTTCGATTGAGACCACTCATCCAAGCTGTTTCTTATGGTTCGTTGATGAACGCCGGGATTAAGGTATAACCGGTCACATCAGCCGATGATTGCAGATGTGCGATGGCTCATGTAATTCACGACTGACACAAGCGTGTCCGAAACTCAAATTACGGAAGAAAAAGTCAGCCGGTTTGTGAGAGCCATCGGAGCTTTTATTACACCTCTGACGCCATACAAAAATACTGTATTTTTTAAAAACATATATATGCGCTCGGTTTATTTGTTGTATTTTCGTCCTCCGTGAATACTTTAAGATAAGTGTTTTTTCTTTAAAACGTTAATGAGCTAGGCAGAACACTGTTGTAAAAACATGACCTACTGAAGATATCGTGTACTTTATGCCTGTGTCTCCGAACTAAAGTAAAGAACGGAAATAGATATAGTATTATGCTAGAACACGTACGCGTTAATGGAAATTCTCTAAAATTAAAATCCAACATATTCATGCATACTTATTATGTTAAAATAATTTTTAAAAATTATTATTTGTACAAAAAAAAATGTTGAATAAATTTGCTTTACTTTCCAACTTTAAATCAAGTCCCATGAATTACGAACCTCAATTTTCGTTAAAATATACAAGTCTGTTTGGAATCGTACGCACTTGCTATAAAGTTGTAAATTTAAAACCACAGCGCGTGTCTATAGCCGCCGCTGCCGCCGTCACGTCTACAGCCAAAAATACATCAAAACCTTTCATCTCAAAAGCATCGCTCGGCCGAGCGTAGGATGTATTTAACGACCAGATTTTTCAGCGCATTAACAATGATTTTTTTCTCGCGTGCAATTTAATGATGCGTAAGTCTGTTATTTCAGGGCGTCGGCTCTCGAGAGTTCTGCTATTTCGGCATTCGCTCCGCTTCTCCCTCTTTATCAGTTCATACGTGCGTTTCGCGCTGCCGGCCCAAAACTCGTCCATGATCGACAGAGAATGTGCGGAAGAGCCGCGGGAAGCGAGAGAAATTCACCGATGCAATGAGTTGAGAAGGCAAAGAGATTCGTTGGAGGAGAAAAATAACGTCTGTCTGAAGCTTCTGGGCATAGCTTTTTATTCATCATTGGTTTAATTACGAGAGTCGACATATTTTTCAAATAATAATAATAATAATTCTGTGATATATGACGGTACGAGAGCGTGCAAACATCTACTTACTCATAAATAATTAGCTTCCGAGTATACTGATTACTGCAGGATAACTATCATTATGCTGCTTTGTAATCACTGCAATTGAAGCATTCATTGTAAAAATAAAAAAATACAGACAACTGCCAACAATTGCTTGCGTGACGTCACTAAGTGGTTGCTAATTTAAAAGTTGTTTCGACTGTATGAACGTTTAACGTGTTTACTTTAATTTTTATAATTTTTGATCCAAAAATATTTTATGGATCGCCCCTAAATATCAACGATAAGATTGCGTATGTAAATATCAACACACTATAACAATAACTTCTACTAAATTCTGATAACGACCGCAATAAATAATCCCCACGGCATTTCGAAAGAAAATTAATAGCCGACGTTCATCTAAAAGCCACCTAACCAGTCAATTACAAAACTACCAATTCCCAACCGCATCAGAAAAAAAAGAATCTACAGAATGAAAGGGTGTGCCAGAGGGCCGAGTAGTTTCTGGGAAAAGTCACGACGCGGATAAATTTGATTTGCTTCAGTCGCGCTTGTGCTAGTACACAGCTCTCGCCGCTTCTGGACGGTTATTCATTTCCGTGACGCGAGTAGTTGCCTGCAACTTCGGCGCTGCTGCTGCTGAGCTTATATATGTGCGTATGGAGAAAAGACGGCCGCTCGTCAGGGCATGCGGAAAACGCCCGGCGAAATTCATGCGCTCGGTCGAACTTTGAGACGATGACGAAATGCCTGCAGTAATTGATACGTAGCTTTGGTGTTGCTTAATTTTAGGATGATTCGTAATTCTCTTTTTTCTCGCGTTGTTATTTTAGCAGCAATGCAGTAACTGAAACTAATTGGCTAAAATATTCAACAGCTTTGTAGTTTTTCAGTTTATACACGTTAATGTATTCTAAAGCACAGATAACAATCTGCCTTCTCAAAGTCTACTTTTCAAATCGAATATCAATCCATCATTATAAATAATGTTTACTAGCGACAACAACGAAACTCTACACCCGGTTGTCAGCAAAAAGGCTTCAAACGCATAAGTTACACTTCGCAATCACAAAAGGTGTATTAATTACGCTTAACTTTGCAATAACTTCTACACAGAATTTATTACAGTGCCGGCATGAAGGATCGATTCTCCGTAGTATAATAATATCGGTTCGAATCGCTTTCCGAGCTGAACATATACACGCTGTTCTCACTGCTACTCGAGAAAACGATCTTTCAAACGTGTCCTGAACAATGGGACTGAAGAATGAAAACGAAAGCATGAAAAAGTCGTTCTTTTTTTACGTTAAGCTCACACGTGTAGGTATATATACAGGGGCTTTACTGCGATAACATATGCAACTTACAGCTCGATCTATAATAAAACTTGAATTTTATGATTTTAGGTGCGAAATGGTTATATGAATCTTGTTTTATAGTCTATTGTGAAGTTCGTCATGAAACTTTTATTGAGTCTTTTAAATATGAATAGCTACCAACGAAACGATATGCATGAAGAATCCTTTGATTTTTTTAAAGAAAATATAACAAACGTTTATTTCTGTAGTCCCAAAAGCCATATTTCTTTCAGCGCAAAGTCAACCACTCGTCAGTATATATAACTTTTACAAATCTTTTAAAACAAAAATCTATTTTCTGCGGTCAGTGCGTTAAAAGCCATCCTTTCGAATAACGTCATCGCGCGGCGGCGACCTTTAAAAATAAAACACGTGTTTTCGCGCGCGGCAAAAGAGAGAGAGAGAGAGAGAAGAAAACACAGCGGAGAAACGGTCACGTTTCATTACGCCTTTGAAGATATTCGTCATCCGAGCTTCTCTGGATAGCATTTTTCTCGCGAGGACGATCCTCGCCGTTTTTACTCACGAGTCTTTTTTAAAGTCGAGTCGCGACTCCCGATAGAGGGAATGAACGAAAAATGAAAAGTGAAACCGATGTGCTATATGTGTATGTGCGCCTGCTTTTTGTTTTCGTTTGAATTTTATATTTTTACAGAAGCATTTTTCAACGCGTTCTTTAATGGTTCAGTTTTTTACTTCGGATTACTGCTATTATTTTTTCTTCAGTCATATTAAGAATGGTATTATTCAAAGATTTTTTAACAACCTTCTTCGTGATTATTTTTTTCTTATGATCATCGTCAATCATTAGACGAAGGTCCAGAGGCGGTCTGTGTGTTTTTTGCGCAACTGACGTTTAAAATGTAAAAATAAGCCTGCGTACGCGCCACTACTTACGCTTCATTCACGTTTTCTTCAGTGAATGCAGTACACTGGTCGTTTAGTTGTGTATTTCAGGTTAAACGAAATGATAAGAAATCTGGTTTTGATAGCTTTCAACATCTATCCACGCGTATACCGCCTTTTTTCTGCTAATTCAGTGTCGATATTACAATTTATTTTATATCTGGAGATTACCTCGGTCACAAAAAACTCGTTCTTATCAGTTCACGCGAGCTCCTTTCATCGAAAAGCATTTTCTGAAATCGAGTGCCATCACTCAATATTTTAATAACGCAACGGAATCAACAAAACCGAAACACAACCGCAATTGATATCGATCTACGTGTACACCAATGCAAACCACGCATTTTTCCTCAATTATCTCAAACGATAACCTGCTCTCGTTTAATACTTAATACGTCCACAATCCCCCTTGGGCATGTATATATGTAGCAGTTCTACTGACATATGGCCTCTCAATATGTTAGATATCTCGGTAATATCTACATTGTACGAACAAGCTTGTACGAACATTCATATTTCGCTTAAAAATCCTGGCAATTTATACCGCAAAGTCCGGTTTCCTCCTCTTGCACATACACACACGCTTACGACCACTTCATTTTCTCGTTGACTTTCTTGCCTATATACTCTTTCTTCGGGCTCGCACGAGCATTTTTCTGCTACAACGCGGTTCGCTCTTCGTCGTCTTTGCTGCTGCTGCTTTCTGTCTCCTTTTTTTTGCAACGCTCGCGCTCTCGAAAGACGAGACGAGTCTCGCACGTAGGTATATAGGACCTCGGCCGGATCGACTTCTCCTTCTTCGCCGTTCTAGTGTCTTCCCTTCGGAGTGGAAGGAAAGACGGCTAGTCGAAGATACGTTTTCTTATGCTTCGTAATAGACACTTTTTGCGTGTTTCTAAGGATTTCTTGGTTTCCTCATCAGTGCTTTGAAAAAGTCACTTTATTTTAGAATTTCAAGTATGTTTTATATGTACAAGAATCTACTAAGATAATATTTTACAGCTATTAGTGTACCTCACTATTACGTTAGATTAATCCTAGTTATGCAATTAAACTTGAAATATTACTTCAAATCAAGAGTCTTATCGAGTGCAAACTCGAGAAGTTTTTATCAATTATAGATACATACGGAGCTAAATAGTATCGAACATAATAACGAACTCTATGGCAGAAGTTCATTCACCCATCCACATATACATTGCAAGATTACACACATTTTGTATAGGGTGTGTCACATAGCACAGTTAACCCGACAAGAGGGTAAACTTCAAAAAGCAAAAAGTAAAACGTATGCGTAAGGTATATACAACCACTTCAGCCGAGCCTGACACTGTATACACAAAAGTCATCTACTCTAAACCGGTATAGCACGATCTCTCGTTGTCGTATACCCAGATAAAGCAGCCCTTTTTTCTTCCTCATCCCATGTAGTGTCCCTCACCTCGGCTTCTTCACATTACGCACACTGCACGAAATTCCAGAGCGGAGAGTTTAACGGCCGGCCGGCGGAGATCGCCGATGATAAATAAGCCGCGCGTTTGACCCGCTTTTTCCACAGCTCCTGCGCATGAGCGGGTGTTATACAATTGTTCGGGGGCGCGAGATTTATGGGCGTGTGCGCAGCTTGTTTCTCCGCCGCCGAGCGATGATTTATCGGCCGTTTTAAGCGGGGGTTAAATTATTTTAAATGTGCATAATAATGACGAGAGAAAAAATGACGCCGCGTGTCGAATTGAATTAATGCGCGCGCCGGTTTTCACGAGCTGAAATTTGAAATTTCGTGTATAGCTATATACGCCGTAAGGTATTAATTACGCGACGTGCGCGTTGAGTTATTTTTTTAATGGTGCATTATACACCGCGTTCCGGCGCGACGTTTTATCGACGATCGACAAATTGGTATAAGCGATATACGGGCGGTTTCTTTGAAATTGCGATGGAATTATAATGACTTTCGATTTCGCGCGGCTAATTAAAATTATCCGCTGTACTGCAACGGGGCGATAGGAAGGACGTGTATAGGTCGTTGCTGCTGCATTCTTGCTTTACATACACGCGGCGTATCTATGACGGCAAATCGGTATATACATATATCGAGCATATTACCGATGTATCCTATTAACTAAATTCCTTTGGATAAAATAAAATTTGAAAGTAAAAACTTGCCACATTCAACTGGATTGGCATATAAGCAACAAGAGATACTTTATAGATTCTTACTTCGAGAAGGGCAATGACGAGTCTAGTGCCTCCGCTCTGCAGTGCAATAGTCCCGATGGTGGTCGTTTTCGGCTTCGTCGTCGTGCTCTCCTGCTGCATAGCACTGCAAGAATCGTCCACGTGGCCGTTCTCCGAGCTCCGGCTGAGCGTCTCACCGTAGCCGTTCACCATTTTTGCGCCGCCCTCCGGTACGCACTAAATTGGCAAAACATTCTTTTGCTTTGCTTTGCGATGCGGTGCACACACATACGGGGGGTAGGGGGGGGGGGGGGGGGAGAACGAATCGATTGTCCAGCGAGGGTTTTGCGAGGAGAGATGGTTTACTGAGAAAGTGCGATGCTTATTAGTGGGTGCTATATTGTGCTTTCGAATTTCCAATATACTGATCTGAGGTTGGAAATTAATGAGCCGTGAAATTGTTAAAATTGTTTTTCATTTTGGATGAGTGTTTGTTGTTTGGTGAAAGATATTATGTAATCAAGAAAACCAAACGTACTATCAAAGATATTACTTTTTGTTATATTGGCATAGTTTACGTATATAAATTACCTCTATACATTTTTTGTTTTTTATACTTACAATTAAGCTTAAAAAAAAATAATTACGAAACCCTCACAGTAATGTTCTTTCCTTGATGGCTATTTCAACGGCTGTTTACTAGTTTTATAATTACGTTAGGGACCGGGAATCCGAGCCAGGGGGTAATCAATTTTCATGTCCTTACACGCTTCAGGAATGAGACGAAGATACCATAGTAGGCAAAGATCTTGCTAAAATGGTCGCACTTATATATTAATGATTCGTGTCACGCGTGAACTTACGAAAGTCTTCGACTGGATTGAGAGCGATAGGAAGAAAAAGTTTGAGTCTATATACAAAATGGATAGTCTTAACTTTTGCTATACGGAATTCGGTTTAGTTTCAGATCTTTCTTAATCAGTACATACTTCTATGATGCTGTGAGAAATGTCAATAATAATATGAACTCGATTGATTGTTTAAATAAACTCGTCGCTATTCATCACTCATTAATCTCGGCTTTATAATCATTCCAAAAAATGTTCAGACTACTGTAACAAATTATATAGCAGTATATAGCCGCCGGCCGATTAAGAGCACGAACCTTCGGGGAAACATTATTCCTGGCGGCTTACCAAGTGTATACGTACGCGCTGCCATAATATGAAATCGGCCGCCCGCGAGACGCGATGCGACGAAAATAGGACTTTTTACTCGGATATCGCCGTCCTTTTGCTTCTCTGTGGTTTGTTTTGGTGCACCGCGACTTTACCGTCGAGTATAGTTTTACGCGACGAGGCAGAGACTGAATTGTGTATTTTTGCGAGGAATGTTACTGTTTTACAGTCGAAATGAAATTCTATTTCTGGCGCTGTAGGAGAATATTGATTTAAACTTATTTCAATGCTACTCAGTGATATAAGACAAAGTCGCATATGTGTGATTCATTTAGTATGTCGATAAACATTGATGGTCTTTGATTTTATCGAATAAATTTATTACATACTACGAAATAAATCACTGGTTTTGATAAACCAGTATTCCGTTATTCTCTTAAAAGCTTACGCTACAAGAAAATATCTTTAAAATATTATTGTGAGTTTTATCTAAACTTAATTTCATTTTATGCTCACATATGGACCGTGATAAACTGTAAAGCAAAGCAGTTTTGAACTGGACCTTCTTCTACCTTAAACTCTTCGATTTTTCGGCTATCGACAGTAGGTGGCGCGTACATTATTTACTATTTCCCTCGTCACTATCCGCGAGCCCGGTGCGTGTATCTTTGTCGGTTTGCTTATACCGCCCATGTTATTTACCGCTGCAGTTTATGCGGCATTTTTTTTGTTTTAGATAATATGCAGCAAAAAGTTCTTAATCTTACAATATTTTAATGAGTTTAACAAGATTTAACTCAAACTTGACCCTTTAAATTAAAAGTATACCGACTTAAACAAATCTTTTGAACTTTTTGAATGAAAACGATATTAAAATACATTAATTGCGCGAAATAATTTTATTAAACTTCTTGATCTCTGCAAAGGTATTGTCTTGCGAACGAAAGAGCAAAGTGGCTTGATTTTATTACACCCAACAGCGAGGGGCAAAAGATTTATCGACTTGGCATCGCGGGTTTTCTTTTAAACGTTCATGTCTAGCACATTATGAGTTACGTTTTTATCGGAACTACTACGGTTTCTTAGCGTCTCTCGATAATCGTTCAGGTGCTTCTTTATGCGCGTTAGGTTTGTCTTGTATACTTTTACTACGTATGCTTTGTTACTTTTATGTAATAAAATGGAATAATTTTTAAATTTGCATTATAAAATAACACATTTCAAATGGAATTAATTCAATAAGATGAGATTGTATAAATTAGACTAAGGAGTAACTCTTATTGTTCACACTAACAAAGACGAATGTACTGGTACGTCTGAGCACAATCAATTTTGAATATCATGCGAATTATCATATCCTTTATATCCTTCGTTATATTCATAGGATCAATAAAGATGACAGCGTTCATGTATATATAAGTATACCGTTAAGCTATTACTTGCATTAGCCTACATTCACTTTCTATGGCTCGATACATCTTAAAAATCATAAAAACTAGTAGTCAATTGTACGTATAAGATTAAAGTTGTACCGAAAGTATTTTATATATGTAATAAAATAAATTGTTAATTCATTGTATAAAGCTCGTATATAATACTTTATTAATTCTTTGCGCGCACAAAGTTTTTTATTATTTTAAGTAGAATCCGTGGACAATTCTCACTTTAAGATTTTGAACAATGTTGCTGAACTACCAGCAGTAATTTACAAATATAAGGCTGAATCATTTTGTGTAACGAACATAAATTTTGGAGTCATAACAGACTATAACTGTATGAATTCACTGTCTGTACCACTGAAACATGCTAAAAAGCTATTCATCAACAATCTTGGTATAAAAGTTAGCTGATTGGTGTCAAAATTAGCTCATTTTAACTTAATTTCGGCACCAATTAGCAACTATTCTACTATTACAATACCATCATTACAAATAAAAACTGATCTTAAACCAAAACTGAAAAACTAAAATATACTCCTTTGATTACACAAAAAAAATGAAACGATAATAAACGCTCTATCCCAGCAGTCTTCCCTATCACAACAAATCCCAGAGCGGAATTTCCGACAGACTCTCCGGTAAACTCTCACGCGCGTTCTTAAAAAAATCTTCCATAAATCACGTGAAATCTCTGCTGTTATTCGAGGAGCTGCTGCAGGTTGCGTGTTCCTCCGATGCATGCATATATATATATATCAACACGCGTATGAGTATAATCACCCACACATGCATGCATATGCGACTATATATACAAAGTATACACCGAAAGAAGCTAGAGAGAGAGAGAGAGAGAGAGAGAGAGAGAGAGAGAGAGAGAGAGAGAGAGAGAGAGAGAGAAGGAAAGAAAGAGAGAAAAAGCTACACGGGAGGATAAAACCGGCCTGACTGGTGGCGTTCTTCGAATGAGAAATATATCGTGTGCGGCAAGTTTCGTCGGCCCTCGAAAAGCTGTGCAGAAGAATAACTGATTATACGCTGGCGAGCGTACCTCGTTAGGTGCGGTGCACTTTTTTTGTCAGAACTATATAGCCGCGGCGACACAAATTTAAAGCGCGCGCTCTCGCACAGTTTACCTTATCTATATACGCGCGCGCAGTCGCGTAAACAGACCTGATAGCTTATCGTTCGATTATTATATTGTGATGAGATGATTTAATTTTTTTAGGGAAGAATCGTATGTTTTGACTGAGATTGATAATAGTTTTCTTTGATGTCATTGTCAAACAATGAGTGGGATTGTTAGAAATAAAAAAAAATGTGTCGTTGGATCGTTTTTTACGTGTTGCTGCGACGATGTTTGTATTTTTTGCTAAAGTAAAATTCGTTTTTTTAACGATTTTAAACTTGTTTACCGGTCACTCTAATGGATGTCTATAATTATATACAACGTATGTAAAGACTTTCTAGAAGATTTTTTCAATGTTTAAAAGTTTTTAGTTTACGATTTTTGGTACCTTTGCAATAATTACGAGATTCTTCGCATAAACGAGGCTTACCATTAAATTAAATGCAGCCTTGTACGAACGAATCTTTGCGAATAAAGGCGTAAGTACGCCGAAAAATATGTTGATCCGTATTTTGAAATTCTAATTCTGGCCGTGACATTTCGATTCAGATATTTCTCTGACTTCAGCACATTTGTCATATTTCCTCATCACATTCGCAAGGTTGGAGTTTCTCCGTACATTGGATTGATTGTGTTGATATTGTTGCGACAACTTTCTTTCAAAAGTGTTTTATTCTGAGACGATAACAACTCAATCAACAATTTCATTGAAAATCTTTTTATAGTCACCGGTTTCTCAGTCAATCAAGAAACAAACAAAATTTCTCTAATCGCAATGAGAAACAATCAAAACCACTCCAACCCGTCAAAAGCCAAAACAAAAAAGCCAATCCCCAGCAAATGAATCCTCTCCTCAATATCTACCGAACAATCGACTCGTTCACGTGCACCAGCAGCCAACCGGCCCTAACAACAACAGCATAACGTCACACTCGTGCGTTCGCCAGCAGGGTTGCACTAATCCTCTCTTATATATATATACGAAATCTATATACACACCCGCCTCACACAGGCGCAGACACTATACCGGCGAAGCTGCTGCGCGAGCAAGACACGCGTGCGCGATGGTCCGGCGCGATCGCCGCACTGACGAGTCTTTCGAGCTCGCGCGAGCGCCGCCAAGGAGGAGCTTCGCGAGGCCTCCAGCGCGCCGGTTCGCGCAGAGAAAGAGAGAGAGAGAGAAAGAGAGGTTCGTTTCTGGTGCGAGAGTAAAGATAGAGAGAGAGAGAGAGAGAGAGAGAGAGAGAGAGAGAGATTTGGCGGCGCGAGGAGAGATGAGGGCGAAGGGTCTGGAAGAATTCTGAGGTGAACCTTCGCCCGTCGACTACTATACTAAATTTAGAAAATTTCCGTAAGCTTAGAAGCGCAGCTATTGGAGCCGGCTTCGATGTGCGGGATTTCGCTATGGGGATTTCGGTGCAGCTATTAGGCTTCTTTCGAGAGTATCAAATAGATGATTTTAGTTTTTTGGGGCTAATTTTGTTTTTTCGTTGGGTGATATGACATATTTTTTACGTCATATATTTATTTGCTTTCGAAAACTTCTATGATGGAATAAATAGAAATACATTTCACTATCTGAAGGCAAATGCTTGCAAAAAATAGTCTTTAAACTATTATTCTCTTTCCTGTAATTTACAATACACTAAATTAAATTTACGGATTTTTATTAACTGTGTTCTTTTATATAAAATTAAAACATTGGGAGAGGGGAAGACTAATACGAATTATAGCAGCTTTTCTTAGAGGTCTGCGAAGACTTACAAGAGTGGCTCTCAGCTATGATTACCATTATCAGTAGTTTTGCTTTTCATATATATATATATATATATATATATATATATATATATATATATATATATATATATATGTATATATTTGCCTCGTGGTCGTGTATTATTTTTAAATTAACTCTCCGAAGTATGTACGGATAAAACCTACGGATAAAGTATTCAATTAAATGCCTAACTATAGATTGATGCAAAGAAAGATTTTTAAACTATGTCATTATTACTATAAAATAGTAGTATCAAAATTAATATTATCAAACATTTTTATTTTACAGTTTGATCGTAGGTATCTATAGAAGGGGAAAATTGAAAAACTTATATTTTATACTTTTATTATAACTTGATCTAACTACATTAACAATCATGAACGTATATCTATGCCTAAAAATGATTGTAAAACCATTAACACAACAATGACATAAAGCACTTGAAATAAATATTTAAATGCACTTGATTAACTTATTAACAAACATGTGAATAAACGTATATTATAAAACATACAAAAATATGAATGTTATAACAATGGCTGAGTGCAAAAAGGTTATTGCAACATTGGCTGATATGTATAATGCATAAGCGTTAAAATGTTATATTTATTTACACAAAAATTTGTTTTTGAAAAACTTAGTTGATTTCTTTTCTATATATTATGTTCAGGTTACAAAATTTAAGAATAGAATATTTCTATTTTGTAGATCAAAATGTAGGCTTCAACCAAGTCAAAAAATCTCATAATATAGATCACGTTTCTTCCGCGTATAACCTAGTAAACATAATTTTATTTTAGTTTCAGGGTTATCAAATCCGAAATGTCGACATTTTAGATTTCACAATTGGAATTAAAATATTACTTTTACTATATTTAATGATTGGTATACGAAAATGCGAAATCTGATAGATACTTATTTAATAAAAATAAAAAAAAATGAAATTATTTTTTAATATAAATTGATGCATTAATAATAGTCGACTTGCATAGCTAACAGGTGTTATATAACGTGTGATGCTAAAGCACAAAATAAATTAACGATATGAGGTTCAGAGCACATGTACATCGTTATCGTTGATATAATAATTACTCTTCATTATCGTTCTGATTTTCACCTAGTTATACTTCTCAGATAATAAGAGCCAGTGATAATGCATACATCTTCACTATTTTACATATTCATTAACGATTTTCTATTTTACCACCATCAGTAAATAATTTGATAAATTACAATTCACCTTATAACATTGCAGTAATACGTATTCTAACAAGGAACCTGAACATTATAATCAAGCCAAGCAACCAAGTCTCTCGAAAACATGAAAACAAAAGTCTCTCATCAGTTCAACTCGCAGATGGCAATAGCGGCAGGCATGATCGCCTGCAGTTCCTCGACAGCCGCAGCGGCGGCGGACGTGCAGGCGACCGGGACGTGCTGACGGTGCTGCTGAATCGGCATTGGCATAGGCATCAATGACTTCGCGCATTCGTCGAGCTCGTCACTTACCGTTTTAACCATCATCAGGAAATCCTTCTCTTCCTGCGTCAGCAAATCCTCTGGTTCATGATCGCTGACGCGTCCGTTCTCCAGTGCGAGAAGATCGTTTTGAGGCGACGACGGTCGATCGGTTAGCTCCTCGATCTTACCGTTTGCTACGGACTTGTGGTAGTTGACAAATGTGTTGGAAGAGGGACAGTAGGTGTGTTCCTCGCGATGAGTTGTAAGGGCTGGAGGAGCTGAGGGACAGTCGCCGTTGAGAATCGTTCGGTTGAGGTCCTGCAACTCGCGGTAGTCGAGCTTGTCGGTGTGGTCGGTTATGACGTTGGAGACGAGCTCGTAGGAGGCGACGCCAATGCGTGTGTTGTGGGAGACGCGCAGTGTTGTCGTTTCCGTGACCTCTTTTACTATTTTGCCGCCCTTTTCCTGGTGACAGAATCGTTCGACACTCGTTAGTGCTTTCGAATAAATATATTGGTTTTATATTTAGGATATAGCGTTTTGTTTAAAAATATTGAAATTGATTTACTTGAATACCAATGATTTGCTCTATTTGTTTTAAACTCACTTGAATCGTTCGTTGAATAACACTGGCAGCGTCTGGACTATACTCGATAACTTCCTCATCAGTTGGAGGATTCGTTGATAATGTAGTTTCGCATTTCGCTATGGGAAGCACCTCGGCTTTCTTTATGATCATCTCATCTTCCGCTTTTCGGCTGCAAAAATACGTACGATTAAATTGACTTTTAAAAGTTATATTTCATCACGATGTTTACTATATAGCTATGTATAAAGCGAATTATTGAAAAGGACAAATAGTTTGCTGTCTACCGTATATTTACTGTTTTGATATAGTATACTAATAAACAAAGATCCAATACACAATTCAACGGTCATTCTTTATCTACAAATAAAAAAATTGTTATTTAAAAAAGAAGAATTGCATAATAAATTAAAACGTATAGTTACACAAAGTAAACTAAACGATTAATGAACAGTAAATCATATAAATTCAAGAAGACACTCGCGGCGCGGTGCCGGTACAAAGCGACGACGACCGGTCTAAATAAAAGTGAATGAGCCCGTTTTTGCCGCGCCCAGAATAAACCTCATTTAAATTTTGTCAAAGCTCGGAAAACGTGCGCGCGCGCTCTCTCTCCCTTCCTCTCTCTCTTTCCTCACTACCGCTCACACCCTCTCTTTTTCGCTCTCACTCACCAGGTCGTTGAAACGAGGGCATCTTCGTACTCGGACGAGAGGAACGACTCGCTACGCGACCTTGGTACTGGCGTCGTTGAGCATTCGGTCGCAGTGACGTATTCCTCGACGTTCGAATCCTCTACGGCGCTCCGGTCGCTGGCTCGACTGAGACGGTCGCTTTCTTTCATGTTACATTCCTGCGCAAAAAGTCTAGTTAATTTATCATGTTGTGGTTTATTGGGTGGTTATGATGGGATTTTCCGTGTATTATTATTGATTTTAGTGCCTTTTCAGTCTTATATCAGTTTATAAACTATATTAACTTAATTATTCTAATAACGTTATCTAAAATATGTATACGACACCTGAATATTTGAATATTAAGCCTTCCATCGAAAATTCACAACTTCTATATATATTATTGATATTGCATTTTATCAAGTCATTTATGTTGTTATATGTAACAATTTATCTTCATACTTTTTTAATAGAAAGAAAAAATAAACAATTCACAATTCTATTTTCAGAATCAATTGAAGAACTCTATATATCATCTCAAGAAGATTTAAAAGTGGACCCTCCAAACGTCGTACCCCTTTATTGCAAATTCATCCGGTCTTCTTGAAATAACTTTTGAACAAATTTATACGTTTTGAATCATCCTTCAATTATTTTACAAATTTATGATATAAATACTTAAATAGCATGTAAAGTTTATAAAATTATAAAAATACTTGTACGTATTTTTAGATTTAAGAATATTTGCCTGCAGGAAAAGCAGTTGAGAAATACGTCGTGCTTTCTTATGAAATGGCATTTCATTTATCAAAACAAGCTATTTTCATAAAATCAATTAAATCTCTATTTTTCATTTCTTCTTTCCCATAAATAATAAACTTACTGGCGCATTGAAAACTGACAATGGTATTTGTAATTTGTAGGGTCTATATGATAGATAATTCCATTAACTACATAATCTACTTTCATTCACATTCAACACAACTGTATGAAAAACTATTATCGTCAAATAAACGTAAAGTATAAATCATCATCCAGTTAAAAATCTCATATTTAAATGTAATTCGAAACCGTTTTCTCTGTTCCACCACGTCTTCGAAAATACCCATTTTTATGATTCATAAAAACCTCCTATTTCGAACCAGCGCATTATCCGAACTTTCAACTTCGAACATACCGTCCTATACCATAAAATCATTCACGGAGCAATTCCTGCACACCTCTTCCCCCATCTACATAGATACAAGATTTAATCGCACCTCTAATTTATCGCTACTTTTCTCCATGGCACTACTTGTCTCCGCAAGTTCCTTCGTCATCGTCGTCATCGTTCCCACACTGGCGTCTCTGACATCCTCCCCCTTAATAAACTCCTCGTCGTCCTCATGAGCAGGATTCAAAGCTTGACTCCTGGCTCCGGCTTCGCAGAGCCTCGCGTCCAACTTTTCGGCTAACCTCGTCACCTCCAAAAGCTTCGCCGATATCGACTGCACAGCCGACAAATTTCCACCGGTTTGACCGCTTCCACCTTCGATCGACGCGCTATCTTCCAGCTCCGACATCCTGCTATCATTCACAATTCGCACAAATTAGAAAACAAAGCACAATTCTAGTTCGTTATAAACATCTCGCGCTCTAAAAAAAAATAAAATAAAACTATATCTGGAACGCGACGTTCCGCGTGCTCGTAGCGCCGAAGACTGACGCGCCCGCCGTCCAAAAGTCAAAGTCGCTAGCGGCCGCAATATTTGCTCTCCGGCGAGCTTACGTAATAAACGCGATCGCGGGAGACACAACTTTTCCGAAGTGCAAGCGCGCGGGCGAATGAGGCTATACGCGCCACACACGCGTAAGAAAAAGCTCTCGGAGCTTGCGACGCATCTGGTGGAGCTGGTAGAGAAAGGTGGGTCGCGAACGACGATGGAGAAGAGATGGAGGAACGAGAAGTGCGCGGGGATCGATGTGATACTTCTTCGGCAAGTAATACTTTCAAGAGTATCTACTGATAAGTTTGTGGATTTTACTACACGTGAGTTATAAACGTAAATATTATTTACCGACTGTTCTTATTTCAACCGAAGTGTATAATATACCCATATAATATAAACATTGAAATGACTAATTTTAGTATAATAAATAAATTGAATTAAACCAGTTTTAAAAAAACTTGAGTAATCCAAGTCCATATAAAAAAATCGAAGCCCATCAGACCAGAGAAAGCTCGATAGATGCGCGAGGGGATCTGCACGGAATCGTGGTCGTAGTTCTAATTTCGTTGGCCGCCCGCGCGCGCTTAATATCGAGAGCACATCTGCTGCAGTCGTTTTTCGAGACCGAGTTGTCGGTCCTTTTCTTCTCTTTAGGGACGCGTCACCGGCTCCTCGACGCTTGAGAAATTAAATTCTTGATCGCTGATTTGGCCCAACGCAATCAAGCTTCCCGGCGTATCTACTCGCACGGATGATGTTTATATTACGTGCTTTGAGTGAGTTTGTGTATATATAAATACGATGTGCGAATTTCGTAATGCGTTTGAATTTATATCGTTTTTATTTATTGCGAAAGTTATAATGGAAAGTGATTTAGATGTTAAGCGGAATTTTATGAGAGCGTTGAAATTGTCGTTTTGTTATCTACTAATTAAAAGTTTTGTAATAATATACGAATTTTCAGTTTGTTTATAATACTTATTTGAGATTTTGTAGTCTATATCTCGTGTTTTTATAAAAATGTTCCTATGAATATATACCGTCATATCTCAAGTATCTAGTCAATTCTAATAAATTTTAACGCGCGTATATTTTACAACTTTATGTGAACTTTTACGGTATACAATTTGGCAATCATTATTTATCAATCTAAACCATAGGTAAAGCTTTTTTAAGTACTGACATGCATTGCGACAATAAAATGATTATTTAAAGTAAACATCAACTTTTTCTAGATACAAAATTCACTAATAACTTAACATAACAAAGTAATCATACCCAAAACAAAAAAAAAGCACGAAGCTTACCTCTGATGAGCCAATGGCTCTTTCAACCGCGACCTCAATAACCGTCCAAGCCGCACCATTCGGCCAACCTCTGGAAGGAGCTTTTCCCTCTTGGACAGCACATCTCGGATCTCAGTTTTGTGCCGCGACATCGACACGGAGGTAGTGGTAATAATCGCCGACGTCGGAGCCTCGACGGCTTCCGGCGACGCCGAGGTCGAGCGCAGCGGCGTCACCGACCTGCTTCTCTTTGGCGAAAACGCGCTGACCGTCTCGATCATCTCGCGCAATTTGCTGCAATGCTGCACGTGGCCGCGAGCGAAAACGGAAATCGGTTAATTTTAACGCGCTCATGTTTACCTTAGTATGTATATACACTTGGAACAGCAAGCCTCTTGAGCCCGCGCGAGGAAAGCGGGGCTTTTTGGGGGAAATTTATTTTTCATTGGAGGCAGATGCAAATTTACTTGGATTGACATGCTTTGCTGATAGAGTGATTTTAATTAGTTTTTTTTATTTACCGTTTTGCGATTTAAATAAGCTAATTAAAGTCATGTAAAAAGGAATTCTATACTCAACTAAAGTAATCTTGATAGATACGAAAATGAATAATAAAAATCGACGAACTTTCCTCGTGCACTAAATCTCAGAAAGCCAACTATGCCGTTACCACAAATCAAACTGTTCTAAAGTGCAAAACCAGACCATCAGCACGTAATCCATCGCTATCGATTTAGGTAAACCAGTTTATTATTAAGAGACTCACGTCGGTGACGTTTCGATGGAAAACGGCGCAGACTCTCAAACGGGTAAGCTGCTCTTGTCCAACCGAACGAAGCTGTCGCCAAGCTTGGCGCAGTTGCGACATAAGCAACGTGTTATCTTCGAGATCCAGTTTGCACGAGATACGTAAAACTCGTGCGCCGTTCACCAGTTGACAGCCGTACTCGTACGTCCCCTATAGGCAGATAAACCCGAATCGATAGTGTTAGCGTATTACATTATTTAAATGATATTCCAGTTGTAAGGTAGGAAGATAAAAAATTCAGTTACCCTGGCTGTTTCTTGAAACGATTGATGCTCTTGCTTCTGCGTCTGTATTTCTGCGACGTTGCAGCCAATTTCAACGTGACTACTAACAAGCACGTCGAATAGATCGTCTAGCCACCGTATTGCCTAATTAAATGAATATTAATTAAATTTTGTGGATACCGATTCCGTATACAAGATGACAAAAGTTCACTAACTTGTTCAGCATCACTCTCGTACGTGTGTATAAGAGCGATTTGTTTCAGCGTCAATTTTTGAAGCTCGACGCTGTCGTTAAATATATTTTTCCTCGCGTTCGTTGCGTCCAGAATATCTTGGATGTTTATGATATCTTCACCATAATCTATTTGTACGTCCCTACATAAGGCATCTTTCACGGGCATCGAGAGTACATCCGATAACTTTTCGCCTTCTTTCACTAACTCTCTTTCTAGTCCTTCTACAAAGATACAAAAATGTCGAAGGGTTATTGTAGTATACATAGCCCATTTTTAATATCTTTAAAACGATTCTTATATAATCACCTAATTTGTGCTGACTCCTTTCTAGTTTCATCAATTTCGCTCCAGCGTTTGAGAAGCTACAGGTACGACTTCCCATTATGAGTTTATCGAACACTTCACTAGTCTTATCAAAATACTAAAAATCAATTTCCAATTACAAAACATATAAATTAATTAGCTTTCAAAACCATAAAATGTACCTCGGAAACTAGGCGGAAAAATCGTTGGGAAGTGATAAGAACGTTTCTTCGCCTCTCAAGTCTCGTAGCGAAACTTCTACAGACGAAATCCATGAAATCTCTTTGAGACTTTAAATCTTCTGACAGATATTCGCTCGATATGCTATCTATCTTGTGCAGAAGTTCCGCATACTTTCCGTACGTTTCCTATCGACCGAAGCAAGAAAAAATTAATTAAATTAGACACAGTTATACGCACTGATTCTATTAACGGATAAAAAGACGTGAAGTCGTAACTTACCCTACATTCTAATTCAAGTTTCTCGTGTTCTCGCCTCAACTCCTCTGACGATGCAACATCGAAGCCTATTTGGTAATGGGAATTTAACATGGAATCAGCTGGCCCTAGAATCCAATTCGTCACGCTGGCTACACCTTCCTCCAGACTCTCGATCTCCTTTAGAATATCAATGTTCCTTTCCATGTCGATCCAAGCTTTCTCGATCTCTACCTATGGTCGAGAAATCAAATTGATTAAATTGACTATAGTCGTAACATAATTATTGTTGAATGAATAATTTCTCTGCGACCGTGCCTGTTTCTGCTCTATGGAATCGATTAGCTTGTGAATCCTTTGTACTGTGTCTAAAACGTCTTGTGCTGATTCGCGACTCATAGAACTCGTTAAACTTCTACCTACAAGTTTATAAATACCTATAAATTATTTTGTTTCAAAACATATGGTAATAAACAATGATTTATTCATTTTTTTTACCCGTATGTAATATTCGTTGAGCCGCACTCATCATTTCCAAATTAGTTTCCTTAGTAGACGCAAGTATTTCGTTCGAGTTTTTAGAACGAATCATTTCGGCACTCTTCAGTCTTTCCTTTTGCTCGTTCATTTTTGCAATCAAGTCTTGAGCGTCCGTCGTAAACTCGTCAACTCGCTGAAATTAGATAGTGCTTAAAGTAAGCGAAATTTTCGATATGTGTAATCGTCAGTAGCTTTTATAATGACTGTATGGAAAAATATGCGAAAGGGGAATTAAAAAATTGTTCGATCCTTATTTTATCTTTTCAGACAGAACGAGATTAATTTAAGAATAAAAATCGAATAAAAAGAAAACATATATGAGCCAAGAAATATGAAATATTGCAGCCACAGCAGCGGTAAGTAGGAAGCAAGGAAATAAACAGACAAAAACTTACCACTCGGTTCTGAATCCAAGCTGCGTGGTCGTAGAACTTGCTACCACCCAAGTTGTAAGTCAACTGATTGGGATCGACATAAACGCATAGCCTGTTGAGAGATACGTAGATTGGCTGCAAAGTAATATAATATATGAAAGTTTATTTTTAAAAAATACGTAACTATATTTTAATAATATTCACTTATAACAAGTTACAAAAATTCAAATGATCGATGTACTAGACTCTTTCATCTCTGACAAAACGAAAGTGCGATACTTTCGAACTTCAAAAAAGTAAACAAGCCATTCGAGCACACGTTTCTTCGAGTATCCCACTGTCAAATCACGTCTCTGTTCAGTAAAACGTCTCAAAAATCAAACCCGCACCACGAGACTAGAAATTCTCCGAACAAGCTTCCAGTCGCCCACAAGCACGCAAAGTAGCAATAAAGACACAATCGGGCAAACGCAGCAGCGATTCCGCGTTAGTAGGCCAACATCGAAAGTGCAGAAAGACCGCCGCGGGCACACAGCTCTTTCACTGACCTCGCCGTCTCTGTGGGATTTGGTGCAGTAATTGTCGACGCGGTGGTTGTCCCAGAAGCCGTCGGGTCTCACTGCGATCACGGAAGCTGCTCTCGGGCCCAATTGCAAACAAGCTTGACGTATGTGGCTGCGAGCTGAACGCCATGTCGCCGAACGCGCGTCCACCAGGAGCGTCAGACCGTTCGCTTGGGTATCCTCGCTGTGGGTATAAAGTGTATATTGAAAATGCAATAAGAGAATGACAGTATCAAAGAAAAACTCATGGTTCCGAAAAAGAGCCTTCACTTGCGTATTGAAAAAGAATACGTTAAGATAAGATTCCTTTTAAAAAAGCAGCAAGAATGAGGATACTCTTTGGTGCCTACCTAAAAATGCACAAAAAGTAGTCGATTAGCAGCTCGAGGTTCTTTCGGGTAATTGGCAGGGGCTCGCCGGCCGGAATGTCGAGCACGACCAGCGGTCGATTCTCCCTGTCCCGTCCTCCCGGCACGTATGCTATCTCCGACTCGAGAGCTTCCAAAATGTTGGCTGCCTCATATCTACTGCTTACCGATGACATTTTTTACGACCCGGTCATCGAGCTCGTCCTTGCTTAGTACACTGGATAGCTCACCTGTAAAAAGATCGGATTGTTTCTTCGCCGTTGTTTTTTTCATGTGAAAGATCTTGTCGAATTTGATATCCCATATTATTAAAATAAATCTCACGGCATTCTTTGCACGAGAAAGATCTTAATCTTATGCTATATCGTACAATATACAATATAATGCGTAATTTATCACACACACACACACACACACATGCCAGGTCTAGAAATATCATTACGCTACGTACATTTAAAATTTATTATACCAGCAAGCGGTATCTCGCATGCGTTCCCCATGCTTTATTATACAGCAATAAATTTCCAGATTAGACAAAAAAAATAACCGCTTAAAATTTGTATCCAACGTCTTTTCCATTAATCAACCAGTATAGCGTCAAACTCACAGCAATAACATAACACCGCAAAGCGTATACCGCCGGGCGAAAGGAGTCACTCGATATATCCGATTCTCGCGCGCGGTTCACCAGGCAAACGAGCAGAACGCCCGCCGCCTTGGAGAACACGAGACGACTGGTCTCTCTGCCGGCGTGTGACCGCGTTTCTACCTGCGCGCGAACGAGTCTCCCGCAGGAGTGAGCCTTCCACTATATACCTCTGCATCAGCAGACCAGCCTTTCTCGCTCATTCTCTCCTGCTACTTGCACTCTTCGTTTTGCTTTGCCTCGCTCTCTCCCTCCGGCTCTTCCGCGGTTTTTCTCTCTATATACCTTTTGCTCTCGCTCTCTCCCTCGCTCTGTCTCCCTCCTTCTCGTTACTTACGCCGTGTAATTCTTTGGGCTGAGGTTGCCTCGCGTCTCTGATGAATTTCTGAGCTTAGAATTCCGCGTGCGGGTGCGGCACTCTGCGTGCTTTGATTTAGATTGAATTGTTTTGCTTTCTTTTTCTTTTTCGCTAAATTCAAATGAGTTTCTTATAAAACGAAGATATATTGTAATTCTTATACTTTATTCCATAAAGTATTTCCTTTCCCTCGCCCGCAAACTTTTTGTTTTCTCTCATTCTTGCTCCGCGCTATTCTTTTACCTCAACAGCCGCGTATACGCGCTCCTTTTACTTAAGCATTATACTCGTTGCTCCCTGGCACGTGTATATATATATATATATATATATATATATACCAGGGGTATATGCTCTTTCTTGAGATCCCGTGTGTTATACATACTTACTTACTTGTATGCTGCGCTCGTGCTAGTGAATGAACTGCCGGAGATGCAGATTTCTCGAGGTGAATTGAGTACGGGCGCGCGCCCGGCGGTGAATGCGTTATAAAGTTTCTATGCTGTATAGAGGCGCAATTAGATCGCATGTGAAATGTTATTTTTTATTCAGGAAATTTATTACGTATTTGCTGTGTTTTTTAGATTATTCAAAACAGTGAATTAACTATAATAAATGATGCTGTTAAACGAAGGCTAATTTACCGGCCGATTAAATAAGCAGCGATTGAGTATTCTTGAAAAGATACATTTTTATTCAAGCAGTGTCCTTCTGCACGTAATAATTTAATATTAATCGCGCGCGAATGGCCAGTGTATCCATTATATATAGTGAATGAGCCTCGTGCGACTCGCGCAAGCGAAAAACAAGAAAACCAAACTCGCCACGCCGCAATCGATGTATCGTGTGACAAGGGTATATTCGCCGCCCTCTTTTCTCTCTCGATTACTCCTTTTCGAAATTTGCATATCGAACTTTTTTTCGTTTATTCTGCATGTGCGGCTAATTTATTTCTTCAATTACTGTAGTTGCCTTTCGACAAAGGTGTATGCTCGAAAAGTGAGACATTCAGGATTCATTCACTGCATATACAAAGAGTATATTTATTTGAAATTTATCGCGATTGAATTAAAAAATATTTTCATGGATAGTGTTTTAGTTAAAATGATAGCTATATTATTTAATGAACAATAAGAGAATAAAAGAAGAAATTGACGAATTGCATGGAAAGCCTCTCTTTCACTCTCTGAATTCTTTAATTATGCAGGTAACTATCAATTTACCTGAATTAAATTGTCGGCATTTTTCTAAGAAAAAAGAAATCACTATAATGATTACTGCCGGTGATTACGTTTTCAAGCAATCGCAAAAGCATCTAGCGTTTCTGTTATTTTGCTTATTAACATATTTTCTTATCTATTAAAATCTAAAAAATGCTATTTTAAATAGACAATATCTGTAATAATACGTATAATTTAGTTTAATGGAACTCATAGTTCAAAATAACTCAACCTATATAATATAAAAGAAAATATCAACCTTCGCAACGAAACATCAAATCACGTGTTCCCCCGCCTATGTATGATTATTTTACGACAAATATTCAGAGCTTTCCACGCTTCTAGGTTACGGTACACCATCTGCTAAGTAATAAAAATTAACAGTAAAGAATACATACACGAGCCATAAGTAGAAGCCGCAGTTGTTGCAAAAAATGTCAAGAACAGCGTCCTCCTTTCGCTATTATTCTTTTTCTCAAAACCATATCCCAAACTTTCTAACCCAACTTTCCCAATCGTAAAAATAATCCACTTATCACTTCGCACCACAATCCATCCTAATTACCATATCCAAACACCTCCGCACGATCCTCCTTCATTCATACCGTTTCACATGGCGAACAAAATTACGCGCGCGCACAGGCAACACTGACGACCATCCAAGGAAGACTGAGTCCCAACTGCGAGCCTGGCGTCACCGGTACCGGCTGGAGACAGAAAAGTGACGAGAACTAAAAGAGAGAGAGAAGTAAAGAAGTTCCTTGGAGGTGTGCGTGTAAGTGTATAGGAAAAGCGCGCGGTCCATTCAGATGCAACGGTATCCCGGCACCGATTATACGCCCGACCCTTCCTATATTTCTCCTTCTCTCTTTCTTGCGCTTCAACCTGTTTTTCGTATTTTACTCTCGGCCGTTAACGTCTCTTTCCCTCTTTATCTGCGGGATAGTACCGCGCTGGTCGGTTTTCCTTTTTTTGTGTGTCCGGCGATACTACGTTTTATGGCATTCTTTTTGGGAACCGTATAGAAACCGAGGATTATAGTCGAAGAGATAGATATGCAAGGGGATCGACGGATGCTTTATATAAGCGCGTATGGAATTATTACGGCGCTGTACAAGTAGCTATTAGTTATAGCTCGATCGTATAATATGCGTTATCGTTAGGGATGTCATTTTTGCCGTGGGAAATGCCGTGTGTGTCTCAGCATCCAATAGGTGTTTTTTTTCAAGGTTTTCAGATGAATTTCAAAAGTATAGTTTATAGTCCATACTTTCATAATATATTTATAAAAAGAAAATTTTGCATCCGGTGAAAGACGGAATGGTCGTTTGGAGCGCAGTTTTTATTAACGTGACAACAAAAAGCCACTGTTCCTAATTCCTACTCCCCGATGATTATCCTAATAGAAGCGCAACGACTCGTGACTCTATATAATAAGTACAAATTAAAAACAAGATCTATCCAATCCCCGCAGTAATCAATGCTCTCACAGATCAATCAGAGAAATACCGACTTACCGATCCAACTCAATCATAAAACTTGTCGCAGCGTCTTCCTTCTTACCTTTCTCTCTTTAAAACTCTCGTCGATCCGGCTCTCTCTAAATGTCTCTCCCAACAAATAGCTGCGGCACATGTGTTGTCGGCGGGCACACCTTCAATAGGTCACACATGGCGAGCGTGACTTATCTGCGATGCAGAGACAGAGTATAGGTATGTGACTCGATGGGGTATCGAGTTGAGAGGATTGGAGATCCTGCTCAGTGGCTTTGAGATATTGAGGTGGACACGTTGAGGATTTGTGATCATTTATGCGAAGGATGACCTTTTTTAAGCTCAGTGAATTTATTTTGAATACAATTCAATTTTATATACGATTTGATTTGACGTGAACTGAATTGCAAATAAGAAAGTTTTAACAGCAAGTGATTTGTATATATTTTACATCTTGCAATACAGATTCGCTAAGATAATGGATTCGTGAAGCTTCTTCCGAAAATATATAAATTCTTGATGTATTTATTGCCGTCGCGCGTGAACGATTTTTGTTCAACTCGACTTTTGCAAATCTGTATATCATTGATTACGAAGCATAAAAATTAGATATTTCGCAAAATAGATTTTGCTCTTGCGATTCGTCATGAATTATGCTAACTACTACGACGAATCGATCAGTCGAATTACAATGTAATGACAGCTGCACGTTTTGCCTAATATTTCTATTTTGTAATCACTTATACTCGAGTTCTTTGATATTTTAAGTTTCATACGCATACATATACAGACAACTTTTGGAAATAGTCGATTCAGACTTACAGGGTCATAACTAGACTAATTTTAGAAAAGAGTTTACGTGCGAGTCCACCTATTGACTATAATAGACAACGTCATTGTGATTATGTCAAAATAGATACTATCTGTATTGGGAAATAATACATCATACTAAAAGAAAATCGATTGGTAATCATTGAGAGATGATAGATTATCGCGTTAAAATCGTTAGGATCAATTTAGAGCTCGATAAAGTCATTCTCATGCATTTCATCATTTGAATAATAACATCTATCGAAGACAACTACTGTCATCTTTATCAAGTATATTAATAAACTTCAAAGGTAGTTATCGACATATTCTTTATTTATTTCGCATAACCTAAAGAAATTATATTATCAAATTTTTAAATACGTAAACCCTCTCTCCGAATAAAAAAAAACAACAGCTTCAGAGACGAGCGACATCGAACAGCTAAATCTCCGCATCTGATCATCACCAGTGCTACCGCTAACTCTTCGGCTGCTGCAGGGGATCGTCGGCGGCGCGAGAGAAAGGTCAGTGACCGGCGATGACCAAACGAAGAGAAAATAAGCGAGTGAACGCGGGAAGAAAGACGAGAAGTCTCTCTCTCTCTCTCTCTCTTGCTCGCGCAGACGCAAGAGTATATCCCCGCAAAGCATTTAAGCCACTGCTTGCAAATGACTCGGGAGTACTTAAGGCCTTAAAGGCTAGACGCGCGCAGCAGGATTTTCCAAGCGCGCCGCGAATTTCGCTGTAAGTATATACCTACCTACGTGGGTTACGTCAGGACGATGGCTTCAATTAGAAGTTTAGTTAGCCGCGGGAGCGGCACAATTTAGACGTCCATTTTTGTCAATGTGTCTCGCTCTCTATGGCCATGCAAATGTTCGAATAGTGATCAAGTGCTTTGAAAAATTCTGCGAATCGGAATGCAGTGCAGTTGCACCGATTTGTAGTTTTCTTTTTGTGGCGCAAAATGCGGGTTTGGTTTTTGCGGACTGTTAATTCTCCTGGTGAACGAATTTGAATACTGATGAAGGTGTTGCGCAAATCCAGATTTTCTTGAGAAATGTGTAATCTTAGTGGGACTTTAGAGAATCATTGTCTTTTTTATAGTGTACCGTAAGTTGTTGAATTAGCAGTAATGATAGGAATGAGAGTATAATTCATTTTTTTAACTGTGAATTTAATACTTACAGAACATAAGGCTTTCATATCTATCAGCAAAGGGAAACTTAAGAGTAATATAATTGTGAACACCATATGTTTTCAGATAACTTCTTTATTTGAATAAAATAAAGTCTATGGTACACATTACGTAGTATTCGAGTGAACAATCTTAACTGTCGAAGGTACACGCGATCGCCGATTAAAACGTATTGTCATGCGTCGTTCCTGTTAAAGAGGCCACGGCGACGCTCTCGCACGTTAAAAACGACGAGTTTACAAAAAAAGTACTTGCCGTGTCGACGAACTATTTAAAAAAAAAAGAGAAAATAAAATATTATATAACTAAAGAAAAAAGCGTCTCTTCTCTGAAACGCTAATAATTAATTGTCATTCAATAAAAATCTCGTGCGTGTGAACAGCCTAGCCTATAGGCGCGACTCCTCTTAACAACGATGTCCTTCATTATCAATTTTTTTCCGTTATCGGAGTGTATACAGAGAGTTTCTCTCATCGGCGACCGAAACATTCATGAATAAAAATTACAAATGAAAAAATCGAAAGCGCGCCTGTCGCGAGATAAAAAAGAGATTCAACGGGACTACTTGTTCCAGAAGGCGAAAGCTCGCTGGATGCGCTCGCTGCGCTGAGGCTTCCCGGTAGCGGTCGCGTCCTTAACCGTCGTCGCAAGGCCGTTGTTGTTGCCGTGGTTATGCTGGACGGTAGTTTGTTCTGACTTTAGCTTCTCGAACAATTTGGCCGTCCGACTGACGTTGCCCGTCGGTATGTACCGACTTCGACTTGGTGATCCGTCTAGCCTTGTGTCCTGATCCGTATTGGCTATATTGAAAAAATGGAAAATTGTTATGAAAAATTGATACGATAATCTCTTGTATAGCTGTTGAGGAAAGTTTAGATTGAAATAATATTTCGTAGCTACCGCTAACGCGTAGTACTAAAACTGTGTAAAATTTGTATAGTTATCTTGAATGGTTATTAAATAGTAGCAAAACTATGTTTAATTCAAATTTCTAAAACATGTTTCGATAAGTAAAAGAAACAGTGGATCACAAACAATGAAATACAACACAACGATCCATCAAATAAAAAAAAAACGTGCAAATGACTGATAAAAAGAGAAAATACAGAGAAAAAAACACTAAAAACGCAACAAACCTTCAGGTTGAGTATTAAACTTGCGAAAACTACGTCTAGTAAGTTCGCGATCGATAGAAATGTCTTTGTTTGCCTTAATACCGGCAGCTACGCCAGATTCCTTGTTATTCCACCTCTTGACCTCCGTTGATTCCTCGAGATGAGGCTTGCCGATTTCTCGTGAAATTGCGCTGTTCTCAATAATCTTTGAATTCGACTCGTTATCCATAACAATGCTCGACTTCTCAAGCTTGGAACAAATGTTTTCTGTATCGTCTTCTTCCTTCTTAAAACTATCGTTATCTACGTATTTGAATACTTCATCAGCCTTATTGTCTTTAATAGATTCATCGCTGTCCTCTATTACAGATTCTTCATCATCTAGAGATTCTTTTTCTACTGTTTTCGCCTCCTTTTCTATGACAGTTATCTCATCAGATTCATCTTCCACAGTTTCCTTTGACTCCGATACTTCTTCATCGCTCCCTTCTTTCTTCACCTGATCACTTGATTCTTGAATATCAAATTCTTTTTCAGTTTCTTTGGCAACATCGTTGTTCTTATCAATTTCATTACAAAGATTCACATCATCTTCTGGTTCATCCAATTTGCTCAAAACCTCGATATCCTTATCACTACTGTCTTCCAGTTTCATTTCACAAACGTCCTTTTCCGTATCTTCACTTGCCTGTTCTTTGCTAGACATAGTGACGTCCTCGTTCTGTTCCAGAACATCCTCAACGATTTCTTCCTTGCCCGATTCCTCTTCGTCTTTTGAACTATTGATCTCTTCAGCATCTTCCAATTTTTTAATGATTTCACCTTCGGATGCAGAATGCTCCAGAGATTCATCCTCCCTCCTGATGCTGTCGTCCAGGTTTTCCGAGTCAAGGGATTCGGACCTGGTTACTTCGCTGAGTGATCGAGTAGAGGTCGGTGATAGCGATGGGCTGCGTCGGTTTGCCGACAGCATCGCCATACGACCAAGTGCGCGCAGAGCATTGCCGGTTTTCTGAGGGAGGCAAGAAAAAGCGAGCGCACACGACACACTCCACACGTTAGAATAGGATGTACTGCATGCAGGAATTTTTTTAAGGTGAGATTAGGCGAATTTTTTTTTGACCAATTACTTTTGACGAATAGGATTAAAAAAATATTTTTTTCTAAGTGATTTATGAATAATTTAATAAGATTATATAGACTGAAGCTTGTAGCATAATCTCACCTTTAGGCTTTAAAACAAAATTAATAATGTAATATTGTTGTGTACACAAAAAAACACAGCAAACTTGATGTTTAAAAAAACACTCTAACAAATTTAAATATTACGTAACGATTGTATTATATAAGTTTCTGAACAAACCTGCCACTTTCTTCTAACAATGAACTTCTTCAATTTGTCCGTGGGTAGTGCGACTCTGCTCATATTTTCTGTATGCTGAGCCAACCATGAGTGACTAAGACATTGTTTTGCGGACATTCTTAATCTACAAAGTTACAAGCAATCAATTACTGTAATTTGACGTTTACCACACGTATTAAGGTCCCAATTAGCTGGGTAGATACTTAATGAAAACATTTTATTTTTAAAATAAAACCTTTAATTCATACGAACAGAAATACGAATTCTATACTCTCTAATTGTTTCTTAAATGAGCTTAATGTTAATTTTTAATGTTAATGGAATCCATTGATGAAAATAAGTTACACTCACTCTTTTTTCTTTTGAAGTAAGTTGCTAATGAAGTCTTTAGCATCTGGCGAAATGGCATCAAAAGCTTCGTCTTCGAAATCGTAATCTGCTCGAACGATATTCGCAAAAGTTTCGGCATCATTTTCGCCCATGAACGGTGATAATCCAGTCAATCTAATTAAAAGATACCTAAATTAATTATTTTTGAAACACATTCTTCTTTTAAATTAGTCCATTGCGATGTTTATATAAAAGCATTCTATAAAAAATTTATGAATTTACACACGATGTACAAAAAAATGGTACTCACAAGACGTAACAAATTACACCGACGCTCCACATATCGGACTCCGTGCCGATGGGCTCGTAATTTATGATTTCTGGGGGAATGAATTCCGGAGTTCCAAAAAGTACTCTTACTGGTTGGCTTGGGCTGAGAATTTGTGCGAGGCCGAAGTCGATAAGTTTTATGCGGTGTGATGTTCTCGTGTGACACATTATGTTTTCGGGCTGGAATAAAATATTATATTAAATGAGCAATTTTCAGTAAAGCTCGAGTTATTTTGTTAATGTATTAAATTACAAACGTGAAGTTTGCTTGAAATGGCAAATATTTGCATACCTTGAGGTCGAGATGAACGACGTTGTTTTTGTGCATGTAACGTACGCCTTCGCAAATTTGTCTCATAAAAAGAATGCTGTCCTTTTCGGTGAGCGTGAAATCGTCCGCCACGACTCTTTCAAAGAGTTCTCCGCCGGATATGCTTAACAAATGATTAGCCATTTACAAGATCAACTGATTATGGATGGATACATTAATTACTACTATTATACGTATAACAGAACACAATATTTTGAATAGCGTAAAATCGAGTTTTTATATTTTCAAAAGACAACTCCAGGTTCCGATTACTTACTATATAAAGAAAAATTAATTTAAAAATATTAAAATGTTGATCACTGGCTCGTTCGTACTTTTCAAACGTGTTCTATTTATAAAACGAAATTTCTTCTCCAGCGCGATGACTTATAAATCTTTTCTAGGCTCTTAAAGATTTTTATTACTCTAGAAGGAAACAGAGGCGGCATTCATACGTTCACCACTTACTATTCTGTGACCATAACGATTTCTTTGGGACTCTCGAAGGCCGCCGTGAGCCGCAGAAGTTTTGGATGCCTGAGTAGATTCATGATTTTCATCTCTTCTCGCACTTGCTTGCGATCCGTCGTTTTCACGGTTCGCACGATTTTGGCGGCGAACGACTTCTCGGATTTTTTCTCCACGATTCTTCGGACCACACCGTAACGGCCTTTGCCCAGTTCCTCGTGCAGAACATAGCGCTCTTTGAAGAGGTGGCCCTCCTCGGCTGTTACTTCCTTGTCGTCGTACTCGCCGTTCTCTGTGAATTTTAGAGCATAAATATTTATAATTATCGTAACTCTTACGAATGTATTATTTTTTTTAATAAAATTATGGTCGACATCAATATTTTAATTATTATAACTACTGTATAAGCACTATATCGAAAAAACTTTCATAGAGATTCAAGTGTAAAGTTGGCTTATGAATGAGGAATGCATATTGATTAATCCGATTCGATCACTCTGCTGTTCAATAATCTATTTGTAAAGTTGCTACAATTGTAGCCACCAGAGTCATATACGATTCGCCTCTTGTTCTTCACCGCCACAATTCATTAGTTATAGAATCATTACAGCTACATTCGCCCCTATTGTAAACATTGTAACGTCTCGATCGTCCATTATTTAAATCCTGCCAATCGTTGCGATAAAATTGCATATCCATTGGCAAATTATTTAAAGATAATATTTGATCATTCGGTCAAATTAAACAAAAAATACATCAGCAACTAACCGTCCTCCATATTGGCCTGGTCCTCCTCAACCTTGAGCTTGTCCTCGGCGTCGTCCATGTCAACGAAGGGCACCTTGAAGGGTCTGGACTCAGGACTTGGATCACCAGGTCCGTGGACGTTCAGAGCTCGAACGCGAAAGAGATAAGTAGCCCCGGCGTGAAGATTATGCGCTTCGTGGCAGAGGCTGAGGCAGTTCTCGGCAACGACTCGCCAGCAG
Organism: Muscidifurax raptorellus; assembly: GCA_020010945.3. Classification (NCBI taxonomy): domain Eukaryota; kingdom Metazoa; phylum Arthropoda; class Insecta; order Hymenoptera; family Pteromalidae; genus Muscidifurax; species Muscidifurax raptorellus. The sequence goes on along the minus strand of CM052077.1, from coordinate 35,914,625 downwards.
AGCTCACCGATGCGCCGACACTCGACTGTGTAGCCGGTAAGGGCGCAGCCCCCGTCGTAAGCTGGCGAGCACCAGGTGACACTCGCCCCGTTGCTACTCGAGCCGGTATCGCGGCGCAATGGTCTTACAGTCGGTGGGTCGCACGGTGGTTCCGGCGGACCTGGAAATAAGGGGGAGAGATTTTTTAGTACTGATTTGGATGGGATTGAAATATTTTGTTTGATATAGCAATAAATAATTTTCTTTTATATACAAGAGTTGTTGGTGATCCCTTTGAAAGTAACGAGAGAGTATTTTTATGACTGTTTGAAAGATAATGAAATATTGGCTTTTGGGCTCAATGTCAGACGAAACTTTGTTTACGAGGAAGATTTTTTGGTCGGTTAGTGTTTGTTCAGGTGCTGTTGCTGTAACTATATTTTGGTTCGCTAAGTGATTCTGTAAACATCGCGAAGCTTCAACATCTTTTTTTAGGCCTAATATATTTTGATGCAAGAGTTTCAGAAAATTTTTTTCATTTACCAAAGTATAATTTGATAATACTCTATGAAGAAACCTATTTGATCTTTCAATTTTTTAACCGCATTTTAAAAAAAATTGCTTCTATAGCCTGGAAATAAATACTCTGGTTAGTTATGAAGTAACAATTTAACAAATAGGTTGAGAAATATGCCTCGCTTTAGCAAAAACGTTTTACTATATTTGTTATCGTTTAAAAGTGAATATAAATATGTCACGTTTAGCAGTATTACCATAAGTGTTATCATAAGAATATGCATACGCATTTATGATTAAACCATTAATTCGTTAAACTTTTTGCTATTTCTTTATAACTTTAAAAACTACAAAATACCAACGCAAGAAATTAGAATAAAAAATCTTTTCAAAAATGAACTTACAACTAACAAAACTAAAAACCAACTAAGCAAAATACGGAGTCTTCACTGCCAAACTTAAAATTTTAGAAAACTGACTTACCCCAACCGGCTCTACATAATTTCACCACGTACGCCATAATGTAGCCTCGTCGATTCCGTCATCGAAAAAAAAACTTATATACCGAAAACTTTAAACTACAAACCGACGCAAATCCACTCACAACGAGATTCCGCGAGCATCTGCGCTCGACGCTTCTTTTGACAATGATCCTCTCTTGCGACGGACTCGTATCGTAGTTTTATGCTATATAATTATATTACAAGATGTCATTGGAGCCCTCCGAGAGAACTGGACCGTGTACATCGCGCCTACTTGACTCATTAAAATGCACTCAGCGCATGGCGCCGAGTTTTAATCGTGTGTTTTCTCGCTGCTACGAGCTGCTTATAAGTTCTTATTTTTGTATATCAAGTATTCGAGGATATCGCATAGGATACGTTGTACAGTTGTATTAATCTTAATTCATAGGAGTTTTAACTATAACATGCAATAATAATCTATAATTTCACGTGCTAATTACCTTCAACGGCGACACTGGCAAATCGACAATCGCTACCGAGGGCGTTCTCCACCGACACAGCATACTTGCCAGCTTGGTCCGCAGTAATTCCGTCGAGCCTTAACCTCGAGAGACCTGCTGCGCTATCGATGTGCGTCCTCTCATCGGCTACTAGTTCTCGACCCTGTAACCACCAGTAAAATCTATCATTATATATATTCCATCATATTTTCTAGCATTAACCATATTTATCAATTCTGTATTTATGTCAATATTAGATCATTCAACCTTTATCTAATTAAAAATCTTTCATGAAAAGGTATTAACAAAATTCCAAGCATATAAGCTTTAAAACGGCGCCTTGAGTCTCGACTCGTTTAACTTCGCGCTGCATATAGCAGCCCCTATTCGCCTCGGTAATCCAACACCGCGCCTTGTTTCGTCAGATCGAGTGTCGGCTGACTCGCGTGTCTTGATGCGGCGATTCGCGCTTTGACGCTGCGGACCTTTTGCGCTTTATAGCGTATGTATATATCTATATAGAAGCTGCAACGCCGCTTAAGTGGCAAGGTCGTTTTGGAATCTTGGGTTCATTGGGATCTCATCTTCGTCGGCCTAGTTACTTGCTCAACTGGAATTTTTTAAGACGAACTCTATGGATGGAGTAATAGCATGTCTTGCAGTTTTGGTTGCATTGTTATTAATGACACATGCAGATTCGGTTATTGATTTTATTGACTTAAGTAGGTAGTAAACGCGAGGTTGTGGGTATAATAATGTGATAATCGCGTCGAATGCAAAACTGATGAAGAATTTCTGTGAATGAATATCATATATAGTGGATTGAAGCTCGGGAAAATGCTTATACTAGTCACGGGCATGAAGAATGCGTCAGGGTTGAACTTCAGCCTTGTAAGGATATTATGTCGCAATTTTATAGCTAATTATACCTATATAGTGTGTACTGCAAATCAATATTTAATCAATCGAGGGATATGAATCTTAAAGGTGGAGAAATAAAAGAAAGTCCTTGTCTTTTATTGACGTATGTTTAGTTTAGTCCGTCTTATATTTTTACGACAATTTTTAATACTACGCTTAATAATTGAATGAGTAATCGTCTGAAAATATATGACAAATTCTTTTGTATTGTTCTGCAAATTCTCGTTCTAAAAGAGAAATTTCGTTCATGACTTGAATGATATACAGCAAGCAAAATTGCCATGAATAATAATAATTTAATTTAAATTTGATCGTCATTCAATTCAAATTGATAAATTATAATAATTAATTGACATTTAAATTTGTGCAAATAAAGCTCGGGACAAGAGAATACGTAAAGAGCGAAAAGGTTCCTTAATATTCAATTTTTTATTGAATGCAATATATTCTTTTTAATTACAATAGTGTTAGATTACACGAATTGTTATTTTAGTTAAGGGCAAATTTAATAAATAAAATACAATATTAGTAATGATATTTTACTACATAATCTTAATCATTGTTCTAAACCAATTCAATCGAATGTTTTAAAACTTCATTGCAGAGACTCACTCTTTATCAAACAAAAATCTCAAACAAAAAACTACCAAAACAACTCCACGTCGATCTACGAAAACTCCGTCGACGAGATTCGCGCTTAAAATCCGTTATCTTCCTGTAATGAATTATGCAATCTCACAAACAACACGCCGCGCCACAACAAACATATAACAATAATAAAAGCCGCGATAACTCACCCACGTTTGTACTTCTCTAAATGAACGAATATCGGATACCGCCAGCTCGCTACACCAGCGGAGAATAACGACCGCGGAAAAGCGGAAATCGACGCGAAGGCCGTATACCGATGACACGCTACACCTATTCCATAATGACGTTTTCACGAGAGCGCTGATTCATGCCGAAGCCGAGGCATCGATTTTCAGTATACCGCGGAGACGACGATAACGGTATTATACCCTCGACCATGTGCTGTTCTGTCAGTCGACGCAGACTTCGCTTTGTACGTAATTTCGCGTGAGGTTATATCTCGATCGTCGCCAACTATGGGTATCGATTTTTCGCCGGTTCGTAAAAGAGGCTGGATGTGTAATACCTGTTGCAGCGGTGCTTCGGAGGAAAGTTTCGAGTTTGCCGATTTGCATTTTAATGTAATTTCGGACGGCGTTGATGGGTCAGTGCACGCGATTATTCCTGTATGTGCTTTTCTTGGATTTCGTGAGGTTGTGGACTGTGAAGTCAAGGCTGTACTGATTTCTTATATATACACGATGATAGACGAGACTATCGTTTGAGAATTTGAAAGCTATAGAAATTAATTGATGAAATTAGCATGTTATCGTTGAACATCATTGTTCGCGAGATAACGATGCACATTGCAAGTTAATAATAGCAAATTAGTATTATATATCCTATTTAAATGCGTTTTCACATTTTACTTTTCACAACAATCGTTATAATCTAATTTCGAAAGCCAGTCGGTATCATATATCGTTGATGACAGTCGTCAGTTCCGTAATTTCTTTTTAATGTCCGTAGATCAGTGCACAGTTTGATACACATCAAGAAGAAAAAAGTCACGCATATAACTGCGTATCTGTAGAATGAGGCTGTTGAACGCGCATTATTCCTTTACTCGATTTTTATTCTGTTTAATTGCTTTAAGACGCGGCTTTAATTATCCAGCGAATCAAGCTCGTTTAGCCGACTCATGCAATCGCACTCTCGATTTTGATGAATAGTTCATTAATAGCGTAGACAGATTTTTAAATTTAGTCTTTCTTTCGACTCTATGTTTTTAACATTCGATATTGTCAAGAGGTTATCATGTCATCCGTTCATCAGCACATGCCAATTTTTAGAAAGTAAGAAGTTTATTTATCGTCACACTGATCAATACAATAAACGACTTAAAAATCCGAAGTTTCGAAAAATAAATACCTCAACTATGAACCTATAAAAACGTCACCAAAGGAAACCTGCAGCCACGGCACCTCACAAAAAATATTCCCTATTCACACAGCATCTCTCCGTCGAAGCTTCCATAGATCCCCAAGTCTTGATCATCATCATATATCACAACATAACAACGACGCCGCGAGCGACGTCGGTATATACACAGAGAATATTCAGGTATATACTTCTCGATCGACAATCACATTCGATGCCGGGCAATATACATGCACACATACACAAGAATGTTACAACGTCACCAAGCTAATAACGCACAGAAGCATTTATATATCTAATAATACGTGAATCGCGCTCGATTTAAAGTTGAACGTCCGCGGAACACAAGACGAGGCGCGCGCGTGCGCTGCGAGAGACGCCGAGGAACTAAAAGCCCGCCGACTACTCGTGGTTCGAGCCGCACACACACATCCACGCGCGTGTACAGTATATACGCCCGCGCCGCATTACAGCAGCGAGAGATCGAACTGGACGAGAGCGTCGTGATGTGTATCATCCGTGCGCGGTGTGTCTTTTGGAATGCATACGTGTGCAGTTGTATGTATGTGGAAATTGGTATTGATGCAGGTATCCAGCTTTCTTTTTTTTCGGAGTAAAGGAGTATTATGTGGGTCAGGTTGGTGAGTCATGGGAAAATTCGGAAGATGATAATTTTTTTGTGGGATCAGGGTGTGAATGCGCGTGAGTCATTTCACTTGGGTATTTGGTTATCGGGATAAGGTTGAATGAAACTGGGTTTTTGGTGTATGTATTGGAATGATTTCAAGGTTAACGATTGCGTTTACAAAGATGCGCGTTATCGATGTAAATTTTTTTCTCGGTGTTGTGGATCGTTTATTGTATAGATATATATTTTTATACTTATATGGATTGTGACACGATTCTAGGAATGAACAAAAATAATGTGGTTTAAATACAAGAGAAGAGATTTACTATACGAGATTAATAATAAACCAATGGAGTAAAAAAATGTACATATAATACATACTTACATATAGCTAAATTAATATAAAATTCATCGTTTGGATAAACAAACGAGTTGATATAAAAATAAAACACATGTAAGATTCAATTAACTGACAACAATGTTATCAAACTTTCTCAGAAAGGGCTAATCTTTTTTCCCGTGAACAAAAATACTTGACTCCTCTTCCAATTAACGCGTTAAGTGCCCCAATTAAGTTCTCCTTAAAGTAATAAATTCGACTATTCAGAATAATTGGCTTGTATAGAGTACTATCCGTAAGCCGATAAAGCCGCTGAATTCATTAATTACAAAGTAAATACGAAAAAAGCCATTATTATACACTACAGTTTTCTATATCAAAACTCTAAATCCTAATATATGACATATACGTACAATTATTTATGCTAGCTCAAAGTATAAAAAACCATTTGTTATCAAACCACATTTCAATGTAGATGACGCACGTGTGTAAAAAAATATTTGTTACGGAATTGCGCAACACATTGCAGACTGATAAAGCATAAGTGTACATCTGTGTACGATATTGATATAAATATTCTTTGATATACAGGGAAGTACAGGCGCTTCTATGAGATTTCATACGCAAATTTTTATTCATCTTTAAATTTCAAGAAAAATTTCCTTCCTCAAAGCATATACAAGCTGGATATGAATCAGCATCCTTCTCAAACATTTTGTTTCACTTCACATATTCCTCGCGTCTCGTTAGCCCCTTTATAAACTTCGGTATCGCGACAATGTGCAACATTTTCAAGTACACACGTCGTCCGGGCATATATTACATACCAAACATACCCATACACAGTGGCCGGTATTATCTGATGAACAGCTGGCGCTTTCATGGAGCAGACGCGGCAGCGCACGAGGTCTAGACTCAATCGGTTTGCGCAACGCTCGCCTTTTTTCCGCTCCCGCTTTTCATTGATTAACGCGCGATTTTAATTGATCGCTCGTGCGAAAGAGAGAGATATATAGTTTAGCGCTCGTAAAATGAAATGATTTATTGGAATCGATGGAATCTTCGAGAAGCACTGCCGCGATGATCGCGAAGAAATTTGTTCGATACGGAGGAGTAAATGCTTCTGGGAACGTCGTTTTCTTCGGAGAAATGGGTTTGGCCTGATATTATAGATCTTGGATAGGCAAAAGTGATTATATGTGTCGAGAAAATGTATTTTAGCTTAATCGCTACGATGGTCTCGATAGCCTACTTCTTAGAAACACACATGAGATTGGTAAACGAGATAATGATGTGGCGGGTAAACTACCTGAGCAGATTACATTGTCAACATTGTTATCTCCTAAATACATGTACTATTCTCGGAATACATAATTCAGTTTGTGCAAAAGACATCGCGAAATTTCGCAATACGCAGTTTTGTCTCGTTATTGTTCGTAGAACACATGTACAATGTATTTATTATTCGCTCTGGTAAGTTGGTAGCAGAAATAAGAACGTAGCACTTTTTAATAAAATAAACTATATTATATCATATATTTCAAAAAATAAATTACGAATCTTTATAATACAATCTCCTTTGCGTTCGCTTGTAATCGAGTCCATCAACACATCCTCTATTTTCCGAAAAGCTCGACGACGAAGTCAATGCCGCGGAACCTCTCGCTCTCGAATTTGATGGTGACGTAAGAGAAACCGACACCTCCAGCGATGATCTTAGCAGTGGCGCCGTGTCCGTTGCTGTGTTGGTCGAGGGCACGGAGCTGCGTGATTTTCGAGTACTTGTCACCCTCGAACGTCTTGGTGACAGTGACCTTCAATCCTACCCAACTTGCGTCTTTAGATACCTCTTCACGTTGAATGAGACGATCGCCGGGTACGCGAGATCCAGCGATGATGTCATTGGGAAGAGCGGCGGCAAGGGTGACGGCCAGGGTGGCGAAAAGTGCCAGGGTAAAGAAGTGCTGAGATGCCATTTTTGACGTAGCTGTTGGAAAATTTGCGACGAATATTTAAGTTGATAGATGGCTATGGTTATATTAAAGCTATGAGCGAATTGAAATGAAATTGATTGAATGGAAGTTTTTTTAAGTATCTGGTTCATGGGTTATGCAGAATTTAATACGATTTCGTAGATAATAACTTTCAAAATATTAAATTTGAAAGGATTATACGTGAAAAATGGTGAATTAAAATATGTAGTTATACATAAATTTTAACTTACCTTCTTGTGTTAAACAAATATAATACGAACTGTATCGAACACCTGCGTTTAGTCGACTAACGATACGATTATTGCAGAGTTTCTTTTATATCAATACCTGTTATCTACGAGGCTTCTTTATTTTTTAAGCTAAATGTGATTCATACAATTCATGGCGCTGTATGTTACATCGATAATAATAGAACTACCTGTTAAAAAGTTGATACTAGAAAAATCTATCGCTACTTAATTATTGTGTTAACACAACTTTTACGTCATTGTTTAATTTCAGATGTATATATTACATATGTTACAAGCATTTATCATTTTGCTTTTGTACTGTACATTTTGAAAAAACCAGTATATTTATAGATAACTTTCAAAAAATAAACCTACTATTGTAATAAATTATATGATAGTACTATTTAAGAAACATTCTTTATTATATGTTTATAAATTAAAAGCATAACTAATGTGCATACACTATGTATTTCTAAATTATAAAAATGAATCAATTTTTTAGTACATAGAACATTATTATATTGATGCTAATATATTACTTTTGGTTTAACGATATTTTGCTGTTCTCGATTGTTCAAGAAGTATCTATGCAATTCGTGAAAAGTCAAAATGTGTTGCGATTATAATCTGAAATCGACAAATAAAAGATTAGCTTTAAGTGTGCCTTTTTCAGTATTGATCAAAATTTAATATAGCATAACCTACAAAAAAAATTAAAATCTCAGAAAATCTATAATTATTATTTTGCAAATTAATAACATTCAATCAAATTACTTAGAAATCTCTTTATTATTTAGAATTTCATAATATTGCAATATGCGCATTATAAAAACAACTTTTTCTTACCCTTTGAGATATACGGACTCAATAGTGAAATTCAGAGTTTCATTTCGTGTCATTAGAAAACGTTTTCTAGAGTAGCCGAATAAAATGGTTTGCTCTTGGATATTTTAAGTATTGCACAAACCCTGAATTACGGCACCCGTGTATACACCCAAGTATGCGACGTTAGCATATACAACTAATAAAGTAAAATTAATAATGTAATTTAATTTTTGATATAGTATGTATTATAATATAAATTACCTATAAAAGAGTTATTTATTAGTTAATTGTTAATTATTGTACATAATAAATTATTATACATTGAAAGTTTTGAACGTACTTTACGCATACTATATCGAAAAACGATGTTCGCAAGACGTGCGTACGTTTTACACACTCGCAGTGATCGAATATTACACTTGTGTGTAAAATTGTACTTTACGCACTTGTTACGAAAACTACTATTTCATACGACAAAGCAAGGCAAAAATAAAACTTTTCTTTTACTGCGAAAAATACATATGTTATATACAGCGTTCTGGTTCTTTAGGTAGATAAAAAAGAGGAGTTCTATACACTAAATATAAGGAGCATGGTATGCAAAAAGTGGAGATTGACTTTTTCAAACTCGAATAATGATCTTCGTTTGAAAAAGTCAACTCTCGCCTCTAGGTATGTATTATTAAATAATGTACAATTAAAGATGAAAATATTTCCCTGGCTGAGTGAATAAACTACAACAAAAATGTTTAAGATGCATCAAGAAGACGTTTTTCCGTCATAACAATTGCCTGAAGGTTATCTCTCAAACATTATACAAAACAAGGTTGGTTCAAATGTATTAAAAAAACACAGCAACGTCATAATAATTAATTATATATTT